>CM073574.1:100404708-101004708 GCA_037074715.1 Magnolia kwangsiensis | reverse complement strand
ACTCAACTGTACCTGCTTCCATTTAATAATGTGGGAAGGATCAGGAATGTATTTCTTCAGCATCAATATGTGAAATGCGTTGTACATGCCTATGAGTGGTGTGGCTGAAGCAAGGCAGTACGCTACTATACCCATTTGGTCTAGAATCTGGAACGGACCAATAAATCATGGTGTAAGTTTCCCCTTCTTCCCAAATCAAAGGACTTCCTTCATTGGGGAAACCTTCTAGAATACAGTCCCCAATCTCAAACTCTAGCTGTTGCCACCTCATATCAGCGTAACTCTTTTGTCTGCTCTGTGCTGTAAGAAGTGCCTGATAATGTTGATTTTCTCTATGGTCGCCTGTACTAAATCTGGGCCAATCAAACTCTTCTCACCAACTTCTGCCCAACAATACGGTGCTCGATATGGGCGTCCATACAGTGCTTCGTAGGGAGCCATGTCAATGCTTACTTAAAAGCTGTTGTTATAAGCGAACTCGGCATAGGGAAGACAGTCATCCCAACTGTCCTTGAAGTCAAGTACACATGCCCCCAACATGTCTTCTAACACCTAATTTACCTGTTCCGTCTACTCATCAGTCTGTGGGTGGAACGCGGTACTGAACTTCAGTTTCATCCCCACTGCTTCTTGGATACGAGTCCAGAAGATAGACGTGAATCATGTTCTCGATCCGACACAATCTCCATAGACACTCCATGCAGACGTACTATCTCTTTGATGTACAGCCTAACCAAATCATTTACTGAGTTTGAGACTCTAATCGGGAGGAAATATGATGATTTCATCAACCGGTCCACAATCACCTAAATGGAGTCATGTCCCTTCCTTGTCTTTGGTAACCCTGAAATGAAATCCATAGAGATGAAATCCTATTTCCATTCAGCTCTAGGCATGGGCTGAAGTAAACCAGGAGGTCGGCGATGTTCGGCCTTAACCTGCTGGCACGTGAGACAATGGGACACAAAGTCTACTATGTGGGCCTTCATGTTATCTCACAAGTACGAATGCTTCATATCCTGATACATCTTTGTATTACTAGGATACATTGCCATCTTTGAATTGTGAACAGCTTCGAGAACTTTCCTTCTCAAGTCATGAAGGTTTGGGACACATAGGCGGCCACAATAACGTAAACCCCCATCTGAGCCAATCAGACTCTTCGTTGTCAGTTGTTTGCTCTCTCATTTTCATCAACCATGCATCTTCTCTCAGAGCCACAATAATCCGATCATCAATAAGGGGCTGTAAGCGGATGTGTGTGACGCTCTCGAATGGTTCCTCTACCGTAAGTTTCTACCCAAAGTCTCACACGAATTCCACCATGTTCCATTCTTCTATCATCAGCGGAGCTGCAAATGCTATCGTCTTCTTGCGGCTCAATGCGTCTGCCACAAGGTTGGCCGTGCCAGGATGGTAAGAGACCTCAAACTTGAAGTCTTTCAATGTTTCCATCCATCGTCGCTGCCTCATATTTAAGTCTGTCTTTGTGAATATGTATCTGAGGCTCGAACTCCTCTCCATAGAGGTAATATCTCTAGAGCTTTAATGCAAAAATGACAGCCGCCAACTCCACATTGTGCGTAGGGTAGTTCTCCTCATGTTTCCTCAACTGTCGCGAGGCATAAGCAATCACTCTGTCCTTCTGCATAAGAACACAACCCAAACCAACACGAGAGGCGTTGGTGTAAATGGTATATCTGACCCCCTGCTCTGGCAATACTAGTATGGGTGCGGACGTCAACTTGTCCTTAAGTACCTTAAAGGTTGCTTCTGCATTCTCATTCCAGGAAAACTTGAGATCCTTCCGAGTGAGCTGAGACAACGATTTGACTATCTTGGTAAAGTCCCTAATGAATCGACGATAATAACCTACCAGGCCAAGGAAACTCCTCACTTCAGTAACGGAACTGGGTTGCTCCCAGCCCTGAACTACGGTCACCTTAGCAAGGTCCATAACTATTCCTTCCTTAGACAACACATGTCCTAGGAACTTGACTTCTTCTCTCCAGAAGTCACACTTTTTGTACTAGGCAAACAACTAGTTCTTCCTGAGAGTATCAAAGACTACTCACAAGTGCTCCTCGTGATCCTTCTAACTCTTGGAGTATATCAGGATATCATCTATGAATACGATGATGAATCAGCACAGATACAGATGAAACACCCGGTTCATAAGGTCCATGAACACGGAGGGTATGTCTGTGAGTCCAAATGACATCAGAAGGAACTCATAGTGTCCAAAGCTGGTTTTGAATGTTGTCTACTGCACATCTTCCTCCCTGATGCACAACTGGTGATACCCTGACTGTAAGTCGATCTTTGAAAAATACCGTGCCCCTTTCAACTGATCGAATAGATCATCTATTCTGGGAAAAGGATACTTATTCTTCACTGTCACTTGGTTCAACCTGCGATAATCAATATATAATCGCAATGATCCATCCTTTTTCTTCATGAATAACACTAGATTGTATGAAGCCTGCATCTAACAGATCATCGATCTGTCTCCTCAATTCCTCCATCTCACATGAAGGCATGCGATACATCGGTAGAGATATAGGTGTCATACCTGGTGCTAGGTCGATGGTAAAATCGATCTCGCACCGAGGAGGTAGTCCAGGTATCATCTTGAACACACTGTGAAATCTCAAACTACAGGCGTGCTCCCAAGTATCGAACCATCAACATGCTCTAGCAAGGTAGCATAACAACTAACACGGTAGTACCAACAGACCTGAACTGGGAAAGTAAAGGTCGTGCCCTCAGATCCATGGGCTGTCATCACCCTAGTATCGCAATCGATCTTCGCCTTCATCTCGGTGAGTTAATCCATACCAAGAATGACATCATAATGACATAATGGGGTGACCATCAGTTCAACGAGCACTGTTCTACTCCCTAAGTCTATCGAGTAACCTCTACAAGTCTTGGTGGAGTCTAAGAAGGTCCGTATGGTGGTAAGGAGTCTCATCCCAACCATAGGAGTAGTTTTCAACACTAGTCGCTTGACTGCTGCACATGATATGATCGAGATAGTGGACCTGGTGTCTACCAATAGAAACACGAGTGTACCTTGGATGTGTCGTGACTTCAAAAGTGAATGGTGTTGTAGTTGCTATCTTGGATGCCTCAGCTGGAAGTGAGTGCACACGAGCTTGTTAAGGATAATTTGGTTACGGTACCATAAGTCATTATGGCGGCCTACTGTGAGGTACATTAGGCCTATAGAAAGGCTATGCTGGTGGTATTGAACATAGAGGTGGAGCCGAGATAGATTGGGAACGCTGGCGATTGATCTTTTGAGGTAGCGAGAAGCCATTATCCCTCTTCTTAGTGAAGAAATGTAATGCCCGTGAAAAATCCGTACTTGGGCTCGAGTACCGATTTGACCCGAAATCGCGTAGGAATAATTTCCATGGAAATTAAACGTAAGTTAGCTAGCGCAACGCTAGAGTAGCTGGGAAATAGTCCCTGATCACTTTAAATACGTTCTGCAAGACCCAAATCGAGTAGAACAAACAACTCTACAATACTCTATAACCTCGGATCAAACTCTAGGCAGGTTTGTTCTCTGGACCATATTGAAATTTTGTATTGGATTTAGACCGCACGTCGAAGGTCCGATACCTCCTATCTTAGACCGTTAGAACCGCCCAGCTGGACTTGACAATCATCTCGAAAATCAAGTCAAACCGATAATCACAGACGATTTCGTTGAACCCGGACTGAAGCGACCGCGAATAGGGACGAATTTGGAATTTCAAATTCAAATCTGGCACACGACTTGACGCGTCAGTATTAAGCGTTCTGACCGTCAGAATTCATCCAGATTACACCCTCGGATCAGGAAAAATTTCTATTTATTATCATGAGACTTTCAGCCCTGATCTATGTGCGGTGACCGCTGAACTGAAACTGGTCCGCCACGTGCGATCTGCGAACCCTGCCAGACTGAAAACTTAATACGAGGTACATCTGGTACCCATGAGCTTAAGTCTGATCGCAATCGACCAGGGGACCACCAGAAAGCAGTTTTTGGACCGAAACAGCCCCGAAATGGATAGACACTAAGTAAACTTCGTCCCGGAGCCTATTTTCGGCAATTTTAAGCTTATAAAAGGGGTTGAAACCCTCATTTCTACCTTCCATCCGAAATTTGCAACCCTAGAGAAAAAAAGAGAGAGAGTTTGAGAGAAAGAGAAGAAGGGATTTTTTCCGCTTCCGAGCCACCGACAGTTGCTGCTTCAGCACTTCCTTCCAATCACCTGGCTGGTGATTTCTCCCTTTTTCAGGTATAGAATAACCCCAAAAACTTGCTGATTTAGGGTTTACATAGATGCATAACATATTAGCTAACGTATTTCGTAAATCAGGCTCTCCTACTGCCGTAGACGAAGCGTACACGCTCCGTTCAAAATCCCGCGACCGTAAGAGACTAGGTGAGGATTTTAGACGCTTTGATTGACGGTTTACAATGCTTTCAATGTCGTTTAATAGTAGATTATCGACGGCATCTCCGTTTGACATGTACAACATGCTCTCTGTTTCCTGTTTCGTAAATTAACGAAGAATATGAGAATTAGGGCATTTTAGTCATTTGTAGGAAGTACGGTCTACATGCATATTTTGCTGATGTGATTGACATGGTTTGTCGCCGCATTAGAGAGTTAGGAATGCTTGCATAATCAGTTTGGTGAAGAGATTCGCCAAGTTGCGCACTTTGGGCATACTATATGTGGACTTAAGTGTGTAGTGTATGTGTTTGTATAAATGCTTGTATTAGTATGTATTGAATTGAATGATGTTATGTAGTAGTTTGAGATTGATTTCATGATTAATATGCTGACCTAAATGATTTCCTACATGTTTACCTTATGCATGATTGTATTACATGCATAGAAGGTATGCCTTGAAGATTTGCTTAAGTTGAATGTTATAACATGTGTTAACATGCTCACATGATGTATTTCAATTCCAATACTTTAACATGTAATGCTAATATGATTCCATAGATGTGTGGGACTAGACTTAGTCTAGGCAGTCGGTAACCGAGCGAATTCGTGGCTGACTGGTCATAGCCACGAACGACGCGTCGATGAACGTGATTCGTGTTGAGAGTTGGCGGCAGTGGTTAGGCCACGCGAAGTGTTTTACGCACTTCATGTCGTTCGACTTGAGATGCGATCGTGCTAGTCGAGCCCGTCAAGTAACCCGACTGGCCGATGTATGTTCACCTTGTATGTATCATAACTGCTTGAACCTAGGGTACTGAACTTACCATTGTAAACCCTATTAACCGTGGTACCTTGATCCACGAAGACTCATGAGCCGGGCATGGTGGTATGGGACACCGTGGTCGAGCTGTCGGCCTACGCTGGGGCCACAAACCTCCCCGTAGTGACCAGTGAGCACCTTGACTCGTGAGCAGATTATGGTGGTATGGGACACTATATTCTAGCTGTCGGCCTACACTGATCAGGCGACGAGCCCTTTGTAGTGATCGCGAGTGTATTCTGAGTCCACGGGAGGCGACGACCCTTCCGTTGCAGTAGAGTACGGTGGGCCTGTATTGACAAGGTGATGGGGGAGCGGTGCAACGAGTGCGAGCAACATCCCTTGCAGTGACCTACGAAATATACATCGTATGAGATTTCAAGGAGTGACGACCCTAGACAGGATCTGTGTTGGGATTGATACAAGGGAAGTACCTTAGTTTCCCAATCCTGCTGTTTGAATGGACTAATAACAACTTGAAAATCATATCACCATAGCATTGCATGTGCCTGGAAGATGTGGAGCACTCTAGGGAGTGTGGCATGCCGCGGTCGTAAGATGTTGCCGCATGAGGGTGATCGTCGGTGAGGGCATACATCACGTCATATCATTTTGCATTAACAACAGTGTTAGGATTGTCTGATTTACTGCTTTACTATTATCGCGTGATTGAATTGTGAACATGCTAATCTTTGCTCTATGATTCCACTGAGTTGATCACTCATTCCCACGTTACGGGATGGTGTTTGCAACACCCACCAGACCCTGTTGTAGCTGCAGGTGAGGAAGAGATCCAGGAGGTGGAGCCAGAGATCGACGAGGACCAGGATGAGTTCTCGTATATGCAGTATCATGACGGCTTCCCGTAGGCGACCTGGATCGAGGGGGCATCAGTGGGACTTTCTTTTTAAACATTATTCTTTTGTTATGTATATGTACATGAGACTCAGAGATGTAGTCATACTTTGGAGACAGATGAGATTACTTTATTTTTTTTATACAGTGATATATACATTGTTTAGTCTTCCGCTTGCTTTTATCACTGGATCTGAAGTATGAATTCCAGTTTTGGTATAATTTTACTCATGTGAATGCTTTAAATCAGACAACATTGAATCATAACCATTTTTGTTGCATAAGTGACGGTCTGGAACTCGGGAGTTGAGTTTATACACGACCCCCGATTTTCAGGGTGTTACAAGTTGGTATCAGAGCATGAATGAGAGTATACTGGGCCTGGGTTATGGTCTTGCGACGTACGCTGTCACTTCCTTTGACTTAGGTGGGTGTGAGAAGGGTCTAGAAACACTTCTAGGATCGCAGATTCGCCGATAGGCGAAGTCTATTAGAATCGATCGCAAGATCGAGTCTGTAACGCATCTCGGGTCGCGTAAAGCAACCCGAATCACTTCTAAGCTTTAGGAAGTCGGGTGGAGACGTCCTATGAGCGGTTTTAAACCAAAAAAGTGAATCCTTGGGCCGTGGGATGACCACGACTCCAGTAATCAATCGCCAGGGCTTAAAAACCCCGTTTCACCAAAAATCTTCAAAATTCCTCCTCTAAACTCTCCAATATTTATTTATTTCTTATCCATTTCATATTAGGCATCAAAAATAATGTTAAAATAACACAAATTAGTACATTCACCAAATTTTACAGTGAATAGTAAAATTTCATGAAAAATGGCCATAAGGCCATTCTAACTTCACTTTCTTTAGCAAATAAGGATCTAGATAGGTGTACTGGCTCCTTCTACCCTAAATTCATATGCTGCATCATATGGTTTTGTATTCGGGATTGCAATGTGGACCCAGAAAGCCCCGAACACATGTTTGGGCTCATACAGACCAAATTACTATGAACTAGGGGGTGGGACTTAACTTTTTGGGACCCTGGGACCATGGGGGACCAGACCCATAGGGTCCCACCGGCCAACATGAAAGTTGGCCGGCGATGCCATCGCCGGTCGGGCGATGCATCGCCGACCGGTGGTGTCCATTTGAGCCGTCCTTCGGGCGCATGCCCCTAAATGGGGTCCACACCCTCCCTATATACCTCCCACCTCATAAAAATCCCCAAATCTAACCCCTCCTTCACAAACAGCCCTCTACATAGCCCTAGTTTCGATTTTCAGCAACCCACTCCAAACCCCAGCATCCCAAACCACTTCTAGGACCCTCCTTGGCCAAAACCGACCACCACCCATCACTTATTGGGTGTTGGCAGCCTCTTTCCTTGAAGATCTCACCATTTGGAGCTCCAAAATCCCTCAAATATAGCTGAAATCGTGAGGTGCTCCATCCCATCTTTTTGTTTGTATTTTTCCCTGAAAGTACAGCCTTGGGAAGCTTGAAGCAACCCTCTACGATGCCTAGATTTCCTTTTCTCAGATTGGGCAGCCATTTCTCCGCATTTTCGGTATTTTTCATGGCTTTTGTGGAAGCCATTTTGGGCCTTCTGTCACTCTCATCCATCATATCTTTGATGGGTAAGAGGAAAACCGCGACAGACGAGGCTGGGCCGAGCCGCCCTGCTCGATCAAGAAGACCGCGGGGTGGTGCCGCAAGTTCAAGCACCGCCGCAGGTCCAGCTGTAGTCCTGGAGTGCCGTACAAAGTGGGATTTGGATCCCCATGCACACCTTGGACGAACCATTTTATCAGAGATGCCTCATGGCAAATACACTGATCGTAGAGTGTTATTTGAGGTGGACGTAGATAGACGATTGTTCGGCGAATATCTGTTGTTCGAACGCATTGAAGCTGCGCACTGGGGACCGATCTTTGAAGCTCGCGCTCATGCTAATGTGAGCACTGTTCGTGCCTTCTATGCTAGCATCCAGAGTCCTACCTTGGAGCCATTGCAGTTCAAAATCCCTTTTGGTAGAGATCGGATGGCTACGATCGACGTCCGGTTGGTTGCGCGACTTCTCAACGTGCCTCTAGGTGATGTGCATCCTAGTGAGAAGAATTTGAGGACTAGACGGAAACGAGATCGCCGCACCAGGTTTCTGTGTGGTAAGTTGGTTCCATGGCAGCCTAATAATAGCCTCAAGGCGACGTACATGTCTGAGGATTTGCGCCTGCTGCATCATATCTGCACGTTCAATGTTTATCCCAGGTCGACGAACCGCATTGAATGTACACGTCTTATGGTAGATTTCTTATTTCTAGTGGCCCAGGGAGAGAACGTATGTATGGCCACTTTCATCTTACGGCAGATAGTTCTCATAGCCAGGTCGAGGAGAACATCCGAATCGCTTCCCTTTGGCCGACTTATTTGCAAGATTGCACTTGAGTTTGCCTATAGACTTGGGCCCGAATTGCCGGTATCGATTCACACCATCGATGAGTCGACAATGGTCAAGATGAAGATTGGGTCGCAATACCGTGAAAATCAACTTGAAAGGGATAGTGGGGATGACTTTGATGAAGAGGAAGATCAAAGCGAAGAAGAACCTAGAGCAGAGGTTCAGGAAGAAGCTCAGGAAGAAGCAGAAGAGGAGGCTCAGGATACTGATGAGAGCCCTCCTCCTTCTGCACAGACTACTATCGACGATCGCATTGCTCGGATGGAGGAGAGTCAGACCGCTTTGCGTAGGGAAGTCTAAGAACTTCGAGCAGAAGTCGCTGATGCCAAGGCCGTTACAAAGAAGAAGTTTGGCAAGGTGACTCGTACCTTGAAGGCAATCCTGTGTTGCTTACAGGATAAGGGTGCTCCTCCTCCGTCACCAGACTCCGACTAGCGATGCGATCTTTGATGTTGTTATTAGTAGTTAGCCATTTCCTGTTTTATGTGTGTAAAGCCTATTAGGGCTAGTGCTTTGCTTATGTTGCTGTTGCTTAACTGTCTTAATTTTCCATGTAATTCTAGTCATGATGCTTGTAAGGATATATCCCTTGTATTGTGACAATTTTGATTAATTGAAATGCATGGAATGCCTTTGACTCTTTAAGTGAATGTTTGCGGTGTAATTGTGCAATTGAGACTGACAAGGTTGCACCCTATTTTGAATATAGGGAATACCACCTAAGACTACGAGGAGCGCGGTTCGGCTTTCATTGTCAGAGCAGATGGATCAGACTCCCTCTCAGTCTGGCACTCGTCCGGACCCTGCTGTGGGCCCGATTCCTGAGACGGTTCGATCGCCTCAGCCTGCTGTTGGTCCTACAGATGGACCACCGCCATTTACACCATCTGTTAGAGAGCCACTTCACGCGTCTACTTCCACACCGCATCCGCCACATCCTGCTCCACCCCCTGACAGATTCGAGCAGATGATGGCTATGATGCTACAGCAGCAACAGCTTCTGACCACCATAGTGGGGACTTTAGCCCAGGGTGGGGGTGCGACTACATCTACTCCACCTGCACCACCTGCGCATCCAGCTGAGGATGCCTATACTTACGCCCAGGATGAGGGCATGGCCCATCCTGCGCAGCCTGCTTTCCCTGCGGGGAATCCTGCCCACACACGGGGCCTTCTGGAGCGATTTCAGCGCTTGCGGCCTCCTACTTTCACGGGTTTTCACAGACCCGAGGAGGCTGAGTTCTGGCTCGACCGAGTGTCGAAGATTCTACGGATGTTACACTGTACCGAGGCTGAGCAGGTAGAGCTGGCTACCTTCCTGTTTGAGAGAGAGGCCAGTATGTGGTGGGATAGCATATTGCGGACTGTTGCCGCAGATTTCGTATGGACGTGGGCAGCATTTGAGTTCCGCTTCCATGAGAAGTATTATCCCCAGACCTACAGGCACGAGAGGGAGAATAAGTTTCTCCGTCTCATGCAGGCAGCAATGACAGTTACCGAGTATGAGCATCGGTTCACAGAGTTGGGCAGGTACGTCCCGACGATTCTAGCTGATGAGCAGATGCACATACGGTACTTTTTGGAGGGCTTGCGACCGGATATTCGGTCGAAGATGTGCTGTGTCAGTTTTCCTTCCTATGCGGAGTTGGTTCACATGTCCATGCGGGCAGAGCAGGACGTGGATCGACTTGCGCGATCTCGAGGCCCGACTACTTCTAGGCCACGACCGGATTTGCCAGACAGGACCTTCGCGGGTAAGAGGCCTCGCTTTGATCCTCCTACCAGGACCACGGCGCCTGTACCACCGTTTCGGCGCCCTGACTTGTCATGCACATACTGTGGGAGGACGGGTCACTTAGCGCAGAGTTGCTTCTCGAGGATGTGGGACAGTGGGTTCTTGCCGCCGCAGAAGATTGATCGTGTACGTCCACAGGCGATATCAGCACCGCCTATACGGTCAGCTCCTGCGCATCCTTCTTTCAGACCTACGGTATCACAGATTCGACAGCCTCCACGGCCCTTGACACAGCGGCCGAACCGGCCACAGCAGGCTCGAGTTCATGCATTGACCGCTGAGGCAGCTACGACGCTGACTTTCCAGCATTCAGCCTTTGAGGTCACGGCCCATATCGGAGGTACTCCCGTTCTTGTCATGGTGGACACTGGTTCCACGATTTCTTTGATATCGCGTGCCGTAGTCAGACGTCTTGGGTTACAGACTATCACTATGGATAGCGTGCGAGTCTTTGCAGCTCATGGAGATTTTTCGGATGTCACCCAGATGTGTGAGGGTTGTTTGGTTGATCTGGAAGGCAGGACGATGACTCTTGATCTGGTCGTCGATCCCTCGCTCGTTTATCTCGACGTCATTCTTGGCATGGACTGGTTGACTGCAGCGAGAGACGAGATTGACTGTGAGACTCGTATAGTCACAGCGTACGAGCCTGAGGGTGCATCCTTCACATTTCCAGTGTGGGTAAATCTTCCTTTCCGCATTCTTAGCTACGCCACTCTATTGCGCGACGCTGGTGCCCAGGTACTTGAGCAGACGCCAGTTGTTTCTGAGTTCGGGGATCTGTTCAGGAAGATCCCTGGTTTGTCACCCCGACGTGAGATCGATTTCACTATCGATCTGGTTCCTGGTTCTACACCCGTCTCACTGCCGACGTATCGCATGGCACCATGTGAGATGGAGGAGTTGAGGACGCAGATTGATGGTCTGCTAGAGCTTGGCTTTATACGGCCTAGCGTCTCCTTGGGGAGCACCGGTCTTGTTCGTGAAGAAGAAGGATGGTTCGCTGCGATTGTGTATTGATTATCGCAGGCTGAACCAGCTCACGGTGAAGAACAAGTACCCTTTGCCCAGGATCGATGACTTGTTTGATCAGTTGAGAGGAGCGCAGTACTTCTCGAAGATTGATCTTCAGTCAGGATATCATCAGCTGCGCGTCAGGGATGAGGACGTGCAGAAGACAGCATTCAGGACCAGTTTTGGCCACTACGAGTTCCTCGTGATGTCGTTCGGTCTCACGAACGCACCGGCCGTGTTCATGGATCTGATGAACCGGGTATTTCGGCCTTTCCTCTATCGATTCGTCGTTGTCTTCATCGACGACATTTTAGTATACTCTAGGAGTCGAGAGGAGCATGAGGAGCACTTGCGTTTGGTCCTAGATACGTTCAGACGACATCAGTTGTTCGCACAGTATAAGAAGTGGGACTTCTGGAAGCAGGAGGTGAAGTTTCTGGGACACGTGGTGTCCAAGGATGGCATGGCAGTTGACCTGTCTAAGGTAGCTGCGGTGCAGGACTGAGAGCAGCCTGGTTCTGTCACTGAGGTGAGGAGTTTCTTGGGACTCGCTGGCTACTATCGGCGCTTCATTCAGGACTTCTCGAAGATCGCGAGACCCTTATCTCAGTTGACACGGAAGGACGTGAAGTTTGCCTGGAATGATAGGTGGAGTCATCTTTTCAGGAACTGAAGGACAGACTTACGTCCGCCCCTGTGCTAGTATTGCCAGAGCAAGGGGTTAGATACACTATATACACTGACGCGTCTAGCATTGGTTTGGGTTGTGTCCTTATGCAGAGGGACAGGGTAATTTCGTATGCCTCGAGACAATTAAGGAAGCACGAGGAGAATTATCCTACACACGACCTAGAGTTGGCAGCCGTTATATTTGCACTGAGACTCTGGAGACATTACCTCTACGGAGAGGAGTTCGAGCTCTTTTGCGACCATAAGAGCCTCAAGTACATATTCACGCAGCGAGACTTGAATATGAGGCAGCGGCGATGGATGGAGACGCTGAAGGACTTCAAGTTTGAAGTCTCTTACCATCCTGGGAAGGCGAACCTTGTGGCTGATGCGTTGAGCCGCAAGAAGGCGATAGAGTTTGCGGCTCCGCTGATGGTTGCCGAGTGGGATATGGTGGAGTTTTTGAGAGACTTTGAGCAGAAACTCACCGTAGAGGAGCCATTTGAGTTCATCGCACACGTACAGGTGCGATCCCAGATCGATGACCGAGTCATCGAGGCGCAGAGGGACGACGCGCATCTTACTGAGCTTCGAGAGCAGGCCAGTGATGATGCTGACGCCGACTGGCGAGTTGGTATGGATGGGGGCTTACGTTACCGTGCCCGCCTATGCGTCCCAGATGTCCCTGACTTGAGACGAGAGATTCTCGAGGCTGCGCATTCTACTAGACTCGCGATGCATCCAGGCAGTACGAAGATGTATCGTGACGTGAAGAGGACGTATTGGTGGGAAGGTATGAAGACCCATATAGCTGAGTTCGTGTCCCGTTTTCTCACTTGTCAGCAGGTGAAGGCAGAGCATCGCCGACCACCTGGACTTTTGCAGCCTATGCCGATTGCAGAGTGGAAGTGGGATTTCATTTCCATGGACTTCATTTCTGGGTTGCCGAAGATGAGGAAGGGGCATGATTCCATTTGGGTGATCGTCGACCGATTGACGAAGTCGGCGCACTTCCTACCGATCAGAGTTACGAACTCTGCAGACGAGCTGGCTAGATTGTACATCCGAGAGATTGTGCGTCTGCATGGAGTTCCGTTAGAGATCGTGTCGGACAGAGACACGCGGTTTACTTCTATTTTCTGGACTCGCATTCAGGAGGCTATGGGTGTGAAGTTGAAGTTCAGTACTGCCTTCCACCCACAGACGGACGGACAGACGGAGCGAGTGAACCAGATCCTGGAGGACATGTTGCGAGCTTGCGCATTGGACTTCAAGGACAGTTGGGATGACTGTCTTGCATATGCGGAGTTTGCGAACAATAATAGCTTCCAGGCGAGTATCGGCATGGCACCTTATGAGGCGCTGTATGGGCGACCTTGTCGCGCACCGCATTGCTGGTTAGAGGTCGGTGAGCGTAGCTTGATTGGCCCAGAGTTGGTGCAGGCGACGTCAGAGAAGATTGATATTATTCGACGTCGGCTTCTTACAGCGCAGAGCAGACAGAAGAGCTACGCCGATACGAGACGGAGACCACTTGAGTTCACAGTCGGAGATTACGTATTTTTGCAAGTTTCCCCTATGAAGGGAGTCCTTCGGTTCGGGAAAAAGGGGAAGCTGGCACCGCGATTCATTGGTCCATTCCAGATCCTCGATCGTGTGGGAGCAGTGGCTTACCGATTGGCTTTACCCACGCCCCTCGCGAGCGTCCACAACGTATTTCATGTTTCCATGCTGAAGAAGTACGTTGCTGATCCTTCCCATATCATCAGATGGGAGCAGGTGCAGTTAGGAGAGGATGTTACTTATATCCTGCGACCGACACGCATCTTAGACAGGAAGGAGCAGGTACTGCGTAGCAAGGTGATTCCCCTTGTGAAGGTACTATGGACGCATCATACTGAGGAGGAGGCTACTTGGGAGACAGAAGCCGAGATCAGAAAGAACTGCCCACAGCTCCTCGAGGAGTACGAAAAGGTACAAATTTCGAGGACAAAATTATTTGTTAAGGGGGGTAGATTGTAACGCCCGTGAAAAATCCGTACTTGGGCTCGAGTACCGATTTGACCCGAAATCGCGTAGGAATAATTTCCATGGAAATTAAACGTAAGTTAGCTAGCGCAACGCTAGAGTAGCTGGGAAATAGTCCTTGATCACTTTAAATACGTTCTGCAAGACCCAAATCGAGTAGAACAAACAACTCTACAATACTCTATAACCTCGGATCAAACTCTAAGCAGGTTTGTTCTCTGGACCATATTAAAATTTTATATTGGATTTAGACAGCGCGTCGAAGGTCCGATACCTCCTATCTTAGACCGTTAGAACCGCCCAGTTGGACTTGACAATCATCTCGAAAATCAAGTCAAACCGATAATCACAGACGATTTCGTTGAACCCGGACTGAAGCGACCGCGAATAGGGACGAATTTGGAATTTCAAATTCAAATCTGGCACACGACTTGACGCGTCAGTATTAAGCGTTCTGACCGTCAGAATTCATCCAGATTACACCCTCGGATCAGGAAAATTTTCTATTTATTATCATGAGACTTTCAGCCCTGATCTATGTGCGGTGACCGCTGAACTGAAACTGGTCCGCCACGTGCGATCTGCGAACCCTGCCAGACTGAAAACTTAATACGAGGTACATCTGGTACCCATGAGCTTAAGTCTGATCGCAATCGACCAGGGGACCACCAGAAAGCAGTTTTTGGACCGAAACAGCCCCGAAATGGATAGACACTAAGTAAACTTCGTCCCGGAGCCTATTTTTGGCAATTTTAAGCTTATAAAAGGGGTTAAAACCCTCATTTCTCCCTTCCATCCGAAATTTGCAACCCTAGAGAAAAAAGAGAGAGAGTTTGAGAGAAAGAGAAGAAGGGATTTTTCCCGCTTCCGAGCCATCGACAGTTGCTGCTTCAGCACTTCCTTCCAATCACCTGGCTGGTGATTTCTCCCTTTTTCAGGTATAGAATAACCCCAAAAACTTGCTGATTTAGGGTTTACATAGATGCATAACATATTAGCTAACGTATTTCGTAAATCAGGCTCTCCTACTGCCGTAGACGAAGCGTACACGCTCCGTTCAAAATCCCGCGACCGTAAGAGACTAGGTGAGGATTTTAGACGCTTTGATTGACGGTTTACAACGCTTTCAATGTCGTTTAATAGTAGATTATCGACGGCATCGCCGTTTGACATGTACAACATGCTCTCCGTTTCCTGTTTCGTAAATTAACGAAGAATATGAGAATTAGGGCATTTTAGTCATTTGTAGGAAGTACGGTCTACATGCATATTTTGCTGATGTGATTGACATGGTTTGTCGCCGCATTAGAGAGTTAGGAATGCTTGCATAATCAGTTTGGTGAAGAGATTCGCCAAGTTGCGCACTTTGGGTCGACATACTATATGTGGACTTAAGTGTGTAGTGTATGTGTTTGTATAAATGCTTGTATTAGTATGTATTGAATTGAATGATGTTATGTAGTAGTTTGAGATTGATTTCATGATTAATATGCTGACCTAAATGATTTCCTACATGTTTACCTTATGCATGATTGTATTACATGCATAGAAGGTATGCCTTGAAGATTTGCTTAAGTTGAATGTTATAACATGTGTTAACATGCTCACATGATGTATTTCAATTCCAATACTTTAACATGTAATGCTAATATGATTCCATAGATGTGTGGGACTAGACTTAGTCCAGGCAGTCGGTAACCGAGCGAATTCGTGGCTGACTGGTCATAGCCACGAACGACGCGTCGATGAACGTGATTCGTGTTGAGAGTTGGCGGCAGTGGTTAGGCCACGCGAAGTGTTTTACGCACTTCATGTCGTTCGACTTGAGATGCGATCGCGCTAGTCGAGCCCGTCAAGTAACCCGACTGGCCGATGTATGTTCACCTTGTATGTATCATAACTGCTTGAACCTAGGGTACTGAACTTACCATTGTAAACCCTATTAACCGTGGTACCTTGATCCACGAAGACTCATGAGCCGGGCATGGTGGTATGGGACACCGTGGTCGAGCTGTCGGCCTACGCTGGGGCCACAAACCTCCCCGTAGTGACCAGTGAGCACCTTGACTCGTGAGCAGATTATGGTGGTATAGGACACTATATTCTAGCTGTCGGCCTACACTGATCAGGCGACGAGCCCTTTGTAGTGATCGCGAGCGTATTCTGAGTCCACGGGAGGCGACGACCCTTCCATTGCAGTAGAGTACGGTAGGCCTGTATTGACAAGGTGATGGGGGAGCGGTGCAACGAGTGCGAGCAACAGCCCTGGCAGCCCTTGCAGTGACCTACGAAATATACATCGTATGAGATTTCTAGGAGTGACGACCCTAGACAGGATCTGTGTTGGGATTGATACAAGGGAAGTACCTTAGTTTCCCAATCCTGCTGTTTGAATGGACTAATAACAACTTGGAAATCATATCACCATAGCATTGCATGTGCCTGGAAGATGTGGAGCACTCTAGGGAGTGTGGCATGCCGCGGTCGTAAGATGTTGCCGCATGAGGGTGATCGTTGGTGAGGGCATACATCACGTCATATCATTTTGCATTAACAACAGTGTTAGGATTGTCTGATTTACTGCTTTACTATTATCGCGTGATTGAATTGTGAACATGCTAATCTTTGCTCTATGATTCCACTGAGTTGATCACTCATTCCCACGTTACGGGATGGTGTTTGCAACACCCACCAGACCCTGTTGTAGCTGCAGGTGAGGACGAGATCCAGGAGGTGGAGCCAGAGATCGACGAGGACCAGGATGAGTTCTCGTATATGCAGTATCATGACGGCTTCCCGTAGGCGACCTGGATCGAGGGGGCATCAGTGGGACTTTCTTTTTGAACATTATTCTTTTGTTATGTATATGTACATGAGACTCAGAGATGTAGTCATACTTTGGAGACAGATGAGATTACTTTATTTTTTTTATACAGTGATATATACATTGTTTAGTCTTCCGCTTGCTTTTATCACTGGATCTGAAGTATGAATTGCAGTTTTGGTATACTTTTACTCATGTGAATGCTTTAAATCAGACAACATTGAATCATAACCATTTTTGTTGCATAAGTGACGGTCTGGAACTCGGGACTTGAGTTTATACACGACCCCCGATTTTCAGGGTGTTACAAGAAATAAGTATCTACATGGCCCGATCTCTTGCAATAGGTGCACCATAGATCTAATCACCTCAGCTGGGTCGGTGGAGCCATAAACCGAGGAGGCGAATCTACTCGTGGCCTGTTGCCAAGGAACGGTCTGCTCGGTAAATCTGGTTGAGGCCTCGAACCCATGCGTATGCGTGTACGAGATACTCTGTCCCCGTCCTGCTCAGCTTGTAGAGACATGTTCACTAGCTTGACATATTTGAGAATGCTAGTGCAACACATCTTCTTACGTATCTCAGGCCGCAGACCCTTAAAAAATCACCTCATTCGCATCGGCTCGTCTGCTAATATCAAGGGAACGTATTTGGCCAGCTCCGTGAACCTATTCTCATACTAAGCCATAATCATTCCTCCCTGACGGAGGTGAAGGAATTCGCCCTCCTCGTTACGGTAGTAGAGGGGAAAATACTTTCCGTGGAAGCAAGTCTCAAAAGTATCCCATGTCCACACATAACCCTCGGGAACGATACGAAGGATGTTGTCCCACCAGAGACTGGCTTCCTTCTCAAACATATATGTGACCAACTCAACCTGCTCTACCTCAGTGTAGTGCAGTGGCTTCAGCATCTTAGAGATGCGGTCAAGCTAATATCCAACCTCCTCGGGTCTGTGAGTACCGGTAAAAGTGGGAGGTCGAAAGCATTAAAATCAATCAAATAAGCCACTGGCATTTAAGTTTTTAGCAGGGTGCATAGGTGGTGCAGGCAGAACCACATTCATATTCTGGGAAAGGGCCCCAGCCATGGTGGTCCAAATTTGTTGCTACTGCTGCATAAGGAGCATCATCTACTCCAACCTATCGGGAGGAGAATTGTGTGGCATCGAGGTAGACACGCGGTTCTGTTCTAGAACCGGTAGTACAAAAGGTGTTGGCCCGTTGGTGGGGCCAGTGGCCAGTTGTGAATCTGGCATAGTCTCGTGATTCGGGTCTAAACTGGGGTCCGTATGGCTATCGTTAGGGGAGGTGCCCCGTCACTCGATTCGCCAAGTGTAAGACATGCCGTACTCCAAGTGGCCTTAGGTGGCATTCCCTATATACAACATAGGGTGCAACATGTGTGAGATTTAGCATAAGAACTCACACTCATCCAAACATCATTTACATTCTAAATCAAAAGAAGCTTCATGCATTTCATTTAACCAAAAGTATCACAATACATGAGATGTAGTCTTACCTGGATCATTACAGAAGAGTAGGCCGACAGCTCAAATATAGTGTCCCATATCACCATAATCGGCTCACGAGTCTAGGTTACTCACTGGTCACTATGGAGAGGCTCGTCGCCCTCGAGTATGCCGACAGCTCGACCACGGTGTCCCATACCACCATGCCCGACTCATGAGTCTTAGCGGATCGAGGTACCATGGTTAATAGGGTTTCATTGGTGAGTTTGGTACCTTAAATTCAAACAGTAGCGTCGAAACATGGTGAACATACATCGGACCAATTGGGTTACTTGACGAGCTCGACTAGTACGAGCGCACGTTAAATTGATCGACATGAAGTGCATAAGCACTCTGTGTAGCCTAACCACTTTCGAACATCCCAAGTACGGCTCAAATTCATTGAACACATCCTGCGTGGCATAAATAACTTCAACCACTAGTTTAAGATCATTTACCAATTACCTGGATTGTAATATAGTCTCAATCACGTGCAAGCTCAATAATAGACAATTGATTCAAATCCTATATTCATATGAACGTGTTATGAAATATAACTTAAACATGACTACAGTACATGGAGGAAATCATACACATAAGTAAGGTAATTGAGACATATATCTCAACTCCCTAATAAATCACACTTTACTAACTACGAACTCATTCAGGCATTTTTACAACCACTTAGACTACACTATTCAACATACATCACGTATGTCGACCATATTGCATATTAGGGAAAATCCTTTAGCCAAGGAGTTGTCGCATACATAACAATCATGTAATAACGATAATTACTCATGACAAGCACAACATCAGATTTCATATGCACACAGACATTTTAACAAACATATGAAATACTCTATTTACAACATAGGTTATACATATACGTACAACAAAATAGATAGCGCATTTGGCATGTGTAATAGCATCCACGTCAATAATAAATCATTATCAGACATGGAAAGTCTTGAAAACCATAACCTAAATGTATATAGTCCGCACCTTAAACCAAAAAACGTGTAACAGATATAATTTAGATGATAAGTCTTCGTCAACGGCGAATAGGCAACCTAAGGCATGGATTAGGTTAGCTACATCAACACTTAGGCTATTCTAAGCTCCAAAACAGGTTAGAGTTTGATTGTCTTACCCAAAAATAGAATTAGAATCGCCGGAATAACGATTCAGATAGATGGATTTGGTGTGTAGAGAAACTGGGAAGAATCCTAAGATGAAACACCAACTTCTCACTCACTTTCTTTCTTTTCTCTCTCTTATCTTAACTAGGGTTTGAAAATTCATATGGGATATGTGAGAGAGGGTTTAAGGCCCTTATATATGCTCAAAACTGATGAGAATGGCCCCAGGGCCAAGGTATACTTAGGTTATAACCAAATCGGGCTTATTCTGATCCAACGAAACATTTCTGGAGGTCCCTTTACTGAATGGGGTCGGACTTAAGCTCACAGATACTGGATCTTGATCAAGTTAAGTTTTTAGTCTGATCAGGTTTCCAGATCGACCGTGGCGGACCAGTTTCAGTTCAACAGTCATCGAAACTCGATCAAGGCCACAAGTAGATTGACATGCGTAAGCCATCTTCCCTAATCTGAGGGTGTATTTGGGTCAGAATCCAATGGTCAGAATGCTTATAATTGGTCCATAAGTGACATGACTCAGATTACTTAAAATTTATATTTAATTTTATAAAAACCTTCACTTTCTCACACTCTTAACTCCAGACTCAAGAAAATAGCCTCAGGACATCATCTGGACTTAATTTTCAAGGTGAGAGTCAAGTCCAACTAGGCGGTCATAACTATCTAAGTTTATCGCTATCGGACTTTCGACGTGTGGTCCAGGTCCGATACCAAGTTTCCGAATGCTCCCAAGAGCAATTAGGTTTAGAGATTGATCCTAGGTTTTTAGGTGACGTAGAATTAGTGGTCGTACTCATTTTAGGTCTTGTAGTTTATATTTAAAGTGGTTCAAGATAATTCTACTGAGTATTCAGTTTAGTACTTAACCAAATTCTACCCTAATTATGGTAGAATACGGTCTTAGGGCCATTCTATGCCCCATTTTTGGCACTTCTAGTTATTATATTGTTTTAATTATTTTTTTAGTAGTTTCCCATCAAGTTTAACCCATCTCCACTAAATTTCATGAGATTTGGTGTTGTAGAAAAATTCTAAAACTTCCAGAAGCAGCAGCTGTCTAACGAGTGATTTTCGGATAGTTATCACAACGACCTACTTTAAACTATATTATTTATTTTATTATATTTTTAAATATTTTTATATAAAACTATACTCATTTAGCTTTAATTTGCTTTTAAATCACCTAAATCAGAGTTATAATGAGGGAGATATGATTTTTCAAAGTTAGATAAAATGCGCAGAAAAATACAGAAAATGGGCTGCCTAATCCGCTGTATGGACGAGGCCCCGCCAAACCGGGGAGCCCCATGCTGGTCACTGGACATTTAGGCTCAATCTCGCCCTAGGGGTGATGTCATACCCCTCGGGGATGCTAAAAATATGTGGGACCCACCCCGGGTCCCACCGAATTGAGTCGTTTGGGCCTACGAGTCCATCGAGGCATTATCGGGTCTCATTTGCAAACAGAAATGAGTTACGTAATGTAGAATATATGATTTTGGGGTAGGAGAAGCTAATCTTTCTAAATAAACTATATATATCTTGAGACTCTAAAAATTCAATAGTCAAAATCCCATTTTATTCATGTATTTACCATTTACAGTAAGTTTTAGTTTAAGTATAGTTCTTCACTATTTAAACTTTAGGATTTGTGTCTAATATGAAAGTAGTTGGAGAAACTTGAAGAATGAGGTGATGAAAGGTGAAATTTTGAAGGAAATGGGTTAAAACGTGATTTCTTTGGCTTTGGAATTGAGTTATGAGAAGTTACCAAGGTGTTATGGTTGACCCATTACTTAAGGACATCTAATTCCAAGTTGGAAAAAATCTGAGATGTTACAAGGAGGAGAGCCCCCATCAAAGTCTTAGGCCTCCTCTTCTTCCTCTTCCTACTCTCCCTCTTCCTTACTTCATTCCTCTATTTCATTTTCATAACTTTCTTCCTCTTCACTCCCTGTCTCATCCCCACTCTCATCGCGTCGGACTTGACATTGTCGTGGTCCAATACCCATGTTGTTAAGCGTAGTATCATTGATGAAATGGATCGGCACAAGATTATCTGTGCCAATTCTATAGCCAAATTCATGAGCAAGCTTGTATATAAGTCGGCCGAATAGGATTGAAATGTCTGTCCTAGGAGACCGTGCGGTCTGAACTATCTGTAGTAGTACGTATGTAGGTAGGCACAGCTTGTCTCCTTGCCCAACTCTGTATAGGAAGTCTACCATCAAACACTTGCATTCGTTACGGTTGCTCCACCTAGGATACATATTGCACTTGAATGTAGTGGAGTAGGTGGAAGTCATGAGTCATCTTGGTCGCTGGGAGGCAATTCCCTCGATTCCATTGGATCAGTCGGCCGTAAAGAATTTGCGTATAACGATCTCTTTCACGCATGCTCCTGAGATTTCTCTTGCTAGCATGTACCTCTCCACGTGGAATCCCCATGATTCGGGCTATCAAGTCTATATTGACAATGGCTTCCCGCCTTCCCATGGGGATAAAGAACTGCAGAGGCTCCAACAGTGCATCTTGTATGTGGGCGTAAAAGGCTCGGACAGTGCTCTGATTCGCACGTGACTTGCCCTCAAATATAGGACCCCACCTGGCATCCAACAAGAGGTCCATCACCGGATAAAGCCCAAATAATTTTTCATCCACGTGTGCTTCAAAGATAACTCTAGGGCCTTGAAACCTACCATGTCTCATGTCCGTCGTAGGGCTCTTTTGAGAGGAATTTGGGATCGAGATCCCGCTTCGTCATCTACTCTCGAGCGGCACTTGTACTTGCTTCAGCACCCGATTTCTTCCTTAAACGGGTTGGGCGGTTAGGCCCAACTTCATCTATGGAAGCCCTCTTCTTTCCCATGAGGGAAAGAAATATTGAAAAGGAGAAAATCATGACAACTAGCTCGAAAAGAGCCATGAAGTTAAGAGAGCTTGCAAGATGAGATGGGTTGGAGGATTTTGAGATGTAGGAGACACAAAGGTGGGTTTATGTACTTAAATGGGAGGAAATAAGGGAGATAGGAGATGAGTTTTTGATGAAAATGGTGAAGGTGGGTATGTGATGATGAAGAAGAAGAAGATATAAGAATGGAGGGAGATTTGAGGTGAAAAATTAGGTTTTTAGGAGGGGTTGGAAGGGTGTAGAAACTAGGTGGGGGTTGAAATGAAGCAAAAAGGGCCAAATAGAGGATCCCACATGATTTCACGGTCCTCACACGAGTCCACAAGGTCGGCCCAATGTGGGCCACTAGACCTGGACCGTGAGGCCTCGTGGTAGGTGCGATGCTATCGTGGTCCTCTGGACTTGTAGGCGATGGCATCTCCCTCCCGGGGTGCCGAAAATGCACGAGGGCCACTTTGGTTCCCCCCCCCCCCCACCCCCCCCTCCCCCCCAATTTGTGCCGTTTGGGCCCCCGAGTCGTTTGAGACATTTTTGAAGTCCATTTCCCACATATTCACGCGTTCTAATCATTTGAGTGAGGAATACACTGAATTATCATCTAAACCCATCAATTGATGGTCTAGAAAGGAATTGGAATCATCTCACATGATCACGGATGTATACGGGTCATATTTCAATGGTTAGTTTTGCCCATCAGTGAAACTTGGAATCCTATGTTCGTTTCTACATTTTTATTACCTCCTCCTAAGTCAAAGTATGTCAGTGTACATCTTATTACCATAACCCAGGTCCAGTTTAATCCAAATCATGCTCTGATACCAACTTATCAAGCCCCGAAAATTGAGGGTCGAGCAGAAGCTCAACTCCCAAGTTTTAATGAATCACTTATGCAACATAGATAATGATGTTTAAATGTTGTCCATATTAGTGTATTAAACATGAGTGACATTATACTAAAACAGCATATCATACTCCAGAGATAATTAGATTATGCAAGCGAAAGACTGTGATAAATATATAAAGCACATAAGTGGTTGTAACCCCCAGATTATGAACATCTCACCGGGCTAAATAATCACATGTATAGTTTTAAAATTTACAAAATGATAAAATGTAATGGTTGTCTAATCCGTATCCCTATAATCCCGGTGATGCAACTCCATGTCTATATAGACCCACTAGAGAGTTGTAGGTAGGAGAACTCCTCATCATCATAAAAGTCAGGCTCCATCTCGTAAGGCTCACCATCACCTACAGCTACAACAGAGTCTGGTTGGTGTTTTAAAACACCGTCCCAGAGTGGGAGTGAGTGATCAACTTAATGGAGCTATAAGGAAAAGGTTAACACGTTATCAATTCAGTCAAGCAGTAATGATAAGGCAATACAACAATCATATCCTAAGTATTCTTGTTAATGCAAGAATGGTATGCAATAATGATGCATGCCCACACCTGCACTCCCTCAGCGACATCATCTCACGATCGTGCAAGCACCACCCCGGACACATGCGCTTCCTCGCTAAAGTACATGCAATGCGGTGTGTGGTCGTGTTAGCCATTATTTAATTAGGCTTATTCATACAGCAAATTTGGAAAACTAAGGTACCTCCCTTTATATCATTCACCCAAACAATAATCCATCTAGGGTCATCAATCCTAGTTAATCACACACGATAGGCAAGTTATAAGGCAACATCACCCCTGATTGAAAAGCAGTGAAAAGGTAAGTTCAAGTCACTACAGGCTTGGGTTGCTCAATAAACACTATGGGGAGGCTCATTGTTGAGGGTCAAATATTGCATATCAGACCCAGTTATTACATGGATTTACGAACATGACACTGCTTAATGGAATATTTTAATCGTGTTTTTGTTACAAGGTGTAATTAAGGGATGAACTGAAAAAGAATATTAAAATGGTGTGTTTGACGCTCTAAAGTCACTAGAGCAAGGGAAGGACTCCAGAGGACCAAGATCAATGAATTTACATGCCAGGAATTCGAGGAAATCAAGTCGTTCAAGTTAAAAATGGCCCGAAACTGGTCCAGAATGCAAGATCACAGGGTTTCCGCCATCCGATTGACATGAGACTTCATACATGGGATGTGGGCCATAAATTAACTGTACATAACAAATTTCAGTTATTAAAGATCTCTGAAAGTGGACCAATAGACAGATCAGCCCCTTAATTCATTAAGTGGGGCCCACATGCTATCTGGATATGCTTCAAAAATATCCTTGATGGCATAAATAATATGAGAAAAAGGATGGACGGTGAAGATTTCTGATAAGCATCATAGTGGGCCCTGCATATGGTGCATGTACATCATGTACATTGTATGTACGCTGAGCACCATGTCGCCTTCCAATTTCAAGCCAGCGCTCGCCCGAGTTTTGAAGTTTTGACAACTGTCATTTTTGCCTAGGCATGAACGGCGCTGTCCATTTTTACAGACGTTAGTGGGCCACACCCATGGCCTGTCCAACCAATCTGATCCGTTCATTGTGTAGATGGCCTCAAATACTATAAAACCTTACTGAAATTTTACACTCATGCATGCACATGTGCGCGATACAGAGGCCACAAACAGGCAGTCCTGCGACATTCAAAATAATTTTTGGCATGATTTCTTCTCTGGGCTGCGTCAATGGACGTTCAAAACCATCCATTCTTGACTGAAATTTTATCCTGAATCCAATGGACGAGGTGGATTTCCCCAAAAACACTTCTGTGGGGCCCACCGAGCTACATAGTGAAGAGGTGCGAAAGCTTTCGCACATCCACGAAATTTTAAATTTTCAGGGGGTTGTGGCCCACCATCTTTCATCATATAGCAGATCCGAACCGTCCATCATGTAGAGGACTCAAAAACATCCTAAGGGACGGTGTTTCTTTGAAAATTGAGTGAGAAAAATGGTGAGTTTTAAGGCACTGAAACTTGGCTGCGAAAAGTTACACTCCGTGTCCTATTGTGACTCTGCCACTTACACCAGCCTTCCAGCAGCTATAAAAGGAGGTTGTAGACGTGACAGAGAGGGGGGAGAGCTTGAAGCTTGGACGTGGAGCACAGAGGAGAGAGAGAGAGAGAGTAGAGCTGTTCTCTTTTATTTTTTCTTTTGTTTATTTTATTTTATTTAAGAGATTAGCCTAATCATGTTTATGGGCTAAACCTCTTAGCTAGGGCTAAGAGGTGAAGCTTGTAGTGAGATGGGAGACTTTACTTTGTCTTTAATTTAGTTTTAATTTATGAACTGAATTTAATAATGGTTTGATTAGTGGGAATGTTTTTAGTTTTTAATGGTCTATTGTGACTAAAAATACAATGGGTCTGTGATAACTTTGAGCATGTTCCTTTCCTTTTTATGTTTATGAAGTTAAGAAGCCCTGTTGTTCACCATCGTCTCCTGGGCATGGTCGGATGACGATACCCTTCCTAACCTTCATACATGTGATTGGTTGGTAATTAGCTTAATTCTGTTGTTTACTTTGTCTCCTGGGCATGGTTTGGTGATGGAATCCATTCTAATTCATATATCTTTCATCTCTTTAAAATTATATCAAAGTAAGTTCAGTTTAATTTTCATGGTTACACCTTCAACTGGATGAAGATGGACTCTAAGTCCAGTTGAGTATCTGATGCAGGCATCAGATCTCCCTGATCTTTACAAGTGGATCCTTGAATCCCTAGTTTCCCTCCTCTGAATTCCTTAAGTTTTAGATTAATATTTCACAATTATTCCTCAAATTATAATTCAATTTAAATTTCATCTCATTTTAGTTCTAGTTCTAGTTAGTTTTAGATTACGTACAGGTATCAGTCCCTTGGGATTCGACCTCAGTCTTACCAAGTTTATTACTACATCACAACCCTACACTTGGGGAGTGAATAAGTTTTTGGCACCATTGCTGGGGACTGACGGTTACGTTTTTGAAATTAAGTAGTTTTAGGATTAGTTTAAGATTAGTATTTTCCTAACTATAGGTTTAGGTTTTTCTGATTTATAGAAATTATCCTATTTTCCCATTTTGTAGGATCCTAACATAAACTTCTAATTTGGTAATCCCTTCCTAACTTCTCTTCTTTTTCTATTTTTTGGCTTAGGGTTGTGTTTTCTATTTTTAGAATTTCTAATACAATTTCTTTTAATTTTAGGAAACTTTCCTTTTTAGAAAACTAACTTTCTATTTCCATCTTAGAATTTTCTAACTTTAGGATTTCTATTTTTAGAAACTAATTTCTTTTATTTTCTTGGGCAGGATCTTAACATAGAACTCCAATTTGGTAACTTCTTCCCTACCTACTTTCCATATTGTTGTAGGATCTTTTCATTTTCCTAGGATTAGATTCAGAGTTAGGGTTACACTATGTATATGCATGAGTGGGAACGTCAGTATGCTAAGAAGAATAACCTATTTTGGGATGATGATGATATAAATCAACCTATGTCTCAAAACTTTTCTGAAACTATCATTGAGAACCGATCAGAATATAATGATCTACTGGCTAAGAAGTCCTTATGTGATTATATACAGGAGAATAATTACACCCCATGAATTAACAAAATAGTACGTGAGTGTTAGGGTTATCATAACTATGGTTATGAGAATTATTATTACCCATCCGATAAAAGAAAATAATACGTGATTATATCATGAGTGATAATAAGTATTACCAACCATCAAGTTCTCCCACCTATAATCAGTATGACTATAATCAGTAGAAACATCAAAATTGAGAAAATGAACCAACAACATGTTATAATGATTATTCTCTTGGATCCCCTACCTTTGAGATCCAACCAGAAACGATCCAAGAGGATTCATTTCAATGTAACATTTTTTTGACCTATCTTAAGGAAATTCGAAAAGCAATGAAAACACTCAATTTGTGCCTCGAAAGGATAGAGGAAGCTTGCTCATCCCAACCACAACCCAATCAGAAATACGATGTGAGGAAAGTGATCCTCACTCGCTTTTGAAAAACTCTGAAATTTGGAATGAAGAGTTGAATTACGTTAACGAGCATGTGGTTCAATTTCCCAATGAGTTGATCTCAATGACTGTCCAAAAGAATGGGGAAGAGAGATGGTTGTCTTTCAAATATAATGATGATGACACACTTCCCTCACAAGACACTAGATTCCAATGATGAGGAAGAGGTTAGTTTATGCGAACCTCAACCCATGCTAGGTGTAGAATATGAGAAAAGTGATCCCATCCTAAATGTACACTACACTGAATTAGAATATGATTGCAATCCTGAATGCATAGCCACAGTTCTCCTGAAATCCATCTCAAGTTTGGTCCAAGTCAATGATCAAGATGTACACGAAGTGGTCGGTTATAATGAGCCACTCTCCTCACCTGTCATGTCTAATTTAAAGGTGGAGGATGAGCCCCTTACAACCGACCCTTCTAACTCTTGTGAAACATGTTTGGAACACTCCTTTGAATCGAATGATGATGTGATTCAGGAGAAGGATGAGTTGCTCGCTACGACCCTGGAATTTGAAACCACTCAATTGAGGCCACCATCTGAGCTGTACACGTTTGACAATTCAACGCCTCGATTGAGTAGTCTCAATGAACAAAGTGATCACATCGATGCTTCCCCTATTGATTTTTAATCTGTCTATGCAGGATTGGAGGAAGAGAGCATGCATCTGGCTACTTTCAAGGATGATGGATTCCTTAGGCAGATCATCATGAGCTACAATGTGGAAAATAAGTTACACTCAGCTGAACTTCTCAACTCTTGGGATTTCTTAGCACACTTTGCAGTTTCAAACGATCCCATGTTAAAAGACAAAGTGGATGCCTTGTGAGACAACATCTCGATAGTCATCACTGACCGAGAGAACCCTTATTCTGAAACCCTCTCTTCCCCTGATCCTAAACGTCTACTAGTAAAGGAAGAGGAGCTAAAAATTGAACCGAAGTTTGGAGCTTCAGAATGTGTTGGGACTACATCACTTCTTAAAGAGTTTCTGAACTTTATTTACGTGTAGTCTCTGATTCACCATGCAATACTAACATTGAAACCTCTTCTGTCATAGGTGAATCGTATATATTACAGATACCTCAAGCAATTCAATGGAAGATTTCTTATGAGGTACATAAGTCTCTCTGGAAAGTCATGCTCCAGGGTGCCCAAGCCTATTGCAAAAAGGGCTTTTGGATGATCTTGTTGAGGAACTTACTGAGAAACTTATCAAGATATTGGCCGGAAGAGGAACCTTGCGGCATGATCGATTCAATGTTTGTGAGTAACATTACTATAAATCCTCACAAGACTACAACTCGTCCCATAGGGGCAACCTAGGGGTTTAAAGGCTTGCTGCATATGCTAAATGCAATCAAGAGCACCTGCGAAAGTGATATAGGTAGGATTTTATTTTTATTTTTATTTTGTTGGTTTCTCTCTTGTGCTGACCCGCTCTTACGTGGATATTTTTAGAAAGTTTCCCTCTCGATTCGTTATCCAGGTAGTATCTTCCAATCACTTTACTTTCATTGTCCTATTTACATTGCATGCTCATATCTTTTACATTGAGGACAATGTCGATTTTAGGTTGGGGTTGGGAGATTAGGTTTCCTAATCAATATTTTCTTGGTCTTGAATAAAAATTGTGAAAATTTTTAAATTTTTATGGAATTTCTTGTGAATTTAAAGGATTTTGAAGGATAGTTGTGATGTTAGAATTACAAGATACATGATGTTGGTAATTTATGGCTCTTGGATTCAGTGGCTGTTAGATTTCACAGTTAAGTTTGAATTGTTAATCTAGAATTAGAATTGTAAACATTGATTGAGTCATGATTTCACATGTCACATCTCGCTTTTACATTAAGGTTTCAGTTTGATATTGAAGGATTAACTTGGTAATCATTAAGCATGTAAGGAACCAGCATGAAAAATAAAATTGCCCGTCATGATCAATAAAAAGAAAAAAAAAGATACCTTTGAAAAGAGTTGGGCGAATAATCTTCACCATAGGTTTACTCCTTATAGGTGTAGATTTAATTCCCCATGGATAATATGTGAAAAAGGTTTGGGTGTAAGGTCTTCACCATAGGTTTTCTCCCTATAGGTGAGGATTTAATTCCCATTCTTGGCATTTCTTTTAATAAAAAAATCAAAAGATGGAATTTATGAGACAAGTTTGGTTATCATGAATTTTCTTGTTGATTACCAATGATATCATGAAATAACAAATTAAATCTTAATGTTAATAAGTCGAGATTACACTATACGCCCATGGAACTCAATGTTTAGAATTTTTCTGATTGATGGATTAATACTTTGAACTTGATTATGAAGTCTACCGAGCGCTTTAGTCTAGGAGAAAGTAATACCCAACATTCATGAATCCCAGAATTTTCATATTTGGATTGTTTTTCAAAAATCACTCGAGTTCATAGAAATCGTCCTATAATTCTCAACTAATTTTTCACATACCTTGCTCAGGACTATCAAGATGCTGGTTGGGGGTTGTGTTGAGGGTCAAATATTGCATATCAGACCCAGTTATTACATGTATTTACGAACATGACACTGCTTAATGGAATATTTAATCGTATTTTTGTTACAATGTGTAATTAAGGGACGGACTAAAAAAGAATATTAAAATAGTGTGTTTGACGCTCTAAAGTCACTAGAGTAAGGGACGGACTCCAGAGGACCAAGATCAACGAATTTACATGCCAAGAATCCGAGGAAATCAAGCCGTTCAAGTCAAAAATGGCCCGAAACTGGTCCAGAATGCAAGATCACAGGGTTACCGCCATCCGATTGACACGAGACTTCATACATGGGACGTGGGCCATAAATTAACCGTACATATTAAATTTCAGTTATTGATGATCTCGGGAAGTGGGCCAACAGACAGATTAGCCCCTTAATTCATTAAGTGCGGCCCACGTGTTATCTGGATATGCTTCAAAATTGTCCTTGATGGCTTAAATAATATAAGAAAAAGGATGGACGGTGAAGATTTTTGATAAGCATCATAGTGGGCCCTGCATATGGTGCATGTACATCATGTACATTGTATGTACACCGACCACCACGCCACCGTCCAATTTCAAGCCAGCCCCCGCCCGAGTTTTGAAGTTTTGACAACTGCTGCTTTCGCCTACACACGAACGGCACTGTCTATTTTTACAGACGTCAGTGGGACCCACCCATGGCCTGTCCGACCAATCTGATCCATTCATCGTGTAAAGGGCCTCGAATACTACAAAACCTTGCTGAAATTTTACACCCATGCATGCACATGTACGCGATACAGAGGCCACAAACACGCAGTCATGTAACGTTCAAAATGATTTTTGGCATGATTTCTTCTCTGGGCTGCATCAATGGACATTCAAAACCATCCATTCTTGACTAAAATTTCATCTTAAATCCAATGGATGAGGTGGATTTCCCCGAAAACACTTCTGTAGGGCTCACCGAGCTACGCTACGAAGAGGTGCGAAAGCTTTCAGACATCCGTAAAAATTCAGATTTCCAGGTAGTTGTGGCCCACCATCTTTCATCATATGGCATATCTGAACCGTCCATCATGTAGAGGACTCAAAAACATCCTAAGGGATGGTGTTTCTTTGAAAATTGAGCGAGAAAAGAGGCGAGTTTTAAGGCACTAAAACTTTGCTGTGAAAAGTTACACTCTGTGTCCTGTTGTGACTCTGTCACTGACACCAGCCTTCCAGCAACTATAAAAGGAGGTTGTGGACATGAGAGAGAGGGGGGGAGAGCTTAGAGCTTGGACGTGGAGCACAAAGGAGAGAGAGAGAGAGAGAGAGAGAGAGAGAGAGAGAGAGAGAGTAGAGTTGTTTTCTTTTGCTTTTTCTTTTATTTATTTTTTTTGTTTAAGAGATTAGCCTAATCATGTTTATGGGCTAAACCTCTTAGCTAGGGCTAAGAGGTGAAGCTTGTAGTGAGATGGGAGACTTTACTTTATGTCTTTAATTTAGTTTTAATTTATGAACTGAATTTGATAATGGTTTGATTAGTGGGAATGTTTTTAGTTTTTAATGGTCTATTGTGACTAAAAATACAATGGGTCTATGATAACTTTGAGCATGTTCCTTTCCTTTTTATATTTATGATGTCAGGAAGCTCTATTGTTCACCATTGTCTATTGGGCATGGTTGGATGACGGTACCCTTTCTAACCTTCATACATGTGATTGGTTGGTAATTAGTTTAATTTTGTTGTTTTCTTTGTCTCCTAGGCATGGTTTGGTGATGGAATCCATTAATTCATATATCTTTCATCTCTTTAAAACTATATCAAAGTAAGTTCAGTTTAATTTCCATGGTCATACCTTCAACTGGATGAAGATGGACTCTAAGTCTAGTTGAGTATCTAACGCAGGCATAAGATTCCTTGATCTCTACAAGTGGATCATCTGAATCCCTAGTTTTCCTCCTCTGAATTCCTTAAGTTTTAGATTAATATTTCACAATTATTCCTCAAATTACAATTCAATTTAGATTTCATCTCATTCTAGTTCTAGTTCTAGTTAGTTTTAGATTACGTACAGGTATTAGTCCCTTGGGATTCGACCTCGGTCTTACCGAGTTTATTACTACATCACAACCCTGCACTTGGGTAGTGAACACTTGTCACCCCAGGTTGGCTTACAACTCGATCACAGTGTCCCAAACCACCATGCCTAGCTAACGAGTCTTAGTGGATCGTGGTACCAAGGTTAAACAGGCTTTTCACTGGTAAGTGGTACCTTAGATTCAAGCAGTAGCATCCATACATGGTGAACATACATTGGGTCAATTGGGTTACTTGACAAGCTCGACTGGTACGACCGCATGTTAAATTAACTGACATGGAACGCATACGCGCTCCTCCTGGCCTAACCACTATCGATAATCACCGTACGACTCGGATTCATCGAACGTATCTGTTATGGCGAAACTAGTTTGGCCACTGATCGTAAACCGTTACTGATTGCATGGATTACATATTAGTCCCAATCATACTCAAATACAATAGGCATTCCTATGTGATAATCAAAACACCATGTGACAACCAATTCAAATATAAATCTCATTTGAGCATTTTTAACAAACACATAGTGCACACATTATCATACATAGGCATTTCATCCATAAATCACGTAGTAGCAAGATAGGTTACATGAAGGAAACTATAACTATAGATATGATAATTAAGAATGCTATCTCAACTCCCTTATTAAATATATTTTAACAAGCAACTTCTAATTTAGACATTTTATCAAACACTTAGACTATACATATCAACATACATGTAATAAATTAGTTATAACATATATTATAGCAAATCCTTTCACAAAGGAGTTGTCACACATACTACAATCATGTATTCTCAATCAATAATCATGACAAGTACTAATCATAATTTCATATTCATTCTTACATTTCAACAAACACATGGAATGCATTATATTCAATATAGTTCATATATATGTGTAATACACAGAAAACATTCATCGAAGTACATGTGACAGCAATCAAGTCAATCATAAATTATTCATTGACATTGAAAGCCTTGAAAACCATAACCTAAACATTTATAGTCCGCACCTATAAATCATTAGTGATTTCTGCCTAAGGTGGTACTCGGGTCTTTCCACGGATTTTTTCGAGAGGTTACAGCAATCTTCGTATTCCGAGACCATTTGGGCATCCGTAAGTAGGATCGTAGTCATCAGTCCTGAATTTTTACATCATCTCCTTGTCCAATAGTAACCCTCACAACTCTCTTCAGAGGTCAAATTTAGACTATTTCAGCGCCTTGCAATGATAACTTGTCAAGCTTCTAAATTGGACCAAAAGTGTCTAATTTAAAGACTGTTCGATATTCCAAAAGAACATTGAAACTCTTCAACCGTCAATTTTTAATATGGATTGTTAATCTTTCCAAATTGTGCAATCCAATGGAGACACTTATAACTCCTTCATTTGATGCCATATTGGGTCAATTTTTAGTCATCTGAAAGGTGCTTTAGTGCTCTTGCATTTCTGACTGCAATCGTCATATTCTGAGACCATTTGGGCATTCGTAAGTGGGATCGCGGTCATCGATCCTGAATTTTTCCTTCATCTTGTTGTCCAATAGTAACCTTCATAACTCTCTCTTCAAAGGTCAAATTTAGACTATTTTCGCTCATTGCAATGATAGCTTGTCAAGCTTCCAAATTGGACCAAAATTGCCTAATTCAGAGACTATTCATTATCCCAAAAGCACATTGGACCTCTTTGATCATCATTTTTCAATATGGATTGCTAATCTTTCTAAATAGCACGATGCAACGGAGACGCCTATAACTCCATCATTTGATGTTGGATTGGGTCAATTTCTGGTCATCTGAAAGGTGCTTTAGTGCTCTTACATTTTTAACGGCAATCATCATTTTTTGAGACCCTTTGGGCATAGGTAAATGGGATTGTAGTCGTCGATCCTTAATTTTTTCTTCATCTCCTTGTCCAATAGTAACCCTCGTAACTCTCTTCAGAGGTCGAATTTAGACTATTTCAGCTCATTGTAATGATAACTTATCAAGCTTCCAAATTAGACCAGAATTGCCGAATTCAGAGACCATTCGATATCCCAAAAGCACGGTGAAAATCTTGAATCATCATTTTTCAATATGGACTGTTAATCTTTCCAACTTGTGCAATCCAACGAAGACGCCTATAACTCCATCATTAGATGTTGGATTGGGTCAATTTTTAATCATCTAAAAGGTGCTTTAGTGCTCCTTCATTCCTCACTGGAATCAGCATATTCCAAGACAATTTGGGCATCCTTAAGTGGGATCACAGTGGTCAGTCCTGAATTTTTTCTTCATCCCCTTGTCCAATAACAACCCTCATAACTCTCTCTTCAGAGGTCGAATTTAGACTATTTCAGCGCATTGCATTGGTAACTTTTCAAACTTCCAAATTGGACCAAAAGTGCCTAATTCAGAGACTGTTTGATATCCTAAAAGAACGTTGGAACTCTTCGATTGTCATTTTTCAATATGGATAGTTAATCTTTTCAAATCACGCGATCCAACAAAGACGCCTATAACTACATCATTTGATGTCAGATTGGGTTGATTTTTGGTCTTCTGAAAGGTACTTTAGTGCTCTTGCATTTCTGACTGCAATCATCATATTCTGAGATCATTTGGGCATCCGTAAGTGGGATCGCGGTCGTCAATCCTGAATTTTTCCATTATCTCCTTGTCCAATAGTAACCCTCATAACTCTCATTTGATGTTGGATTGGGTCAATTTCAGGTCATCTAAAAGGTACTTTAGTGCTCTTACATTTCTAACAACAATCGTCATATTCCGAGACCCTTTGGGCATAGGTAAATGGCATTGCAGGCATCGATCTTTAATTTTTCCTTCATCTCCTTATCTAATAGTAACCCTCGTAACTCTCTTCAGAGGTCGAATTTAGACTATTTCAGCTCATTGCAATGATAACTTATCAAGCTTCCAAATTAGACCAGAATTGTCGAATTCAAAGACCGTTCGATATCCCAAAAGCACATTGGAAATCTTGAATCATCATTTTTCAATATGGACTGTTAATCTTTCCAAATTGCGCAATCCAACAGAGACACCTATAACTCCATCATTAGATGTCAGATTGGGTTGATTTTTAATCATCTAAAAGGTGCTTTAGTGCTCCTTCATTCGTTACTGGTATCGGGGTATTCCGAGATCATTTGGGCATCCTTAAGTGGGATCTTAGTTGTCGGTCCTGAATTTTTCTTCATCCCCTTGTCCAATAGTAACCCTCATAACTCTCTCTTTAAAGGTCGAATTTAGACTATTTCAACTCATTGCATTGGTAACTTGTCAAGCTTCCAAATTGGACCAAAAGTACCTAATTCAGAGACCGTTTGATATCTCAAAAGCATGTTGGAACTCTTCGATCGTCATTTTTCAATATGGATTGTTAATCTTTCCAAATTGCGCGATCCAACAGAGACGCCTATTACTCCATCATTTGATGTCGGATTGGGTCAATTTTTGGTCATCTGAAAGTTACATTAATGTCGAGCATTTCTGACTGCAATCGTCATTTTTTGAGACCATTTAGACATCCGTAAGTGGGATCGCAGTGTTAATCCTAAAATTTTCCTTCATCTCCTTGTCCAATAATAACCCTCGTAACTCTCTCTTCAGACGTAGAATTTAGACTATTTCAGCTCATTGCAATTATAACTTATCAAGCTTCCAAATTAGACTAGAATTGCCTAATTCAGAGACCGTTCGAAATCCCAAAAACATGTTGGAAATCTTGAATCGTCATTTTTTAATATGGACTGTTAATCTTTCCAAATTGCGCGATCTAACGGAGACGCCTATAACTCCATCATTAGATGTCAGATTATGTCAATTTTTAATCATTTGAAAGGTGCTTTAGTTCTCCTTCATTACTTACTGGAATCGGTGTATTCTGACACCATTTGGGCATCCTTAAGTGGGATCGCAATTGTCAGTCCTGAATTTTTCCATCATTCCCTTGTCCAATAGTAATCCAAAAGCACGTTGGAACTCTTCGATCATCATTTTTCAATATGGATTGTTAATCTTTCCAAATCGCAGGTCCAACGGAGACGCCTATAACTCCATTATTTGATGTTGGATTGGGTCAATTTTTTGTCATCTAAAAGGTACTTTAGTTCTTTAGCATTTCTGACTGCAGTTGTTGTTTACGAGACCATTTGTGCATTCCTAAGTGGGATCGCAGTCGTTGATCTTGAATTTTTCCTTCATCACCTTGTCCAATAGTAACCCTCATAACTATCTCCTCAGAGGTCAAATTTAGACTATTTTAACTCATTACAATGCTAACTTGTCAAACTTCTAAATTGGACAAGAATTATCTAATTTGGAGACTGTTCAATATCTCGAACGCATGTTGGAACTCTCCGATCGTCATTTTTTAATATGGATTGTTAATATTTTCAAATCGCGCGATCTAATGGAGACACCTATAACCCTATCATTTGATGTCAGGTTGGGTTAATTTTTAGTCATCTGAAAGGTACTTTAGTGCACTTTCATTCCTCACTGGAATCGTCGTACTCCGAGACCATTTGGGCATCCGTAAGTAGGATCGCAGTCGTCGGTCCTAAATTTTTCCTTCATCCCCTTGTCCAATAGTAACCCTCATAACTCTCTCTTCAGAGGTTGAATTTAAACTATTTCAGCTCATTACAATGATAACTTGTCAGGCTTCCAAATTGGACTTGAATTGCCTAATTTAGAGACCGTTTGATATCCCATAAGCACATTGGAACTCTTTGATCGTCATTTTTATATATAGATTGTTAATCTTTCTAAATTGCGTGATCCAACGGAGATGCCTATAACTCCATCATTTGATGTCGGATTGGGTCAATTTTTTATCATCTGAAAGGTTCTTTAGTGCTCTTTCAATTCTGACTGGAATCGTCGTATTCCAAGACCATTTGAGCATCCGTAAGTGGGATCACAATCGTCAGTCCTAAATTTTTCCTTCACTCCTTGTCTAATGGTAACCTCATAACTCTCTCTTCAGATGTCAAATTAGGACTATTTCAGTTCATTGCAAGTATAACTTGTCTAGCATCCAAATTGGACCAGAATTGCCTAATTCAGAGACCGTTTGATATCCCAAAAGAACATTGGAACTCTTTGATCGTCAATTTCCAATATGGATTGTTAGTCTTTCTAAATTGCCCGATCCAGCTGAGGCGCCTATACCTCCATCTAAGATGTCGAATTGAGTCGATTTGTAGTCACTGGAATCATCATATTTTGAGACCATTTGGGCATCCATAATTGGGATCGCAGTCGTCGGTCCTGAATTTTTCCTTCATCCCCTTGTCCAATAGTAACCCTCATAACTCTCTCTTCAGAGGTTGAATTTAGAGTATTTCAGCTCATTGCAATGGTAACTTGTCAAGCTTCCAAATTGGACCAGAATTGCCTAATTCAAAGACCGTTTAATTTCCCAAAAGCACGTTGGAACTCTTTAATCGTCGTCTTTCCATATGGATTGTTAATCTTTCCAAATTGCGCGATCCAATCGAGACGCCTATAACTCTATCATTTGATGTTGGGTTGGGTCGATTTTTGGTCATCTGAAAGGTACTTTAGTGCTTTTGCATTTTGAATTGGAATTGTCGTATTCCAAGACCATTTGGGCATTCGTAAGTTGGATTGCAGTCATTGGTCTTGAATTTTTCCATCATCTCCTTGTCCAATAGTAACCCTCATAACTCTCACTTCGGAGGTCGAATTTAGACTATTTCAGCTCATTGTGATGGTAACTTGTCAAGCTTCCAAATTACACCAGAATTGCCTAATTTAGAGGCCATTTGAGATCTGAAAAGCATGTTAGAACTCTTCAATCGTCATTTTTCAATATGGATTATTAATATTTCCAAATTGTGCGATCCAATGAAGATGCCTATAACTCCATCATTTGATGTCAGATTGGATTGATTTTTAATCATCTGAAAGGTACTTTAGTGTTCCTTCATTGCTCACTGGAATCGTCATATTCCGACACCATTAGGGCATCCTTAACTGGGATCGCAGTTGTCGGTTTAGAATTTTTCTTTCATCACCTTGTCCAATAGTAACCCTCATAACTTTCTCTTCAGAGGTTGAATTTAAACTATTTCAGTGCATTGCAATGGTTACTTGTTAAGCATCCAAATTGGACTAAAAGTGCCTAATTCAGAGACTGTTTGGTATCCCAAAAGCACGTTAGAACTCTTCAATCATCATTTTTCAATATGGATTGTTAATCTTTCAAAATCATGCGATCTAATGGAGACACCTATACCTCCATCATTTGATGTCAGATTAGGTCAATTTTTGGTCATCTGAAAGGTACTTTAGTGCTCCTACATTTCTGACTGCAATCATCGTATTTCGAGACCATTTGGGCATCCATATGTGGGATTGCAGTCATCGATCCTAAATTTTTCTTTCATCTCCTTGTCCAATATTAACCCTCATAACTCTCTCTTTAGAGGTCGAATTTAGACTATTTCAGCTCATTACAATGGTAACTTGTCAAGCTTCTAAATTGGACCAGAATTGTCTAATTTAGTGACCGTTCAATATCCCAAAAGCATGTTGGAACTCTTCGATCATCATTTTTCAATATGGATTGTTAATCTTTCCAAATCGCGTGATCTAACGGAGACACATATAGCTTCATCATTTAATGTCAGATTGGGTCAATTTTTAGTCTTCTGAAAGGTACTTTAGTACTCTTTCATTCCTCACTAGAATTGTCTTATTCTGAGACCATTTGGGCATCCATAAGTGGGATCGCAGTCGTCCGTCCTGAATTTTTCCTTCATCCCCTTGTCCAATAGTAACCCTCATAACTCTCTCTTTAGAGGTCAAATTTAGACTATTTTATCTTATCGCAATGGTAACTTGTCAAGCTTCCAAATTGGACTAGAATTGCCTAATTCAGCGACCGTTCGATATCTCAAAAGCACATTGGAACTCTTTGATCATCATTTTTCTATATGGATTGTTAATCTTTCCAAATTGCATGATCCAACGGAGACACCTATAACTCCATCATTTGATGTCGGATTGGGTCAATTTTTAGTCATATGAAAGGTAGTTTAGAGCTCTTTCTTTTCTGACTGGAATCGTCGTATTCCAAGACCATTTGAGCATCCATAAGTGGGATCGCAGTCGTCGGTCCTAAATTTTTCCTTCATCTCCTTGTCCAATAGTAACTTTATAACTCTCTCTTCAGGTGTCGAATTATTTCAGCTCATTGCAAGGGTAACTTGGCAAGCTTCCAAATTGGACCAGAATTGCCTAATTCAGAGACCGTTTGATATCCGAAAAGCACATTGGAACTCTTTGGTTGTTATTTTTCAATATGGATTGTTAATCTTTCCAAATCGCATGATCCAGCTGAGACACCTATAACTCCATCATTTGATTTCGGATTGGGCCGACTTTAGAGCTCTTTCATTCCTTTCTAGAATCATCATATTTCGTGACCATTTGGGCATCTGTAAGTGGGATCGTAGTCATCGGTCCAGTTTTTTTCCTTCATCCCCTTGTCCAATAGTAACCCTCATAACTCTCTCTTCAGAGGTCGAATTTAGACTATTTAAGCTCATTACAATGGTAACTTGTCAAGCTTCCAAATTGGACCAAATTTGCTTAATTTAGAGACCGTTCGATATTTCAAAAGCACGTTGGAACTCTTTGATCATCATTTTTCAATATGGATTGCTAATCTTTCCAAATCATGCGATCCAATGGAGACGCCTATAACTCTATCATTTGATGTCGGATTGGGTTGATTTGGTCATCTGAAAGGTACCTTAGTACTCTTGCATTACTGATTACAATCATCATATTCCGTGAGTTTTTATCAGACTCCATGATAGGCGGAGGTTATCTCGCATGAACGCACGATATACGTAGGATTGATGCATGTCTGGATTGTATGACTCATGTATCTTGCATTATGTGTTGTGATTACGGTGCGTCCTAGCGACATCAGGGTCATAGCCTCCACGAGCATATCGTGGATGGTCAGATGGGACACTAAAAATATGTAATTAGTATCGGGCTGTCATAAATGGCCCTAAATAAAAATATCTAAACCCTCTTGGTACCAGAGGATGCCCTAACGTCGAGACCGAGTGGATATATATGAGCGCATGAGGGTCGTATATCAATAGGCCACGTCTCCCACTATGTCATGGTCGGTTGGGAGCGGTATGGCCTTACCCACCCATGAGATTAAGCATGTTAGGGTGAGTCTGACCAGCTTGAGGAATGGGTCCTCTATCGACGAGTCAGGCCCGATATTGGCAGGTGGATAGTGAGGTCTCTTCCACTTGCCCAGTTGTGCACTTGATAAGGTGACAGTTGGCGTAGAGTGTACTAGACCCTGGTGATGATCCCAGAGATGTACAATACTGATTTGTAGTGCAGGAGTTACATTCTTGGCATTATATTCATTCATTCACTATCCACTCGGGCTGGTGGTGCACAACTAATTGTTATGTGTACCTTCGTAATGGCCAGGATTTTGGTTGGGGTGCGCGACTAACCTAAGATCAGGAGTCTAGCTATACAAATTTAGGTATGGGATTGGTTTGGATAGAAGTCCCTTTTATTGGACCCCATAGCCTGTGATACTACATACTATCATCCCGACTTCACTCTAGCTTGGTCATTTCATTCGCACCGCATATTGTATTGCATCCGTGACATTTAGCATTTTGGATTGTCATGTTTCTGCATTTATATGGCCCAGATACGGCTGGCAGTATTCGTGAACTTATCATGATTTGTATATTACATTGCATCATCAACATCTAATATTTGGCTTACTATCTCCACATTACGTAGTTGATCTACATGTTTCATCGGTATATGATATTATTTTTATTATATTTTTACTTCATATAGCTTAGATAAGGCTGAGGGTATTTATAGGCCTATCAGCATATTTTCGCATTACTTTGATATCGTATGATTTATGATCTTACCAGTATTTCTGATATTGCATGATTTATGGGCTTGTCAGTATTTTCGCTTGCTCTGATAACTCTGATATTGCTTACTTGGCACTTATCTTGTGCACATACCTACACCACCCTCTAAGCTTTCTATAAGCTTATGCATGATAGATGAGTGCAGGTGGCATTAGGTTGCAACAGAGTTGAGCATGGAGCGTGCAGTGGTCTTCTGCAGCTCTGATTTTGTCATATGTATTTCCCTTTCAGCACTGTATTTAAATTTTTATATTAGTGGATATGTGATGATGATGTTGCCTTTGTGATTTGGGTAAACTTGTGGTTATGCTTATTACGAGTTAAATGTACATTGAAAAATCCTCCTTGTAGGATCCCAGGATCAGAATTTGGCATATGGACACTAGGAGCCGAGAATGGGGTACCACGGAGGCTGTCGGCACCGGATCAGACGGTCGAGAATTTTGGGAGCCCGATTTTTGAGTTTGGGGTGTGACACGTACAAACTTCTTAATCGGTGGAGCATTATATTACCGTCGATTCTTAATCATGGTTTCAGAAAATTTTTGAGACATAGGTTGTTCTCTAACATAATTATCTGACAGCCCTTCACAATATCTCTCATTTTCTAAAAGTAGCTCAGCATACTGACGTTCCCACTCTTGCATATACATGGTGAAACCTTAATTCTGAACCTTAATTATATATATAAAAAATGATACAGTAATATGGAAAGTAAGTAGAGGGAAGAAGTTACCAAAAGAGAAGAACTAGAATTGAAAATCCTACAAAATCAAAACAACCAAACTATGCTAGCAATGTTAGAAGAAGAAAAAGAAAAATAAAAGATAAAATCCTAAAAATAAAATCTAAAAACTGAAGAATCCTAAAAGTCCTAATCTTAACCTAAATCTAATACTAATTAATTTCAAAAAAGTATAGTCGTAGTCCCTGGCAATGGCGCCAAAAACTTGTTCACAATCCCAAGTGTAGGATCATGATGTAGTAATAATCTTGGTGAGACCGAGATCAAATCCATAGGGACTAATCTTTTATGTTTCTAAAAGTAACTATAACTAGAACTAGAGAAAGATATAAACTATCCGAAATAAGGAAGGAATTTTGAATATTGTGATTAAACTATTAATTTAAAGGTGAGAACTAGGGTGTCAAGAATCTACTTGTAGCAATTGAGATGCTACCTTGCTTGATTCAAGAGATCCAACTGGAATCAGAGTCCTATCTTATCCATTTGAAGAAAAAGATGATCGAATCTCTGAACTTCTCATTGATCTAGTCTCAAAGGGGGAGAATTGTGAGGAATTTAGAAGGGATTCTATCACCCAACCATGCCCCGGAGATGATCGCAAACGACAGGATTTACCAATCCCACGATCTTAATTAAGAAAAGAAAATATTTAAAGCTATTGTAGATCTATTATAATTTGAGTCATAATAAACCATTAAACACTGAAATTGTAACACCCCGAATTTTGGCCAACCTGGGATTACATGTCCTTAGGCAATGGGTCAACTAAAACACCTGGGAAATCGCTCAGAACCCAATTCCATAGCCAAAGAAATCACTTAGGATTAATTCCTTTAGAAACTAAGCATAAGTTAGCTAGCGCAACGCTGGAGTAGCTTTGAAATAGTCCCTGATCACTTTAAATACATTCTACAAGACCTAAAGCGAGTAGAACCAATGGTGCTATAATACCCTAAAACCTCGGATCAAACTCTAAACCAGTTTGTTCTCTGGACCTCTTTGAAACTTTGTATTGGATCTAGACCGCGCATCGAAAGTCCGATACTTACAATCTTAGACCGTTAGAACTGCCTAGTTGGACTTGACAATCATTTCAAAAATCAAGTCCAACCGACATTCGCAGGCTATTTCATTGAGCCTGGACTGAAGAGAGTAAGAATAGGGACAGATTTGGAATTTGAAATTCGAATCTGGCACACGACTTGATGCGTCAGTATTAAGCGTTCTGACCGTCAAAATTCAGCCAAATTACACCCTCGGATCAGGAAAAATTTCTATTTCATATCATGAGACTCGTAGGCCTGATCTACGTGCGGTGACCGCTGAACTGAAACTGGACCGCCACGGGCGATCTACGAACACTGATGGTCTGAAAACGGGATGTGAGCGACATCCGATATGCATGAAATTAAGTCCGATCGAATTCGGCCAGGGGACCACCAGAAATGGTCTTTTGGTCCGAAACAGTCCCGATTTGGTTAGACATCAAGTATACTTTGTTCCCGAGCCTATTTCGGGCATGTTTGGGTTTATAAAAGGCCTTGAAACCCTCTCATATCTCTCCCATCTGAATTTGGAAAAAACCCTAGATTGGGAGAGAGAAAAGGTGAGAGATTTTGAGAGAGAGTAGGAGAGAATTTTCCTACTGCTGTGCTACCTGTTACAAGTGCCTAAGCAACATACTTCAATCACCTTGCCGGTGATTTCTCCATCTTTCTAGGTAAGAAAATACCCTAGATAATTGCTGATTTAGTGTTCCTCCATTTCCATAGCATGTTAGCTGATAGATCTTGTAAATCAGGTTGTCTATTCGCCGTAGACGAAGCGTATGCGCTCCGTTCGAAACGATACGCTTCTAGGAGATAAGGTGCGGATTTTAGATGCTTTGATTGACTGTTTCCAACGCTTTCAATGTCGTTTAATAGTAGATTATCGACGGCAACGCCGTTTGACATATACAACATGCTGTCCATTTCCTATTTCGTAAACCGACGAAGAATATGAGATTTAAGGCATTTTAGTCATTTGTAGGAAGTATTGTTTTCATTCATATTTTGCTGATGTGATTGACATGGGTTCTTGTCGCATTAGAATACTAGGAATGCTTGCATAATTAGTTTGGCGAAGAGATTCGCCTAAATGCGCACTTTGAGTCGACATACTATATGTAGACTTAAGTGTGTAGTTTAAGTGTTTGTATAAATGCTTGTAGTAGTATGTATTGAATTAAATGGTGTTATGAATTAGTTTGAGATTGATTTCTCAATTAATATGCTGATGTAAATGATTTCCGACATGTTAGCTATATGCATGATTTCATTGTATGTATGAAATGCATGTGCTTGATGATTTACTTAAGTTGTATGTTATAACATGTGTTAACATGCTCACATGGTTGTATTTCAATTCCAATACTCTTACAAGATTGCTGATGTGAATTCATATGTGTTTGGGACTATACCTAGTCCAAGCAATCAGCAATCGAGCAAGTTCGTGGTTGGCCTATCTTTGTCACGAACGACGCGTCGATGAACGTGAGCTGTGTTTTGGAGTTAGCGGCAGTGGTTAGGCCACGCGAAGTGTTTTACGCACTTCATGTCGTTCGACTTGAGATGCGATCGTGCTAGTCGAGCCCGTAAAGTAACCTGACTGGCCGTTGTATGTTCACCCTGTATGAGTCATAACTGCTTGAACCTAGGGTACTGAACTTGCCATTGTAAATCCTGTTAACCATGGTACCTTGATCCACGAAGACTCATGAGCCGAGCATGGTGGTATGGGACACCGTGGTCGAGCTGTCGGCCTACGTGGGGCCACAAACCTTCCCGTAGTGACCAGTGAGCACCTATGTCTCATGAGCAGATTATGGTAGTATGGGATACTATATTCTTACTGTCGGCCTACACTGATCAGGCGATGAGTCCTTTGTAGTGACCGCGAGCGTATTCTGAGTCTACAGGAGGCGACGACCCTTCCTAGCAGTGAGAGTACAGTAGGCCTGTATTGATAAGGTGATGGGGGAGCAGTGCAATGAGTGCGAGCAACAGCCCTGGAAGCCCTTGCAGCGACCTAAAAAATATACATCGTATGAGATTACTAGGAGTGACGACCCTAGACAGGATCTGTGTTGGGATTGATACAAGGGAAGTACCTTAGTTTCCCAATCCTGCTGTTTGAATGGACTAATAACAACTCAGAAATCATATCACCATTACATTGCATATGCCTGGAAGATGTGGAGCACTTGAGGGACGATTGCATGCCACGGTCGTAAGATGGTGTCGTATGAGGGAGATCGTCGGTGATGGCATACATCACGTCATGTCATATTGCATTAACAACAGTAGTAGGATTGTTTGATTTACTGCTTTACTATTATCGCATGATTGATTTGAGAATATGTTAATCCTTGCTCTATTATTCCACTGAGTTAGCTACTCATTTCCACATTATGGGATGGTGTTTCCGGACACCCACCAGTCCCTGTTTTGGTTACAGATAATGGCCCTGCTTGAGAAGCGGAGCTGGACTTGATAGTGATGAGGAGGATCTCTCCTTTATGCGTGTTCTGATTGACAGGATTACAGGGAGGTTGATTAGATACCTTGATACTTGTTATTTTATATTTTCAGAGCACTCATGTATATTATTTTTGTTTACTTTTGGAGTATACATGTATGTATATAACTTGGTAACATGTTCACACTCTGGAGACATACAACAGTTTATATATGTTATACATACTATCACAGTCTTTCGCTTGTGAATTTAACTGTCTCTGGAGTATGATATGCGCTTCTGGCTTAATCTCACTCATGTTTAATACATTAACACAGACAACATTCAATCATACATATCTATGTTGCATAAATAACATTTTGGAACTCGGGAGTTGGGTTTTTACTCGACCCCCGATTTTCGGGATGTTACAGAAATATTCCCTAAAATCAACTAGAAATCAATGAAGTTCAACATAAACATAAATCAAAGAAAAGTAAACATCCCAATCATGTTATAAGCTTCACCTCTTAGCCCTAGGTAAGATGTTTAGCCAACCATAGACATGATTAAACTAAGAACTCTTAAACAAAATAAAAAGACCAACTAAGGAAGAAGAAGAAAAACTCTTAAGCGGCGGCTCCACCCTTTTTCTCCACTCCTTGAACCCTAGAAGATACCTAGGAACGTCCTAGGGACTCTTATTTATAATTGTGAAGCTCCCATCTTACAAATCGACTTGGAATTTCTGCAGACTACCTTAAGTTATGCACTCTGCGTCGGCTCCGCGTTACACTTTGGTCGAACTGAAGTCGAGTCCGAGTTGAGCATGATTTTATTTATTCAGTTGTTCAATATTAGTCCTACTGAGCTTGGATTTAGTCAGACCAAACTTGGGTTCGGTCGGACCGAATTAACCTTCAGTAGAACCAAATTAACTCCAAAATTCATCTTTGGTTGTTGGACTATTTTATGTGATTTCGGTCAGACCGAACTGGGGTCGGTCAAACTGAACTTGTCATTTTTCTGCTATGGATCTTAAAATCCTTCAAATCCTATATTTATCCTTTATACTTGGTTTCCTTGGATCTTTGTCATGTGAATTCTTCATTCTTGGTCTCCTAAGATCCATCCTTTATCTTGGTGATTCTTAAGCACTAAATCTCCTTTCAATCCAAGCTCTCAGATTTACCTTACAACACAAACATGCATAAAATATACCATTAAGGAATATCATGTTCATAAAACCAAGATAAAAATAAGGGAGAATATGCAATATTTGACACTCAACACTAACATTATGAAATGATAGTATTTTTATGAAAAGAAAGTTGAAATGCACTAAGCACATTGCAAAACTTAATATATGAACTTATTGTTCACATCCTTAAGTGCAAGGTCGCGATGTAGTAATAACACGGTGAGCCCAAGGTCAAATCCACAAGGACTAAACTTGTACGTATTCTTAAAACAGCTAAAACTAAAAAAAGATCTAAATTAAAATCTGGAATAATTAAGAGTAATTGTGAATGAAGTATCAATAATCAAAACGAAACTAGAGCACCAAGGATCCACTTGTAGCTATTAGGATGCTACCTTACTTGATTCAAGAAACACAATTAGAATTGGAGTCTTATCCTATCTAATTAGAAGATGAAGTAATTAAACCAAATCTGAACACTTCATTGACCTAATTACACATGAAGAAATATTATGATGATTGGAAGGGATTCCATCATTGTAAGGCCCATATCCTAGTCCGTACCATTCCTTAGACTTCTGCGATCCTCCCTGTTGAATTCTTGTGACCAGTGACTTGTAATCGGTGTTTGCGTGTGACCCCAAGTCACATTTCATATATCTGAGTCGACTCGACCCGACACTTGTACCTTAGCGATTGCGCCGTTGCCGCGGTTCCAATGCCGCGTCTCGTGCACCGATGTGATACCCAGGCCAGGAGTTGTGAGCCTACAAATATTTTGACGAAACACTGCGCGTCACAAATCCTGAGAGAATCTCTACCTAATCTATCACATAAATTAATCAAGTACAAGCAAGTACTCAACCCATACCTAGCCTATCCCCCTCTTACACAACCCATCCCCAAATTCATCTCTCTCTCTCTCTCTCTCTCTCTCTCTCTCTCTCTCTCTCTCTCTCTCTCTCTCCACCCATCTCTTTCTTACACTTCACCATCCCTCTCTCCCATCCATCCCATCCTTTTCATCCTGTCACGCCTCTCTCTCTCTCTCATTCTATAGCCATTCCCCAAGCAACTCTAAGAGTGTTGATGTCCAAACTTTCTAAGGAGAGAAAAGAGAGAACCCTAAGTGTGGCCCACTCCCTACCGCCCAATCTCCCATCTAGTCATCCATACTTCAACATCCTCCATCAAAATCAAAGCCAAGGAGCTAAGGAATCCAATGGATCAAGAAGGAGTGCAATCTTTCGGTGATTTTAGGATATCCACCATTGATTTTCATTTGACGACCCACTTGTGATGGGACCCATTTTGATGTATGTGTTGTAAACAAAGAGGAACCCATAGTGGCGAGGTCCCTCCATGACGTTCTCTCTCTCTCTCTCTCTCTCTCTCTCTCTCTCTCTCTCTCTCTCTCTCTCTCTCTCTCTCTCTCTCTCTCTCCCCCCCTCTCCTTCATTTCTTTTGGTGTTGATGTAGCCGTATGGCCCACCCAAACAGACCCCACCATGAAGTATGTATTTTATCCATGTCGTCCACCGATCGGGCCCACCTGGTTGTCTGTTTAGATGGGCCTGATTGGAGGAAAACACAAATATCAATAGATCCAAAACTATGTGGATCACTCTCGTGGCACCCATTGATGTACATGTGATATCCACCATCCATTGCTTTGACGGTGGGATCCACCGTAATGTATCTGCTTCATATCCACACCGTCCAACGTTTCTGGATGGTGGGGACCCACCTCATGTATGTGTTATACACATGTCGACCATCCATTTTTTGGTGTGGAACCCACCTCACATGTGTTGCACGTGTGGGGGTGGGGCCCACCTTAAGATATGTATTGTATATCCAGTCGTCCACCTATGTGGGAGATGGAAACGGATTGGTTGGAGCACATCACACCAGCTAATAACTTCTGTATTGGTGTCAGTAGTGGGTCATGATCATTAGGTGTGTTATATCTGAACCGTCCATCTGGACGGTGGGCCAGCAAGCCACACCAGCAACTACAGCTGCTATATTACGTCAACAAGTTCTGTGGGACTACCATGATTATAAGTGTTATATCCTAATGGTCCATTCATCTGGACGTGGACCCCACTCCAGCAATATATATGTTGTTAACGTCAGCAAGTTAGGTGGGTCTGATCATGAAGTATGCGTTATATCCGAGCCTATTGTTGTATCCCAACCATCCATCCACTCTATGAGCTCATCTTTAGGCTGGAGACGAGAAATGACACAGATCTATCTATCAGGTGGACCACACTACAAAAATCAGTAAAGGATTAAACGTCTACCATTGAAACCCGTTTGGGATCACATGAGTCTTGCATCAATATGAAATTCATTTTTCCTCTTAATTTAGGTCTTTGTGACCTTGTGAACAGATTCAATGGAAAATAAACGTTATGGTGGGGCCCTGCCTTGATGATGTGTTGTACATCACACCGTCCATCACTGGACGGTGCTATGTGGGTGCACCATAATGTATGTATTTTATGTCGACGTCGTCCATCGCCAAGCCCACCTAATGTAAGTATTTCATCCCTACTATCCACATGGGACCCAGGTGATGTAAGTGTTTTATTAGGGTCGTCCAGACCGTTGGACATGCAGCCCACTTGATGTAGGTGTTTGTAACACCCCGCACTTTTAGTACTCGAGTGTTACCATGAATTTAACCTATTATATACACATATACCGCACCTATGTAGCCAACCTAACCCTACATATATCCTCTAATATGAATCAGACAAATTAAGAATTATCTCCATCCATAAATCAAGTCATCCAACCGTTGATCATGTGGTCTGATATGCGTACTTTCACTTGACTAAATTGGTGAATAACTCTTTATATATAATGAGTTAGATGTAAGTCCTTTTATAATAATTCTTTAGAAATGGGCATAGGACCATGTAGAACCATTAGATTTCACAAAACTCTTAAATCAGCAATAATTATGAAAATGGCATTAACATAGACCCCCGAATTCTAGATCACATAGTTCCCATGATCCGTTTCATGTGAAATTTTATATCAAGCCTAATTATCATAAATTAACCATAGACGTCGAATTTTAGCCCTTAGATCATAGTAAATCAGCTACTTGGCCTCTACATCCGTCCGTACAGATTCTGACCCCTTCATCTTGTTCACCTCACATGAATATGCGTAACCCACCATTAGAATTACAATCTAAGGAACTTACACATGTGAACAAGCCACTCGAATCTAACAGTATACGTGTCATACCCCTAATCACTCTAGAAACACATCTTATGACCATCCATTTACGAAACTGACCGTACATCCACTGACATACATGGCCAGAGTGCTAACCATCAAGTTTCCTTATTATTAACAAGTCATCTGACCATCCATCATGTTTCGAGCCACCAAACGGGTCATGTAAACATCATGGCAAACCGATCATCAAGAAGATCTTAGGATTTAGGTCCAAACTGCTCGGTAACTTGTCAATTAGAGGAGTACAAATATTATTTTAGAATTTTAAAATATATTAGCCATTAAAAGAGAATCTTAGTCATCCTTGAGAGATTAGGGCTCACATTTGGGTAACGGAAAGAGTGTGAAAATTAAAGATCACCTGCCAAATTTTATCACATTTGGATGGTAGACTCATGAGTTACGGATGGCAAAAATTTTAAAAAAGAAAAGGGGTAGAGTTTAAATAATGTAACACCACATGCATGACACCGTTGATGAGAGTTATAATTTAAGTTTTAATGGTGAGTATTCTCGCTACTCGGCAGGACCGTGCAGTCCACTTGATTAACTAAACTACTCCATTTTTTATAGTGTCCTAAAATGATGTAACAAACCAGATAGATGGAATGGATCCCCCGAAAGGACATCATGAGGGACCCCACCAGATGCCATAGCCAATATGCATCTATGTTACGTGTTTGAACAGAGACTGAAATGGCCAAGCTATATGTCCTATAGGGGGGGTGAATAGGACTATGCCAAATTTAAAAAAATAACAGCGAAATTTAAGAAATAAGATAACCAATAAAGGAAAGGAAACAAACCACAATAAAGGAATGTAAAGCAACCTCAAATTCAAGTCTTGAGAGGCTGATACGAATGTAGTTCTAAGGACAACCTTGCACCATAAAAACCAAGGGTTTATGGCAGGACAACCCCACTAGAAAGATAAGTATCAATATCCCAAACTAAAGAGGAATAATAAAGGAAAATAACAGAAAGTAAATTCTAAACTATTACAACATTCCCTATTGTGCTTGGAATGAAAATATTACAACATTCACATTCACATGTACATCCCACAATCTTGAAAAATAAAAGATAGAATAAAAATCACACAACCACAAAATATAAGGAATTATAGTGGTTCACCTGTGTGTACACCAACTGTTATAAAACAGCTACACAGATTGTTACTCCACTCCTAATATCCTCACACAGGGGATATTAGCGTTCACTATCAAAATAGGTTTTCACAGGTTCACCCAAAACCTTCACAATTGTGTCTTTTTAACTTGGGCTTGCACAATCCAAAAACCCACTTTCTAAGTTTTCTGGCTCTCCTCATATAACCACCACAATGAGATTTTTCTTGCGAGTCTCGAAAGAAAAACCAAAAGAATGTAAATTATAATAATATAAAATACTTAGATTTCTCCTTTTTAAAGCAGCCCGGAAGAACCAATCGGAGTAGAAGTTTGAATATAGAAGTTCAATGTCCAATACTCACTTTAAAATGGTTCTATGTTCTAATTGATTTTAAATTAAACCAAAGTGGGCTTAGCTCTATTTGATTTTGATTCCAAGAAGAAGGAATACAACAATTCCTCTTTTTAAATAAGATTGGAATATATAAACAAAATCAAATGCAAAAGCTAACAAAAAGAGAATATTAAATGTGCACAATGTAGCTTAAAATAAATACAAACTTATCTCAGAGTGATCCGTTGATTTTACTTGAATTTCTTTATCAAACTCTGAAATTCATCGTCGATATATAGCTACAGAAATCGCACCTTCGACTAGTCTAGTGGACACTACGACTAGTCGTAGAAGAACGGATTTTTGAAATTTTTAGTACGATTGGATAAAAATGACTCACGACTAGTCGTAGGGTGTCTATGACTGGTCGTAGGCCCTCTACGACTGGTCGTAGGCTTCACACGACTGGTCGTAGGACCTTTAGTTTAGTTGCTAGACTTTGAATCGTAGAACCAGGACTGGTTGTAGGATGAGTCGACACTGTTTACACGACCGATCGAACAGAGTTTAGGACTGCTTGTGGATGAACAAAAATTTTTGAAAAATTGCAACAAACTTAGGACTGGTCTTGGAATCTCTTAGAATGGTCGTGGCAGTGCTAGGACTAGTCAAACAAAGTTCAGGACTAGTCTTAGAATAGTCGAATTCCATATAAAAAGATTCAGTTTGAATTATATATACAAAATGACTTACCCTAAGGTCAATCTAAGGTCATTCATACCTGGGACATGAAGTATGAACATTGAAACTTCATTCTTTTAGATGAAGGTGGACCTTTGAACCTTATGAAGCTTGAGATCTCTACTTGATGTAGCTTGATCTTGAGATCTTCTACAGCTTGAAATTAAACTTCATCTTGAGTTACACCTGAGTCTTGAACCAACACTCTTCTTATCGATGTAGCTATGAACATTAATGCTTACAGAAGAGGACAAAATACATGACCTTGCATTTCTTTCTTGAAATCGATCACCGTACGTAATTGGAAGCATTGTGATGCAGTATCTTAAACATATATATATATATATATATATATATATATATATATATATATATATATATATATATATCAACATACAATTACAAGACAGAAATAGAGGTTTTGGCACACAAAATTTGATAATTTGACAACCAAAGGAGCATGAGACCATAGCACTTACAATCTCCCCTTTTGTCAAATTTGTGACAAAACACTTAATAATAATATAACCAATATGAATACAAAGAATCATGCACAGGTTATAAAAGTAAACCAGTAATAGCCTGGTTAAAGAATCATGCACCAGGTGCATTAACAAACACACATTAAGATGAAGTAGGCAAAATATTTACATTTACATTCCACTTCCTTACTCTTACTCCCCCTGAGTAGCACATAAATTCAAAAAAAAATATGCTAAAAAAAATATGCTACTACTCGTAATACTATCCAATCCAATCCAAATCATAAATTCTCCCCCTTTTGTCACAATATGACAAAGGAAGAAGAAAACAATGAAAAATAAACAGGAGTAATCAAGGAGTCAAGATAAAAGTTCAACAAAGCATTAAGATTACAATAATTCAAACCAAAGTTAGAAAAACATTTAAAGTTCACAATCCAACAAAAGGAAACTTAAAGTTATTACCGACTATCGATAAAATCACTTAATCTGAACTTGAAGAAGGATCAGGTATTGTAGGATCAAGTTTATGCATGGCCTTATTTAAGCGCCTAAGATACTTGTGCATATATTTGAACTATAAATCATGGGCAACATTCATGTTTTCTATTTTCTCCTCAAGTGCACGTAGACGTGCATCAAAACCAGATAGTTCATAATCAGGATCATTAGCAGAATCAGACTCAATTTTATCAAAAATATCATTCATGTTTATGTCATAAGGAGGAAGATCATCAGCTTCTTCTTCATTCCTAACTCCATCTCCATCACCACCATCCACTTAGCTAGTCGCTAATTCCAACTTCATTTTGTTTAAATTTGAGGTGTTAAAAATCAGATTATGGATAGCAGCCTCTCCAACAAGCATAGCGACTAACATATGAGAAGACAACACAGTCATGAGATAGGCAAACGGTAAATCAATATGACCTAGATGGAAACAAAACTGAATGATGGAATGACAAATTAAAGATGGAAGACATACTTTAGTACCAGAAACAACTGAGTGTAAAACATGAACCATAAATGAAGTCAACTCTATTTTATTACCAGACCAAGGATACAGATTTAAAGTAAATATTCTATGGAGGACTCTGTATCTAGGTAATAAATACTTTGAAGGGAGCGCATTTCCTTTATGAGTCCATTGCACATTCATGTTACACAATGTTCTAGTGAGCATTCATTTTTCTATTTCTAAGGATTTTTCAGTTAGAATATGAATGGGGATACCCTCATCATTAACAGGTATTTCCATAAGGTCAGATATTAAATGACGGTCTACATCAAAAGGGCCTTCTCTAACATCTATTTGAAATGTTAAATTTTTAGTAGAAAAATTAGAGATGCATGTAAACATGGATTGTGCAATAGATTGGTATGCAGGCCCTCCCCAATGTAAGATGTTATCGCATCCTATAGCTTAGAGAACAGGAAAGATACCAAATAGAGCAATGTGGTTAAGATCAACAGCTTTTTCAACAATAACATTGCGTAAACGCAAATCCCAAACAAAAGAGGGATCATTTTCAGGTGAATGAAGATGGCGCTGAGTTATTGGAGCTGATCTAGAGGATAATGGACCACGGGCTATTTTCTTTTTCCCTCTAGCATCCATTTCCACAAAGAAATACAAAGGAACAAGAAAAGTTAAAGGAAGTAGAGATGATTTTTCTTAGATTAGCAAATGTAGAAGAAAAACCTCAAAATCTACACAAGGCTTGAAATCAAGCACTCCAATGTAAATAAAGAAGAGAATAGAACTTGAATATGACAGATTGACCAATAAAATACACTAACCTTGAAGATCAGGTCGGTGGGTTCAACTGGTCGGACGTCGACTCACTGGAGAGGAGGTTAGAAATGAGGAAGATGATATTTTCTCCCAATTTTAAAACACCCAACGTGCTTCACAATCGGTCTTGGCCTGTCCACGACCGGTCGTACTAGGACCGGTTGTGTACACCCACGACTGGTCGAGTACCGACTAAAAATATGCAATATTTATAAAAAATTAAAATGTAAACACATAAATTCTTAAAAATGTTTACACTATGATACACATGTGCATGAATAATCAATTTTGAATGCATATACCGAGATCAAATTTTAATTTATTAAACCCACTTTTGTCGAGCGATTTAGTAAAAATGTCAGTAAGTTGAGTCTCTGTCAGAATGTATTCCAAAGATATTATTTTTTCTTCTACTAGTTCACGAATATAATGATACCTAATGTAATGTGCTTGGTACGTGAATGCTAGATTGAATTTTTTAAAATATTTATAGCACTGAAATTATCACAATGTAAAGCCATTGAATCTTGTGTAATTCCATAATCACTTAACTGTTTCATCTAAACAAGCTAAGTACATGCATTTCTGGCTGCGATGTATTCAGCCTCAGTAGTAGAGAGTGATATAGAACTCTGTTTCTTGCTAAACCAAGACACTAAGCAATTTCCAATATAAAAAAAACCACCACTGGTTGATTTTCTATCATCGATATTTTTAGCCCAATCAGCATCAGTATACCCTGCCAACTGAACACTAGTATCATATGGATACTAGAGACCCAAATTAACTGAACTTGCGACATATCACATAATCTTCTTAACAGTAGTTAAATGTGACTCTTTAGGATTAGACTGATATCATAAGTAAATACCAACACTGAAAGCAATATTAAGTCTACTAGCAGTTAAATAAAGTAAACTGTCAATCATGCTACGATACAATTTAGGATCTACATCTTTACCTGTAGAATCCTTTGAGAGTCTTAAAGTTGTACTCATGGGAGTATCAAAATTCTTACCATTCTCAAATTCGAATCTTTTAATCAAGTTCAGAGCATATTTGGTCTGAGAGATGAAAATTCCATCAGCTTGTTGTTTTACTTACAACCCTAGGAAATAATTTAATTCCCCAACCATGCTCATTTCAAACTTAGATTTTATTAAATCTGCAAACTCAACAGTCATATTAGTATAAGTTGATTCATAAATAATATCATCAACATGATCTAAACCATTAAAATATTATCGTTATGTTTCTTAACAAAGAGTGTCTTATCGACACTGCCCATTTGAAAATTATGACTGAGTAAAAACTTAGTCAATTTCTCGTATCATTCCCTGGGAGCTTATTTAAGACCATAGAGAGCCTTTTTAAGACAGTATACATGATCAGAAAACTTAGGGTCTTCAAACCCTGTAGGTTGTTCAACATATACTTCTTCATGTAAATCATCATTTAAGAAGATACTCTTTACATCCATTTGATAAATTTTAAATTTTTTAAAGTATGCAATGGATATAAAAAGTATGATTAATTTAAGGCGAGCAACTGGTGTAAAGGGTTCATCGTAATCAATACCTTCAATTTGAGTGTACCCTTGTACAACCAGTCTTGCCTTATTTCGAATTATATTACCAAGTTCATCAGACTTATTTTTGAATATCCACTTTGTTCCAATAATATATTTATCTTTAAGTCTAGGAACAAGATAGCAGACATCATTTCGAACAAATTGATTAATTTCTTCCTGCATAGCAACTATCCAGTTTTCGTCAGAAAGAGTTTCTTTTATGTTTACCGGCTCTATCTCGGATGTAATGCACATGTAATTACATATGTCTTCTAATTGTCTACGAGTGCGCATACTTGTGAGAGGCTTTTCAAGAATCTGAGTGGTTGGATGATCTTTAACAGTCCTTAATTCAGAGTTTACTTGATTTGATGAAGTATCTGGTTTGTCAATTAAAAGAACTTCATCATGGTCTGAACTTGGGGCAGGTGTATTCAAGTGATCTTCTATGACCACATTAATAGATTCTTGAATAACACTGGTCCTTTTGTTCAGTATGCAGTATGCGCAACTGTTTAAAGAGAATCCTAAAAAGATCCCTTCGTCACTTTTAGTGTCAAACTTTCCCAAATTTTCATGGTCACGCAAAATATAGCACTTTCTACCAAAAACTCTAAAGTATTTGATAGTAGGCTTCTTATCAAACCATAGTTCATAAGCCATTTTATTATTAGATTTACAAGTATAAACCCGGTTAATAATACAGCAGGCGGTATTCACTACTTCAGCCCAAAGATTTCGAGGGAGCTTCATACTATTCAACATTACGTTTCCCATTTCTTGAAGTACTTTATTTTACCTTTCCACAATTCCATTTTATTGCGGTGTTTTAGGTGTAGAGAATTCATGTGATATTCCCTTATCACTACAGAATTTCTCAAAACTTCTATTCTCAAACTCAGATCCATGATCACTACAGATCTTACTAACTTGAGAACCTTTTTCAGATTGAATATGTCTGATAATATTTTTCACTTCATCAAGGGTTTCTAATTTATCCCTTAAAAAACCTACCCAGGTGAATCTGGAAAAATTATCTACGATTACCAAGATGTGTTTTTTTCCACCTCGACTCTCCGTCCTGATAGGTCCAATAAGATCCATATGGAGAAGCTCAAGTGGTCTTGATGTAGCATTAGAGTTCACCTTCTTGTGAGAGCTCCTTGTTTGTTTGTCTATTTGGCATTCGCCACATATTTTGCCTATCTTTTGTAATTTAGATAGACCTCTTACTAGTTCTCCTTTGCTCAATCTGTATAAATTACAGTAGTGTACATGTCCAAGGATTTTATGCCATAATTCTGTCTCGTCAGTATGGACCATGTAGCACATTTGACTAGAAGAGCTGCCATCGCTTTCAATATAGAAGTTTTCAGAAGTTCTGCGACCAGTTAATATTACAGATCCCTTTTTATTTATGATTTCACAACCTTGATTAGAAAATTTCACACTATGATTGTTATCGCATATTTGAGATATGCTTAACAGGTCGTGTTTAGTCCCTCAACATATAAAACATTCTTGAATAATGGAAGGTTATAAAGTTGAACCGTACCATGGCTAATAATCTTGCAGTTGCTACCATCACCAAATGTGACTGACCCATCAGTCATAACTTCGAGATTGGTGAATAAAGCTTTGTCACCTATCATATGCCTGGAGCATCCACTATTTAGGTACCACTTTGAATGGCTAATAGTTTTGAAAGCAGTGTGGGCAACCAAGCAGGTAACCTTAGGAACCCATTTCATAACAGTTTTGGGTTTAGGAGGATAGTGGGTCTTCTTTTGATTGTAGTTATAGTTAGAGTGACCCACTGAGTTAGATTTTAAGAGCTCCTTAAGAAGATCAACTATTTTCTCAGCTAAAGGGTTTCGGTTTTGATATTTATAAATGTTTTTCAGTTTTTGAAAAGTAGTTTTAGAAAAAACTTGATTTGTACTTTTCTCTTTTGAGTTCAAGGTCAATCCTTTTACAAACTTAGGAGACGTATTCTTATGTTTAAGAGGAACATTTTTCTCATAGCCCAAACCGGATTGATCGCCACATTTCTTTAATCTAGATAAACGTTTTTCTAACTTTGGATCTCCTTGGGCATACTTCCATGTATCCTTTAAACTTAAAAGAGAAGAGACTTCAAGTTTAAGATTTTCATTTTCAAATTTCGGACTTTCAATCTGAGAATTTTTTAAATCCAAATCACATTTACATTTTTCAAAACAGTCTGAAATATGGGATTTTTTTAAAAGAAGAGATTCAAAATTTTCTCTAAGCTTTGAAAATATTTCTTTTTGAAGTTTAAGTTTAACAGCAATTTTACAACTTTCCTTATATAAGGCATTGTAAGCATCTTGAAGATCATCTTCATTTTCACATTCATTATTTAGATTTTCTTCACTTGTTGAATCATTATTTGAAAATGTGAATTTGGCTAGAGTCATAAGGGCTTTCACTTCATTACCCGACTCGGTTTCAGAATCTTCTGAATCAGAGGATTCATCCCAAGTAGCCAACATACTTTTCTTTTTAGGTTTGTCCTTTTTAAGACACTTGTTTGCTAAATGTCCATATTCTTGGCAGTTGTAACATTGACTTTCTTTTAAAGATTTTCAAGGCTTAGATTTAGATTTCGATCTTTTCTTCTCATTAGCTTTCTGAAAATCAATCCTCTTTTTGCTTTTGAAAATTTTATAAAACTTTTTTGTTAAAAGAGCCATATCGTCTTTAGAATTTTCTAAATCAGAATGGTTTTCTTGAGAAACATCTTTAGAAGACTTAAGGGAAATAAATTTTCCTTTAGGTGCTTTAAAATTTAACTTGTAGGTTTGTAAAGATCCAACTAACTCTTCTACCCTTACAGTATTCGTATCACAAAGTTCCTGGATCGCGGTTACCTTAGAGTTGAACCATTCAGGAAAAGTCCATAAACATTTCATTTTCCTCCATATGAATTTCTTCAAATTTGGTTGTGAAGAGTTGGACTTTGGATTTTTTTACAATTGATGTACCCTCGTGTGTCATTTCTAAAGTATCCCAAGCTTGCTTTATAGAATCTCAGGATATAATTCTTTTGAATTCATCCAGTGATAGTGCGCAAGTGATTGCATTTAGTGCTTTAGCATTTCCGCTACTCTCACTTTTCTAAAGTGGAGTCCATGAGAAATAGGGAGTAACTCTCATTTTTTTTGAACCATCGATTCCAGTCACTTCAGTGGTAAGAGGAGTTCATTCATTCACTATGGCTAGCCACGCACTTTCATCCATGGATTTTAAGAAGATTCTCATTTTGACTTTCCAATAAGCATAATTGGAGCCATCAAAGGGGGGAGGCCTAGTGACTAATAGGCTATCAAAATTTAACATCTTATTTATAGCTTAGATCGTTAGCTCAAGAAATAAATATAAAAATAAAGAATTAAATGAGCTATTAGGCTCTGATACCACTTAAAATGGCCAAGCTATATGTCTTATAGGGGGGTGAATAGGACTATGCCAAATTAAAAAAAAATAACAACAAAATTTAAGAAATTAGATAGCCAATAAAAGAAAGGAAACAAACCACAATAAAGTAATGTAAAGCAACCTCAAATTCAAGTCTTGAGAGGCTGATACGAATGTAGTTTTAAGGGAAACCTTGCACCATAAAAACCAAAAGTTTATGGCAGGACAACCTTACTAGAACGATAAGTATCAATATCCCAAACTGAAGAGGAATAATAAAGGGAAATAGCAGAAAGTAAATTCTAAACTATTACAACATTTCCCGTTGTGCTTGAAATGAAAATATTACAACATTCACATCCACATGTACATCCCACAATCTTGAATAATAAAAGATAGAATAAAAATCACATAACCACAAAACAAAAGGAATTATAGTGGTTCACCTGTGTGTACACTGAAATAGTCGTGAAGACCGCTTGAGTTGAAGTAGGAATATGCCAATATGTCCTAGAGGGGGTGAATAGGACTGTTTAAAATTTTATAATGTATTTAAAAAAATCCTATTGCACTAATCCTATCAGATATACAATTATCAGGATTACTCAAATGTAACTCTACTAGCTTCCAAGCCTAGCAGAGGGTCCAATCACAAACAATTCAAAAGATAGCAATATAGAACTTAGTTCATGCTGGATTTGACTGTATATGTGTGTGAGGTGTGATCTCAAACATTCAGATATTAAAATAGTAAAGCAAATCACACAAACAAGGTAATCGTAAACACAGTCATTTTTATAGTGGTTTGACTACCTGTCTACTCCACTCCTGGCTGCCACACTCAACCCTTGAGTGTACTGAATTTCACTAAGGAGATTTCTCATGGTTCACCTCAAACCTAAGGTTTTAGATCAGGTTCACCTTCAACCTTTACACGGAGGTTTCTACTCGGTTCACCTCTAACCCTGGAGTTTTACTGGTGCACTCCTAACCAGTTGTTTATGCCCACACAGAGCAAGGGTCCACATAACGCACCCAGATGTTTATGCTCTCCACAGAGCAAGGGTCCACACAATGCACCCACAACGTACACTCCCACCGGAGGCCTCCTTTGAGGACTTCAAAGGGTGAGCAACACTTAAGACCCAATCTCAGAAATGAATGATTACAAGTGTCCTCTGGACTCTAGATACTTACAGATAAGTTGATGAGTCTCATTTAGCGCAGTGATGAAGATTTCCTTCTTGTTGATGAAGAGTCTTTAGCTCCCTTGATCCGCAATATAAAAGATGTACCAGTATCAGGCTTCGGGTTGGGTCAAGGTTAGGATGGAAATCCACTCTCTTAGAATTTTCCTAAAAGGAAGATAGAGTGATTCCTGTCATTTATTCATTCAAGGCATCCCAGCTTAATGATATGCTATTAAGATAGTTATTGGAGGATCCTTAAATACAGAAGTTCATTTCCCAATCCACTCTATTGAATGTCAATGGTAAGAGTGGATTAGATGATGAACTCCCGTGAGAGAAAGGGCTTTGGGTATATGATCTGAGGGTAAGACACACAAAAGCACTCTCTTCTTTCTCTACTAGCAATATGACCAAGTCTCTCTTTAAATAGGCAAAGGTTTCAATAGATATAAAATGGTCATATTTATGACTGAGTTCGATGTCATCGAGCATGGTCGATATCATTGAGCGTGTACTCTCGATGGAATCGATTGTCCGCTAGATAACATAAACTTCAAAGTCATATGCTTTTAAAACCTATTGCCAGCTGATCGATGGGATCGATATATGTGTCGATGTCATCGAATTTCAAACTCCGATTCCATCGATACTTGGATCGATCTATCGACACTTGAAGAATGAGAGAGACTAGCCGAAATATTTTAGGATATAGGATATGATCGAGGGTCAACCGATGTCATCGGAATTTGAATGTCGATGATATCGAGACCTTGTCGATAGGATCGATAAATCATATAGATTTACCTATGAGCATGCTAGACAATTTGTGTCCAGACTCGATCCAATCGACCAGGTCTCGATGGCATCAACATAAGAATATCGATTTCCTCGAGTGGTCCCCAATCAACTTTTAGAACATCTTAAAATATTTGTTGGAGGAAACACGCGCCCACTGTCGATATAATCGAACGACTTCTGAGATAATCGATATTCAAATTCAGATTGAATCAGAACAGTCATCGATATATCAAAGCTTATTATAGTTTTCTTTAGAAAAATAGGGGCGCCGAAAAACTGCTTGTCGATATTATCGATCCGCTTTCGATGGGCTCGATATTCGAATATCGATGATATCGATTGAAACTTTGATATATTGATAAATCATCCAGATGAATGTGCGGTTGCTGGACGCTTTTCATCTTCACTCGATTATATCGATTGAGATGCCGAGGACATCGACAGAGCAGGTCGATAATGTCGAAAGGTGAATCGATATAATCGACGGTGTAAGAAAACTTGAAGATTTTCCTGTTTGATAAAAGGTTTTCTTACTATAAAACCCTAAGATGTTCTACTTAGTTTTAAGGGTTTTAATCACCTGGTGTTTTAGGACATGAGATATGAAGCTATGATTTACCTATGGTGAGCTTCCACACATCCAGTTGAAGCAGACGCTTGAATTGATCTTCCTATTAGGCACTATTGTTCGACTGACTCAACCCACACAGTAATTGAAAAATTAGGGCACTAGTAAGTGTACTTTCATACACCAACTGTTATAAAACAGCCACACAGATTGCTACTCCACTCCTAATATCCTCACACAGGGGATATTAGCATTCACTATCAAAATAGGTTTTTACAGGTTCACCCAAAACCTTCACAATTGTGTCTTTTTAACTTGGGCTTGCACAATCCAAAAAGCCACTTTCTGAGTTTTCTGGCTCACCTCAAATAACCACCACAATGAGATTTTTCTAGTGAATCTTAAATGAAAAACCAAAAGAATGTGAATTACAATAATGTAAAATATCAGGATTTCTCCTTTTTGAAGCAGCCTGGAAGAACTAATCGGAGTAAAAGTTCAAATATAGAAGTTCAATGTCCAATACTCACTTTAAAATGGTTCTAGGTTCTAATTGATTTTAAATTAAACCAAATTAGGCTTAACTCTATTTGATTTTAATTCCAAGAAGAAGGAATACAGCAATTCCTCTTTTCAAATAAGATTGGAATATAGAAATAAAATCAAATGCAAAAAGCTAACAAAAAGAGAATATTAAATGTGCACAATGGAGCTTAAAATAAACACAAACTTATCTCAGAGTGATCCCTTGATTTTACTTAAATTTCTCTATCAAACTCTGAAATTCATCGTCTATTTATAGCTACAAAAATCACACCTTCGACTGGTCTAGTGGACACTACGACTGGTCATAGAAGAACGGATTTTTAAAATTTTTAGCGTGATCAGATAAAACTGACTCAGGACTAGTCGTAGGGTGTCTACGACTGGTCGTAGGCCCTCTGTGGCTGGTCGTAGGCTTCACACGACTAGTCGTAAGCCCTCTACGACTGGTCGTAGGACCTCCAGTTTAGTTATTGGACTTTGAATCGTAAAACCAGGACTAGTCGTAGGACGAGTCAACACTGTTCACACGACCAGTCGAGCAAAGTCCAGGACTGCTCGTGAACGAATAGAAATTTTTAAAAAATTGCAACAAACTTAGGACTGATTTTGAAATCTCTTGGACTGGTCATGGCAGTGTTAGGACTAGTTGAACAAGGTTCAGGACTAGTCTTAGAATAGTCCAATTCCATATAAAAAGATTCAGTTTGAATTATGTATACAAAATGACCTACCCTAAGGTTAATCTAAGGTCATTCATACCTAGGACATGAAGTATGAATATTGAAACTTCATTCTTTCAGATGAAGGTTGACCTTTGAACCTTATGAAGCTTGAGATCTCTACTTGATTTAGTTTGATCTTGAGATCTTCTACAGCTTAAAATTAAACTTCATCTTGAGTTACACTTGAGTCTTGAACAAACACCATTCTTATTGATGTAGCTCTGAACATTGATGCTTACAGAAGAGGACAAAATACATGACCTTGCATTTCTTTCTTGAAGTCGATCACCGTACTTGACTTGGAGTATTGTGATGCAGTATCTTGAACATATATATATCAACATACAATCACAATGTATAGATAGAGGTTTTAGCACACAAAATTTGATAACTAAAGGAGCATGAGACCATAGCACTTACAGAGACTAATGAGCATTTGTATAATGAACTGATCAAATGTGTAGTTGCCCACCTGGAACTTAGAATTACCCTATATTTAGCTCCCTGGGACCCTTTTTCAACCGTCAGTGTTCAACTTCGAGCTAATCTGACCAGCAAACTAACTAGAATATTCAATTAGAGCTTAAAAAAAGTGAAAATTGGGAGTATGGCCCACCTAGATCTTGGATCTGCCACATCTTCAGTTAAGATGACTTAATTGAGCCATTGAACATCACAGACGGTGGGGATTATGAAAAATAATCTCGTGGGCCCCACTTTGAGGTAGTGCTTGTGCACCAAGGTCTTGCACTCGAAGTGCACTAGACCAGTCAACATGGTTAGCACGAGCTGACCCTTGTTCCACCAAATGAGGAGAGAACTCTCTTCCTTCGGCCTTCGGCAACTGAAATATGCCTGTCTGTTTGATCGATGGCCCACCATCTGGGCCCCACGTTAACGATCCAAACTGTTCATCTTATTGAGTGAGGGTTGACGACCAAAACCATGGTCGTTCCACTAGGTACTATGCACACGTGTGCACACAAGATCCAACACAAGAAGGACTCAAAAACACATTGTTTCCAAAAATGGAAACTGTCTCCTACTATTGCCAAACTGATGATCCACATGAGAGGGTAACCTCCAATCCTAACCCTCCATTTAAGCACATCTCAACCATATGTTGTTGTTCATACGAATCATGGTTTTCTATGGAAAATCGGTGCCAAAAACCATCATTTTACTAGTTGTTTTAAGAAGCCAGATCGTGGAATCGATCCTATCCATTCATTACTTATTAGACGATTCTGTGAGGCCTAGGGCTTCAAGAAAAAGTCATATATAACAAAGGAGCTGGTGCTCCAACCCTTACTGCCGCACCTGAGAAAGAACCATTCATTTTTCTTCCTCCTTCAAAACCACCACTCAAATCTTCTCCAAGCTTTGAAAGAGCTTATCTGGAAGCTTTCTATGACCCATACGAATCATCAAAATGAAGCAGATTGGAGGTAGAAGCAACGTTTCCAAATCTGCCATTAACTCTCCATCTCTTTCCTCGTTGACAGACAAGTACCATTCAAGCTGCGTGGCCACCATGAGTACATCAGATGGGCCTTCTGAACCTCATTCAATCACAGATAATCATCCTAAAATAGTTTGGGTTGCTGTGGTGAAAATCATATCAATGTAGTGTGCGTGGTGGCTTGCCGCACCATGTCAGGCCACACCAATTCGAGACCAAGTTCAGTCTAAGTTGGGTGGATCTGACTCATTCCTAGTCTGGTCTGGGCTTCCTGCTGGGCCTCTAAAGAAGAAAGAAAAAAAATCAGAAAAAGGAAGAAGAGAAGGAATCAGATGGTGGCCCGAGATTGCTACAACCTGACCGAGTTGTGGCTGGGATTGGTGGGTCTGGGCACTTCTAGTCTAGCTTGTCCTAGCTAAGGGATTGCTGGAAGTTCAGTAGAAGTATGAAGGAGAAGATAGAAAGAAAAGGAAGAAAAGAAGAATAGGAAGAAGGGAGTCAGAGAGAGGGTGTGTGGTTGGTTACCCTCTTGCAACTCCACACCGGTCGAATCATGACTGGTTCGAGTCCAGTGGTGTTGCTGGAGTTCCAGTAGAAAGAAGAGGAAAAGGAGAAGAAGAAAGAGAAAGAGAGAGAGAGAGCATGAAGGGGATGGTTGCTAGTTTTGTTGAGCCGAGTCAACTTGACTCGAACCAAGTCAACCTAGGTGAGTCCACCTTCTCCTTCCATATTTAAATTATTTCGATCATAGATATCACTGTTGCCATCACTATCATCATTGGAATTGTTAATTTATATACGAATAGCCATTAGTAAATTACCTATATTAATGTTAGTTATTACATGCAAAATATCATTATTGAATATTAGAACTTATTTTGTCAACCTTAAGTATTATCATTGGTGATTAGGGCATACTATTTATTTCATTACAATAGCTAGTGCCTCGTTAACTAATATTAAGTATACTGCTAATATTAATAATCATTTTAACATCTTTAGTGTTATTAGCATTACGATCAATTATACATCATTAGCCATTATAGGATTACTATTAGTAATGTTATTAATATCGTTATTACATCCATTAGAAATTGAATCTTAAAATTTATCCTAGAACTAAACTTAAGAATGAAACCCTAAGACCTAGGTAATCTAAATCCTAGGTTAAGACCCTAACCTTAAATAGTGTGTAAGCTTGGGTCTAATTTTATAACTTTGCAATTGATGGTAGGAATTGATTCCAAGAAAGCACGCATTTCTTAGTGATGGTGTAGGCGATTCAAACATAAGGTGAGGACTCACCCTTTGAGCTTCCCACTTAAATTCATTGATCTAATTATAGATGTTGCCTTAATCCTTTCCATTCAATATCTCCTAAGTTACTTGATTTTGTTACTTAACTTATTATGTGAATATGTGAATATGATAACGTTTGCGCAACTAATTCCTGTGGTAGAGAATGAACATATCTCTTTAATTATAACATGCATAAATGATTTGGTGATAACATGCTATCTTTAGTCGTACATTGTTAATTAACTATATGTTGGTCAGTTGCGATTGAGTGATGTAATGAATGAACCTGTCCCAAACTCACTAGCTTTCGGTCCACATATCACACTTGGCCTTACATGGCTTGGACCGCATACTCGCCCACGTGGCTTGGATTGTTACTTGCCCTTCGTGGCTTTGATGGGTCATTAGTGCCCTTTTTTGGCTTAATGGTTATATTCGCATATCTTATTGGTTTCCTAGCCATCTTGTGGTGTTCAGTCGTACCATGATTTTTGGGTGGAGCAGGTGTTCGCTTAGTGATTTCCTAACCATCTTGCGGTGTTCATGTACGATATGATTTTTGGGTGGTCTAGAGTTTGTGTTATTTGTCTCTTCATCTTACAGTGTTCAGTCGTACCATAATTTTCAGGTGAAGTGGGTGTACGCTTAGTGATTTCCTAGCCATCTTGCGGTGTTCATGTACGATATGATTTCCAAGTGAAGTAGATGTTTGTATGTTAGTTTCCTAGCCAGCTTGCAGTGTTCAGTTGTACCATAATTTCTGGGTAGAGCTGAAGTTCGCTCATCGATTTTTTAGCCATCTTACGGTGTTCACGTACGATATGATTTTTGGATGGTCTAGAGTTTGTATGTTGGCTGTCTCTTCATCTTGTGGAGTTCAGTCATACCATGATTTTTGGGTGGAGCTGAAGTTCGCATATCAATTTTTGGATGAAGTAGAGGTTTAAAGGTTGGTTTTCTATTCACCTTACGAACTTCACTTGTACCATGATTTTCGGGTGAAGCTAAAGTTCGCTTATCGATTTTTTAGCCATCCTACAGAGTTCATGTACAATGTGATTTCAGGTGCAATAGAAGGTCGTATGATTGAGTATTTAATTTTTTGGATGTATTCCTTTATGTTGTGATTGCTATTATATTTTGCTTATGATGAGATTCTGTTAACTTGCTAAGATTTTGAGTATATGTTCATGATTATGAGCTGCCCTATTTAATATATCCATTTTCATGACCTACGGTCTATATTGGATTATGAATGATGAGTGTGTGGAGGGTGCTTCTCACTGCGTTAGCCATTGACGCTATCAAACCGTAACAGTTAATGCAAGTGTAGAGTGAGCCGATGTTGTTCATTGGGTGCTAGAGCAGATCGGGTAGCTGGGGAGCTAGACGGGATCCATGTGGCCCATATAGAGCTCCATCATTAAATGATACATTTTTGTTCCTGTTTAACGAACTTTGTATTTGAAATTGTATAAGTCATGCATGGGTGCTTCATTTGGAAATTGAGTGATGATCAGAATGTTTTTATTTAATGCATGGTTTATTCTAGTTTTGTTGCTATTAACTCTGATTTATGATAAACAGTTCAAGTTTACATTGAATTTTTTGAGGTTAAGACTCGAGTTTTTGGGAAATGGGTCATATACTTGGGTCCTGAAAACACGGGGCATTACAGTGTTATACACCTGTGTTGTTCATCTGGTGAGCCCATTTGGAATGTTCAGGGCCCACTCCAATATGATTTTTTTATGGCCCATTGATGAGGCCCAATATGATGTATTTGTGGCCCATTGATGAGGCCAAATATGATGTATTTGTGGCCCATTTGGTGAGGCCCATATGATGAGGCCCGACGTGATGTATATTGGCCCATGAGTGAGGCCCAATGCGATGTATGTGAGGCCCTTGTGCGAGGCCCAAAGTGATGTATATGAGGACCAATGTGATGTGTGATTCCACCATGATGTATGTAATGATGTTTATGATGGGTCATGCCTTGAGAGCAATGATGGTTAAATGTCCACATTGTAACTCTCCCTAGAACCCATTGTTAAGCCCATTCTCACCTCCCCTTAGTGGGCTAACCCAAACCGTTGGGCACTAATGATCATTAGGCCCATTCTTAATAGGTGTAGGCCATCTAGGCCCATCCTTGATATGAGGAGAGTACATCATCATCATATAATATGCTTAGTATAGCTTCACGATCCATGCCCATGCGCATCATATGTATGCTTGATATGAGAGTGATTGATCATAGCACATGCATTTGACGGATTATTATGGGACTCCCTGAGAGGAAAAGTTACCCATATGAGCACGCGGTACACACAGAATTGCTACATTACTGGATAGTATGATTCGTGCATTTCATATTTACGTGATATGATTTCTGTATGCCCTAGTGACATCAGGGCCATAGCCTCCACAGACATATTGTGGATGGCAGGATTGGACACCGAAAATACTATTACTAGCATCGGGGTGCCATAAATGTCCTTGGGTGAAAATTCTTAAACCCAATGGTACCATAAGATGACTCCAATGTCGAGATTGAGTGGATACATGAGCACAAGAGGGCCGTATACCAGTAAACCGCGTCTCCCACTATATCGTAGTCGGTTAGAAGGAGGTGTAACCTTATCCGCCCGAGGGTAGGGGGCATAACTAGGATGAGTTTGACCAACTCATAAATGTGTCCGCTATCGACGTGTGAAGCCAATATTGGTAAGCGGATAGTGAGGTCTCTTCCACTTATATGGTTGCACGTCCAGTTGGTGGGGATCTGGTGTATAGTGTACTGACCCCGGTAATATATATATTCCAGAGATAAACTATATTGATATGAGGATTCAAATGAGATTTTGTATGCTTGAGTTGCACCTCGTATGTGACATTGGCCCTATATACCTTGTATCACGTAGCCTTGGTATGGCCGATAGCATTCATGCCTCGCATCGTATGGCCTCGGTATGGCCGATAACATTCATGTCTTGCATCACATAGCCTTGGTACGACTGATGGCATTCATGGACTTATCAGCATTTCTGCATTACTCTGATATTGTATACTTGCATTTCTACCATGTACACACACTTTCACCACCCTTTAAGCTTTTTATAAGCTTACGCATGACTGTTGCGTGCAGGTAATGCTAGGCCGTAGCTGAGCAAGAGCAGGAGTGTGTCGTAGAGCTTCTGGAGTTTGTCATTATTATCATTGTATTTCCCTCTATACGCATTGTACTCAAGTTTTGAGCATAGTGGATTTTTGTGGTGGTGTTCTTGTTATCGTTCGTGGGTTATGCTTATAGTCATGCTTATTACAAATCAAATTCATATTCAAAATCCTCCTTGTAGGATTCCAGGATCGGAACCTGGTATATGGGTGATGGGAGCCAAGAATGGTGTACTACGGAGGCTGTCGGCGTCGGATTTGGCGATCAAGAATTTTATGAGACCAGTTTTTAAGTTTGGGGCATGACAAAAGTTAGTATCAAAGCATAACTTGGTAATAACTAAGAACGACATTACATGTTTACAATAAGCTTAGGACAATTAGGTCCTAAGTGATAACTTTCTGGTTTAGTTCCCTAACTCTGAGCCTTCGAGGGTTCTCAAGGTTGATAGGTGTCTTTATTCTTTCATATAAGACATGCCGCCAAGGAGAGCGACCCGAGCGACTCCCGTTCCACCACCTGCGACTCCTGCTCTACCACCTACGACTCTCACTCTACCACTGGAGGTCCCTGCTCCCCCGCTTAAGCATTCCTCTCCTCTACCCGAGACCGGTGTGGATCCAACTGTACATGTGAGTGCTACCTAGTTACAGCAGATGTTGTAGGTTATGACAGCCGCCCTCCAGGGGTAGGGTAGGTAACCCGTTGTTACACTAGCCCAGGCAGAGTAGGAACATGCGAGCGCCCTTCTTCAAGACTTTTGACAACTCGATCCCCCGTGCTTCCAGGACAAGCAAAACCCCACAGCACCCGAGAGATGGTGCTCCAACGTAGAGAATATTTTTTATACGATGGGATGTACTACCCAACAGCGGGTCCGATTAGCAGTGTTTCTTCTCTAAGGTGAAGCCAAGCACTAATGGACCTTCGTTACCTGTACTGGGGGACCTAATTTCATTTGGACATGGGAGGATTTTATAGACCGATTTGACTGACAATATTTTTCTGACCACATTTGATAGCAGCGAGCATTAGAGTTCAAGACCCTAGTGGAGGGAGATATGTCTGTGGCGCAATACGCAGCTCATTTCATGGCACTATCGAGGTTCACACCATATTTAGTCGATGATGAGGAGCAGAAGGCTCACCGTTTCTAGAACGACTTGCGCTACGATCTTTAAGGTCGTGTTGTTGGGCATGAGCTCCCAACTTTTAAGGCGGTAGTACGAAGGGGCCAGATTTATGAGACTGAATGGGCTGGCATGTAGAGTGATCGAGATCAGAGAAGGGACTGAAAGAGGCAGGCCCCCTCCGATAGGTCCCATCAGCATGACGGCCGCAGAGGCAAAGGAGTCACCCATCCACCAGAGCACCAGCAGCAACTCCAGTGTCACCCTAGAGGCCGTTTAAAGGGACTTGTTTTGGATGTGGTAGGACATGGCACCATAGGCATGAGTGCCCCCGCCCTCAATGGCAGCATCCGAGAACACCTCAGAAGATTTCACAGTAACAACAATGACTGCAGTCACCTCCGCCGTAGCCACAGCCAAGACAGCAGTACAAGCTGCCGTAGCGGTAATAGCAGTAGTAGCAGAAGCACCCTCAGAGGGGACAGGCACCTCCCCAGTCATCTCAAGCTAGGTTCTATGTGGCTCAGCAGGACCCGCAGTCATCCAGAGTAGTCATTGAGAGTATACTTCTAGTCTCTGCATGCATCGCTCGAGTTTTATTTGATTCTGGTGCATCGCATTCCTTTATATCTAAAGATTTTTTTTGATCTTCTAGATTGTCAGTAGAGTCTGCTACTGAGGGTTTAACCGTATTGATGCCCTTAGGGAAGACTACTATGTTAGGCTCTTTTTGTTCATCTTACCCCATGTTGGTAGGGGAGATTTTTTTACCTTCTGACTTGTTTATGCTATTGATGTCAAATTTCAACATTATCCTGGGCATAGATTGACTTGCTGAGTACCACGCCATCTTAGACTGCTCTGCAAGGATAGTCACATTCTGTATACGATGCTTACCATAGTTCTAGTTCATTGTCGAACCCAAAGGAGAGTCATTGTCTTGTACGCGTAAAGGAGCCCATAGTAGTGAGCGTCGATCAGTTGCCTGTGGTTTGTAATTTTCTCAATGTATTTTAAGAGATTTTGGGGCTGCCGCCGCGCTAGCATATTGAGTGATAGATTGATCTTGTGCCTAGTACTGCACCTATCTTGAAGGCCCCATATCATATGGCACCAATAGAGTTGCGAGAGCTACAGTGGCAGGTAAATGAGTTATGTAAGTTGGGTTTCATTCATCTGAGCAGTTCGCTGTGGTGAGTGTCGGTATTATTTATCAGGAAAAAGGATGGCTCGTTGAGGCTCTACGTGGATTACCGTGAGCTCAACCGAGTCACAATAAAAAACTAGTATCCACTCCTGAGGATTAATGATTTATTTGATTAGCTAAAAGGTGCTCATTTCTTTTCGAAGATTAACCTACGTTCCGATTATCATCAGATTCGAGTCCGAGAAGAGGACATTCCGAAGACAGCTTTCAGGACACGCTATGGTCACTTTGAGTTTCAGGTCATGTCCTTCGGACTGACCAATGTGCCCATGATCTTCATGCAGTTAATGAACGAGGTTTTTTGTCCTTATCTGGATCAGTTTGTTATGGTCTTCATCGATGATATTCTGATATATTCAAGGACTTGCGAGGACAATGAGCTGCATATGGAGATTGCATTGCAAACCCTCCATACCCACCAGCTGTATCCAAAGCTGGAGAAGTTTGAGTTTTAGCAGGAGAAAGTGAAATTCCTCGGTCATGTGGTGACGAGGGAGGGTGTCGTAGTGGACCCCTTGAAGGTTGATGTAGTGCGTCAGTGAGGCTAGCCCACGAACCCATCCAAGATCCACAGTTTCCTTGGTTTGACAGGGTACTACCGGCGTTTCATTAAGGGCTTCTCCCATATATCATCCTCGTTGACCAGGTTGACTTGGAAGGGTGCAGAGTTTGTATGGAATGACTCATGTGAGCAGGCATTCACAAAGCTAAAGGATTGTTTAACATCCGCACCTGTCCTCACTCTTCCCTTTCGGAGTGATGGGTTCATGGTTTTTACTGATACCTCGCATATTGGTTTGGGTGTTGTTCTAATGCAGCACAGGAAACCGTTGGCCTTCGCATCTCACCAACTCAAGGTCCATGATCTGAACTACCCCACACATGATTTAAAGTTAGCTGCAGTTATCTTCACACTGAAGGTGTGGAGGCACTATCTCTATGGGTTTAGGTTCGAGCTCTTCTCCAACCACAAAGCTTGAAGGATTATAATTTTGATCTCCAATACCACCCAGCTGAATATGAGGCAGAGACGTTAGATGGAGCTCCTGAAGGACTATGACTTTGATCTCCAATACCACCCAGGTAAGGCAAACGTGTGACGGATGCCCTCAGCCGTCAACCAAGAGGCTTGGTAGCGTATATGATGATTCAGGAGTGAAAGATGCTTAAGGATATGGCAGCATATAACTTCGAGATCAGTCCGCAATCTATTATTGTTCAGCTATAGAGTCTTTTGATTCAACCCTCTCTTGTCGCAGGGGTGATCAAGGCTCAGCAAACAGACGAGTCGTTACAGGGTTACAGAGCAGAGGCGGTATCTGAGAGTCAGTCAAATTGGCAGATTAGTTCTAATGGTGAACTTCGCTTTAGAGACCGATTATGTATCCCGGATATTCTAGAGTTTCACAGAGATCTTATGATCGAGGCACATCGATTGTGATTTTCTGTCCACCCTGGATCGACAAAGATGTACCATGATATGAGGTGACAGTATTTTTAGGTAAGGATGAAGCTCCAGATTGCTAGTTTTGTGGTCGAGAGTCACAAATGCCAGCGCGTTAAACTGATCATTAGAGACCCCCAACTCCATTGTAGTCGTTGAGCATCCCGTTGTGGAAGTGAGAGCACTTATCTACCGATTTTATCATGGCTTTGTCGAGGACACAACACGGTTATGACGCCATCTGGGTTGTCATTGTTCGTCTGATGAAGTTGGCATATTTTCTTACGATTCGTGTGACTTGGCATTTGGACCGCCTTGCTAGATTATTTATCGAGGAGATTGTGAGACTGCACGGTGGTCCAGTCTCAATCATTTTTGACCGAGAACCGAGGTTCACGTCTATGTTTTAAAGGAGCTTTCAGAGAGAGATGGGGTCTGTTTTGTAGCTCAGCACCATTCCGTAGACCGATGGCCAAACCGAGAGGGTCAACGAGATTCTTGAGGATATGCTTCAGCTTGCATGATTGACTTTGGGGGTAGTTGGGATGAGCATCTGTGACTGGCTGGGTTCGCATACAACAACAGTTATCAGGCAACCATTCGCATGACTCATTTTGAGGCACTATATGATAGACTATGCAGATCACTGAGTTGTTGGACCGAGGTTAAAGAGCAGCATCTCCTATGTCCCAATCTTGTGCAGCAGACAGGCAGAAGAGGTGTACAGCTCAAAACTGACAGAAGAGTTTTGTTGATTGTCGGCCTCATCCCTTAGAGTTTGTTGTTAGAGAATATGTGTATCTCAAGGTCTCACCCATAAAGGGTGTGGTTTGTTTTGGAGCGAAGGGAAAGCTTGCCCCGAGATTCATTGGACCTTTCGAGATCATTGGGTGCATTGGCGCTATAGCCTATCGGCTTGCCTTGCCATCTCAGTTGCCTAACATCCACAACATTTTTCATGTCCCTATGTTGAGGAAGTGTAAGTCAGATGTAGTTCCTGTTATTGATTGGCAGCCACTAAGGGTTCGTGAGGACTCTTCTTACATTGAATAACCATTCGTATCCTTAATCGGAAGGAGTAGGTCCTCCAAACTAAGGTCATTCCCTTAGTGAAGGTTCAGTGGGGTCATCATAATGTAGATGAGGCATCTTGGGAGTGCAAGGCTAAGATTCGAGAGCGCTATCCCCATCTCTTTGATGATTGATTTTATGTCGTATCTTGTATGTTGTCTGAGATTTTATATGATGATGTTATATTTCCTCTTTCCTTATGAGTTATGTCTAGTTGCGCGATAGTGTAAATTTTGAGGACAAAATTTTTATTAGGAGGGGAGAGTTGTAAGGCCCATATCCTAGTCTGTACTGTTTCTTAGACTCCAGCGTTCCTCCCTGTCAGATTTTGGTGACCCACGATCTATAACAGGCATTTGCACATGACCCTAAGTTGCATCCCGTATATCTAAGTTAACTCTACCCGAGACTCGTACCCTAGCTACCGTGTCGTCGCCGCGGTTCCACCTGCATCTCGCCCGCTGATGCGATACCCAGGCTAGGAGTTGTGGGCCTGCGTATATTTCGAGGAAACACTACGCGTTGAAAATTCCTAGAGAATCCTACCCAATCTATCACATTAATCAATCAAGTACAAGAAAGTGCTTAACCCATACCTAGCCCATCCCCCTCTTACACAACCCATTCCCAAAGTCAACTCTTTCTCTCTCCACTCATCCCTTTCTTACACCTCACCATCCCTCTCTCCCATCCATCCCATCCTTTTCATCCCATCACCCCTCTCTCTCTCTCATTCTTTACCCATTCCCTAAGCAACCCCACGAGTGTGGACATCCAAGCTTTCTAAAGAGAGAAAAGAGAGAACCCCAAGTGTGGCCCACTCTCCCTACCACCCAATCTCTCATCCTAGTCATCCATACTTCATCATCCTCCATCAAAATCAAAGCCAAGGAGCTAAGGATGTCAAGGGATCAAGAAGGAGTGCAATCGATTGGTGATTTTAAGATATCCATCGTTGATTTTCATTTTAGGTCCCACTTGTGATGGGATCCATTTTAATGTATGTGTTGTAAACAAAGAGGGGCCTATAGTGGCGAGGTCCCTCCACTACGCCGTCTCTCTCTCTCTCTCCCTCTCTTTCATTTCTTTTAGTGTTGATGTGGCCATGTGGCCCACCCGGATGGACCCCACCATGAAGTATGTATTTTATCCATGTCGTCCACCAAGTGGGCCCACTTGGCAATCCGGTTGGACAGGTTTGATTGGAGGAAAACACAAATATCAACTAATCCAAAACTGTGTGGGCGACTCTCGTGGGACCCACTGATGTACGTGTGATATCCACCATCCATCGCTTAGACGGTGGGATCCCCTGCGATGTATCTTCTTCATATCCACACCGTCCAGCGTTTCGGGATGGTGGGGACGCACTCATGTATGTGTTGCATACATGTCGCCCTTCCGTTTTTACTATGGGACCCACCCCACATGTGCTACAAGTGTGGGGATGGGGCCCACCTTGAGATATGTATTGTATATCCAGTTGTCCATTGGCTGGAGCACCTCACACTAGCTAATAGCTACTGTATTGACGTCAGTAGTGGGTCCTGATCATGAGTTGTGTTAGATGGACAGTGGACCAGCGGGCCACACCAGTAGCTATAGCTACTGTATTACGTCAACAAGTTCTGTGGGACTACCATGATTGTATATGTTATATCCTAATCATCCATTCATCTGGACATGGACCCCACTCCAGCTATATAGTTGTTGTTGACGTCACCAAGTTAGGTGGGTCTAATCATTAAGTATGTGTTATATCTCAGCCTATTGTTATATCTCAACCGTCTATCCACTCCGCGAGCTTGTCTTTAAGCTGAAGACGAGAAATGAGACAAATTTGTCTATCAGGTGGACCACACTACAAAAATCAGTGGAGGATTGAACATCTACCATTGAAACCCGTTTGGGATCACAAAATTTTTGGATCAATATGAAATTCATTTTTCCTCTTAATTCAGGTCTTTGTGACCTTGTGAACAGATTGGATGGAAAATAAATGTTATGGTGGGCCCCTGCCTTGATGATGTGTTGTACATCACACCGTCCATCACTGCACCATGATGTATGTATTTTATGTCCACGCCGTCCATCTGTCGGGCCCACCTAATGTATGTATTTCATCCCTATTGTCCACGTGGGACTCAAGTGATGTATGTGTTTTATCAACGCCGTCTGGACCGCTGGATGTGCGGTCCACTTGATGTAGGTGTTGTAAACCCATGCTATTCATCTGGTGGGCCCATTTAGAATGTGAAGGGCCCACTCCAATATGATGATTTTTATGACCCATTGATGAGGCCCAATATGATGTATTTGTGGCCCATTGATGAGGCCCAATATGATGTATTTGTGGCCCATTTGGTGAGGCCCAATGTGATGTATATGAGTCCCATATCATGAGGCCTGACGTGATGTATATTAGCCCATGAGTGAGGCCTAATGTGATATATGTGAGGCCCTTGTGCGAGGCCCAAAGCGATATATATGAGGACCGATGTGATGTGTGATTCCACCATGATGTATGTAATGATGTTTATGATGAGTCATGCCTTGAGAGCAATGATGGTTAAATGTCCACATTGTAACTCTCCTTAGGGTCCATTGTTAGGCCCATTCTCACCTCCCCTTAGTAGGCTAACCCAAACCATTAGGCTCTTATGATCGTTTGGCCCATTCTTGATATGTGTAGGTCGTCTAGGCCCATCCTTGAAATGAGGAGAGTACATCATCATCATATAACAAGCTTAGTATAGCTTCATGATTCATGCCCATGCGCATCATATGTATGCTTGATATGAGAAGTGATTGATCATACCACTGGCCGTTTGGCAAATTATTATGAGACTCCCTGATAGGAGTTACACACATGAGCGCGCGGTACACGCAGAATGCTGCATGACTGGAGAGTATGATTCATGCATCTCACATTTGTGTGATATAATTTCTGTACGCCTTAGTGACATCAGGGCCATAGCCTCCACAAGCATATCATGGATGGCAGGATTGGACACTAAAAATAGTGTTACTAGCATCGGGGCTCCATAAATGTCCCTAGGTAAAAATTCCTAAACCCAATGGTACCAGAGGATGACTCCAACTTCAAAACTGAGTGGATACATGAGCGTAAGAGGGCTGTATACCAGTAAGCCGCGTCTCCCACTATGTCGTGGTCGGTTGGAAGGGAGTGTAGCCTTATCCGCCCGAGGGTAGGGGTATAACTAGGCTGGGTTTGACCAACTCATAAATGGGTCTGCTATCGATGTACCAGGCTGGTATTGGCAAGCGGATAGTGAGGTCTCTTCCACTTGTATGGTTGCATGCCCAGTGGTTGATGATTTGGTGTATAGTGTACTAGACCCCGATGATATTTATATTCCAGAGATAAACTGTATTGATATGAGGATTCAGATGAAATTTCATATGCTTGAGTTACATCTCACATGTGGCATTAGCCCTGTAGGCCTTGCATCGCATAGCCTTGGTATGGCCGATAGCATTCATGACTCGCATTGCATAGCCTTAGTATGGCCGATAACATTCATGCCTTGCATCGCATTGCCTTGGTACGGCTAATGGCATTCATGGACTTACCAACATTTTCGCAGTACTCTGATATTGCATACTTGCATTTCTACTGTGCGCACATACTTTTACCATCCTCTAAGCTTTCTATAAGCTTATGCACGACTGTTGCCTGTAAGTGACGATAGGTCGTAGCTGAGCAGGAGTAGGAGCGTGTCGTAGAGCTTCTGGAGTTTCGTCATTATCATTATATTTCCCTTTATGCTCATTGTACTCAAGTTTTGATCATAGTGGATTTTTGTGATAATATTCTTGTTATTGTTCATGGGTTATGCTTATTACGAATCAAATCATGTTCAAAATACTCCTTGTAAGATTCCAGGATCAGAACCTAGTATATGGGTGCCGGGAGTCAAGATTGGGGCACTATGGAGGCTTTCGGCACCGGATTCGGTGATCAAGAATTTTGTGAGCCTATTTTCTGAGTTTGGGCATGACAATTATCCTACCTTACCCAGGAGACGATGGTGAGCAATAGGATTTACCAATCTCATAATCTTAAAATAGGAAAAGAAGATATTTAAAATTATCACAACATCTATTGTAATTTGAATCACAATAAATCATAGAAAACTGAAAATATTTTTTTAATTCAAACTAAGAATCAATGAGGTTAAAGAAAAATAAGAATAAAAGCAAGAAAATCATCCCAACACGCTACAAGCTTCACCTCTTAGCCCTAGCAAAGAGATTTTAACTAACCATAGACATGATTGAAACTAAATCTCCTAAAGAAAATATTAAAAATAAATAAGAAATGAAGAAAAACTCTTGGGAGGTTACTCCACCCTTTCACTCTGCTTCTTAAAACTTAATTCATGTTTAGAACTCCTCAAAGAACCCATATTTATAGCCTTTATCCGACTATCTTTGAAAATCGTTTCAAATTTACGCACTCTGTGTAACGCCTTCGATGTCATCGAATATAAGTTGAATCCGGAAGTCACGCGATTCTACACTACGTAACTCTTCATGTTATTGAACATACCTTTGATGTCATCGAACAGTCTTTCGATGTCATTGAAGGGTGTTTGAGTAATTGAGAATGTGTCCAGAGTGTTCCAACAAGTTGCTTTAGAAATCTGCAAAAATCTCAATGTTATCGAGTTGCCTTTGATGTCATCAAGCAGGTCTTCGAGCAATCGAACAGGGCTTTGATGTCATCAAGAACTGCATCCAATTTGTCCAACAACCAAACTTGATTTTTATGTAATTCTTCGATGTCATCGACCCATGTTCAATGTCATCGAACACTAGCTTTGATGTCATCGACCGGCGGTTGATAACATAGAAAGTGAGTTTAGATTATATGAGTTTCTGCACTTTGTACTTTTGACTTCCTTTCTTCTCCACTTGGTTTCCTTGAATCTCGGGAGCTCGAAATCTTCAATCTTGGTCTATTAAGATCCATCCCTTGCTTGGTGATTCTTAAGCATCAAATCCATGCTTTTAACATTCTTTTCAATCCAGGCTCTAAAACTCACCTCGTAATACAAACATGCATAAAAACTACCCATTAAGCGTTATCATGTTCATAAAACCAAGATATAAATAGGGAAACATATACAATATTTGACACTTAACAAACCCCCCAACCAGCATTTTGCTCGTCCTAAGAAAAATATGCGTGGAAGAATTCTCAATTCTCAATGTTCAAATCACTTTTAAAAAATAATCTTTTGTGCAATAAAGTATGAATGAGTGTAATCCAAAGAAGCGAGAGTGAAAATGTAACATCTCAAAAAAATCCCTACAGAGACCCGAGTACCACCTCGATCAGAAATTGCTTAGGATTAATTCCTTTAGAAATTAAGCGTAAGATAACTAGCGCTATGTTAGATTATCTGTGAAATTAGCACTGATCACTTTAAATACATTCTGTAAGACCCAAAACTTGTGGAATCGTTAACGCTATAACATCCTGAAACCTAGGATCAAACTCTAAACCCCCTTGCTCTCAGGAACCCTTTGAAACTTTGTAATGGATTCGGACCGCGTGTCATGAGTCTGGTAGCAATGAACTTAGACCATTATGACTGCGTAGTTGGACTTGACTACCACCCCAGAAATCAAGCCCAACTGATGTTCTGAGGCTATTTCATTGAGCCTGGAGTAGGGAGTGTGAGAAAGAGTAAAATTCTTTATAAATTAAATGTGATTTAAATAAATCTGGCACGTGTAGCTTGCGGGTTAAGTATAAGCGTTCAGACCGTTAGAATCTGACCCAAATACACCCTCGAATCAGGGAACATTTCCCACTCAGGTCAGTGTACTTGGAATCTCTGATCGAGTCTCAGTGACCGCTAAATTGAAACTGGTCCGCCACGTGCGATCTGGAAACCCGATCGAACTGAAAACTTAATGTGATCAGGATCTAGCATCCATAAGCTTAAGTCCGACCGCATTTAGTCAGGGGACCTCCAGAAATGCTCTTTTGGATCGAAAAGGACCCGATTTGGTTATAACCCAAGTATACCTTGGTTTAAAGTCTAAATAGGTGAGTTTCTAACCTATTTAAGGACCTTAAACCCTCTCACATCCCTCCCATACGAATTTGCTAGAAACCCTAGGAAAGAGAGAGAGAAAAGAGAGAGAGAGAGAGTGGGTGAATCAAGTGAAGCTCCGTCAGAGTTTTCCTAACCCATCTAGACATTGCACCAGCCTTTCTGAATCGTGTTTCCGGTGATTCTGACTTCATTCTAGGTAAGAAAATCCTAACCTTAACCTATTTTAGAAATTCCATCGATACAAGTAGCGAAGTAGCTGACTTATCTTGTGGTATAGGTCGTCATATCGACGTTGACGAAGCGTAGAGTTTCTATTCGATTTGTTATGCTTCTACGGCGTAAGGTGAGGATTTTAGATGCTTAGGTTAACTATTTTCAAAGCTTTCAATGTCGTTTAATAATAGATTATCGACAAGGATGTTGTTTGACATGTAGAACATGCTGTCTGTTTTTCATTTCGATTACGTATGGAGAATATGAGATTTAGGGTATTTTAGGTATTTATAGAAAATACTATATACATACGTATTTTGCTAAAATGATTGCCATGTGTATTTGTCGTGTTATTATACTAGTTAGGCGTGTATGATCTATTTACCGAAGAGATTCGCCCTAATGCATGTTGAGGGTCAAATATTACATATTAGACCCTAGTTATTACCTGGATTTATGAGCATTGTACTGTCTAATAGCCCGATTTAATTGTGTTTGTGATGCAAGGTGTCTTTATGAGCTTGAACTGAAAATGGGTGTTAAATATATGGTTTTAGCGCTCAAGATGCACCAAGGTAAGGGACACACTCCAGGGGACCAAGATCGATGGAATTACACGCCAGAGATTCGAGGAAATTGAGAAACTGAGGCTCAAGTGGCCCGAAATTGGCTCAGAATGCAAGATCACAAGGTTCCCACCATCCGATCAACTCGAAACTTCATACATGGGATGAGGGCCATAAATTAACCGTACACATAAAATTTCAGCCATTGGATCACTAAGGAAGTTCCTCAACCGACAGATCAACCCATAAACCGTTGATTCTGGGCCCACCTGATATCTGGAACTGCCTCAAAATTGTTCTTGAAGGTTGAAATAACATGAGAAAAAGGATGAATGGTGCAGATTTTGTAAAAACATTACAGTTGGTCCCACAAGTGTACGTGTACGTACACACTATATAAAGTGGCCATGAGCACCAAACTGGTCAACAGCGCTGATTAGCGCCTGCACGACTGCTGACCCGCTTCTCATGTAAAACGGAAAGTTGTTGTTTTCAGCAACTGTGTAATCGACCGACGGTCGGTTTTGCGAACGGTTGTGGACCCCACCCATGATATGTATGAATGATCCAAGCGGTCCACCATGTAGACAGCCGCGAGCACTATAAAACCATGTTTACACTTTTCATCCACGTAAGCACATGTGTGAGATACAGGGGCCACAAAAGGGCTGCCCTGTAGCGTTCAAATCTGGTCTTTTAGTGATTTCTTCTCTGGGACACGTCAATGGACCTTCAAAACCACCCATTCTTGACTAAAATTTCCTCCTGAATCCAATGGACAGGGTGAATTTTCCAGAAAATGCTTTTGTTTGGCTCACCGATCACAACAGCGAAATGGTGCGAAAGGTTTCGCACATCCGTAAAAATTAACTTTTTCAGGCGGTTGTGGCTCACCATCTTTGATCATATGGCAGATCTGAACCGTCTATCATGTAGAGGACCCAAAAAGTCCTAAGAGACAGTATTTCTTTGAAAATTAAGCGAGGAAAGTGGCAATTTTTGAGGCACTGAACTTGGCTGAGGAAAAGCTTTCATTAGGTATGCATAGCTTTCCAAATCCGATTCAAATCTGATTTTCACCACTCCAGCAGCTATATAAGGAGGTTTTGGACGTGGGGAGCATTGATTGAATAGAGGGCTCGAGCTTGGATGTGGGAGAGGAGGAGAGAGAGATTTTTTTCTTTTTCTTTTCTTCTTCTTTTTCTTTTAGTTTATTTTGGATTTTGGCCACATCATGTTGGGCTAAACCTCCTAGCTAGGGCTAGGAGGTGAAGGTTGTAGTAAGATGGGAGATGTTATTTCATGTTTTCAATTTAATTTTAATTCATGAATTGACGTTGATTTTAGTTGATTATTATGGGAATGTTTTTAGTTCTTAATGGTCTATTGTGACTGAAATTACAATGGGTCTGCAATAGCTTTGAGCATGTCCTTTTTCTTTCCATGTTTATGACGTCAGGAAGCCCTGTTGTTCACTGTAGTCTCCTGGGCATGGTTGGATGTCGGTACCCTTCCTAACCTTCATACATGTGATTGGTTGGTAATTAGTTTAATTCTGTTGGTTGCCATAGTCTCTTGGGCATGGTTTGGTGATGGAATCCATTCTAATTCATATACCTTTCATCTCTTGAAAACTAAATCAATGTCAGTTCAGTTAATTTCCATAAAACATGCATAAGATCTCCCTGATCTCTACAAGTAGATCCTCTGAATCCCTAGTTTCCTATCTCTGATTTTCTTAAGCTTTCGATAACTACTCCATCATTATTCCCCAATTCATAATTAGTTTAGAATTCATCTTATTCTAGTTCAAATCCTACTTAATTTTAGATAACGTACAAGTTTCAGTCCCTTGGGATTCGACCTCGGTCTTACCGAGTTATTACTACCCTGCACTTGGGGAGTGAACAATGCACACTTTGGGTCGACATATGCTATGTAGACAAATATGTGTAGACTAAGTGTTTGTGTAAGAGTATGTATTAGTAAGTATTGAGTGAATGGTGTTGTAGAGTAGTTTGGAGATTGGATTCTCAACTAATATGATGATGTACATGATTTCCTCCATGTTGTTACATTGAATTGATTTCCTTATATATGTGAAATGCTTGTGTTTGATTGATTTGCTCATGTTGTATGTTATAACATGTTGTTAACATGCTTAGATTATTTGTGCTTCATTTCTGTCACTCTCATATGATTACTGAATTAGATTATAAGTGCTTGGGGCTATACTCTAGTCCAGGCAGTCGATAACAGATTTGAATTCTTAGTTGCCTTCTACTCGCCACGAAGGACACGTCGATGAACCTAATTCGTGCTTGGGTTGATGGCAGTGGTTAGGCCACATGAGGTGCTTATGTACTTCATGTCGTTCAGCTTGAGGTGCGCTCGTACTAGTCAAGCTCGTCATGAAACCCGACTGACCATTGTATGTTCACCTTGTATTGGTCATAACTGCTTGAACCTAGGGTACTAAACTTACCAATGAAAACCCTGATAACCATGGTACCTTGATCCATTAAGACTCATGAGCCGGTCATGGTGGTATGGGACACCGTGGTCGAGCTGTCGGCCTATGCTGGGGCCACAAACCTCTCCGTAGTGACCAGTGAGCACCTTAGACTCGTGAGCCGATTGTGGTGGTATGGGACACTACATTCGAGTTGTCGGATTACTCTGATTGGTGACGAGCCCTTTGTAGTGACCTCGAGTGTATTCTGAGTCTACGTGAGGCGACGATCCTTCCGTAGAAACAAGAGTACAACTAGACCTGTATTGATAAGGTGATGGGGGAGCGGTGCAACGAGTGCGAGCAATAGCCCTAGTAGCCCTTGCAATGACCTAGAAATATATCATCGTATGAGACTACTAGGAGTGACGACCCTAGACAGGATCTGTGTTGGTATTGATATAAGGGAAGTACCTTAGTTTCCCAATCTTGCTGTTTGAAAGGACTAATAACAACTCGGTAATCATATCCATATCGCATTGCATGTGCTTGGAAGATGTGGAGCACTGAGGGAAGAAAGCATGCCGCAGACGTAAGATGATGTCGCATGAGGGAGTATGTCGGTGAGGGCATGCATCATTACTGCATCTCATCCTTGTATTAATAACAGTATCTAGGAATGTCTGATTGTTTGTTTTACTATTATCGCGTGATTGATTTGATAACATGCTAATATTTGCTCTATGATTCCACTGAATTGATCAGTCACTCCCATGTTATGGGATGGTGTTTGCAACACCTACCAGACTCTGTCTTAGATGCAGATAGCGAGGCGATTCAAGAGCTGGAGCCGGACTACTATGAGGACCAGGACAAGTTCTCGTACATGCAGTTTTCTGACGGCTTCGCATAGGTGGCCTGGATCAGCGGAATTTTGCTAGTTGGACTATTACATGACCTTTGATTTTAGTTTGTTATATGTATTTGTGACTTAGAGTTATATTCATACTTTGGAGACAGTTCGAGATTATTTTGTTTTGCATACAGTGATATATATATTTTTCAGTCTTCCACTTGCGTTTTATCACTGGATCTGGAGTATGAATTACAATTTGGTAAAATCTCACTTATGTTAATGCACTAACTCAGACAACATTTAATCATAAGCATATTTGTTGCATAAGTGATGGTCTGGAACTCGGGAGTTGGGTTTCTACACCACTCCCGATTTTCAGGGCGTTACAGAAAACTTAAAAACCTAGAGCCAAATCACACTAGCAATCAATCAAATAGGTTCGTTATCAATCACTTAAGAGCATAAGTTCCTACATTAAGTTTCTCAATGTGCTTAGTGAATTCAACTTACTTTCCATAAAAATACTATCATTTTATAATGTTAGCCATGCTCATCACCAAAAGATTGATTGAATAATCAAGTTCTGATTCCAAACTTACACCATTTTCCTTCTTTTTCCATTTTTTATTTTATATCGACAGTCCATTTTTATTTATTCATTCTTTCAGTCTTTTCATCTTCATTCTTTTCCAGTCTTTTCATCATACATGACCTTTTTGTCGATCTCTCTGTTTTTTAACTAATTCTTTTCATATTTTTAAGGTGGATAAAATTCTCCAGACTTAGTTCTCAATATCTGTCAATGATTCACATACTAACAATCAGAAATTCTAGCACAATTCATAAAAAATAAATTCAATGTGTCTTGTGATTTAGGTCAACATGAACTTCAAACTTCCTCTTAATCAATTAGATGAGAGAACTTAAGCGTAACACCTTAAACTTCGGGGGTCAAACCGTGCTCGACTCCCGAGGTCCCAGGTATCACTTATGCTTTCATGAGAATGCAAGAGTTAGCAGTTTTTGTCAAGTATCATGGTGGCATGATTTTAGACCAAATAGCACGTCATATTCCGAAGTAAGCAATGCAAAACATATCAACTAAATAAACAATGTACGCATTTGTTCAGAGTGCATAGTGAAAACTGGGCAGGATATGAGTACCTAGTCCAAAATATAAAAAGAGAGAGAGAGAGAGAGAAAATAAAATGTGTCCACCCTAGGGTTCCATCATTGCTTCAATGTCACCCTACATCAACCCTTCGAGTGCTAGGAAGTAAGAGACCTCCTCCTTTGAGTCCACATATGCCTCCTCCAGTGCATCAGACTTCGAGGTACCTGCATCTAACATCAAGTCTGGTTGGTGTTTTAAAACACCATCCTAAAGTGGGAGTGAATGATCAACTCAGTGGTTCAATTAACATTAAGCTACACATATTATCAATTCCTCAAGCATGATTAATGGTAAAGAACATTGACAATCAAATCCTAAGTACTTTCATTAGTCCATAAGCTGTTATGGAATGATGCATGGCCTCGCTTTCCAACACTCCCTCATAAGCATCTCTGACAACTCATTCACAAATTCCATCACTCCCTCAACCAGCAACCCTACTCCCCAGTCGCTACAGCTTACACTAATGCAATGTGAAGAACGCTCATAGTAGTCAAGTACTTAATTAGATCCATTCATCCAGCAAGATTTGATAAGCCGGAGTACCGCTAACAGGTCAATGGCCCTATCTTGATTCGTCTGGGTTTGTCAATCCCAAGTGAGCACATACAATAGGTGAGTTTATGAATTCAAGTTGCTCGAGGTCACTATGGGGTGGCTCATCACCTCAGCGTAGGCCAATGACATGGGCACAATGTCCCATACCACCATGCTCAGCCCCCAAGTCTTATGGATCATGTAATTAGTGGTTAGTAACGGGCCTTCAAAGGTGTAGGGTGCTTCGGATTCAAATTAGGGCGATCATACATGGTAAGCACATATGGATTGGTCGGTTAATGGACTGGTTTTGACTGACCCGAGGGGACTCCGGCACCACTAGCATAGGATGTGCGCATCCCACGTAGTCATACTATTGTTGAGTGGCAGTGTTCGCCTTGGACCAGCCAGGTTCCCCCAGGGAACCTACCCAAATTGGGCCACCCTCATACATTTGGGGTTACCAACTAACCCAAAATTAATCAATTGGTCACAATAAATAATATATTCCATGCATTACTTATTTTAAGAACAAAAAAGGTTGCAAAGCAATAAATGAGACATATTTTACTTAGCTTAGGCATTCTATCAAACATAGAGACATGTTAAGTGTAAAATATTACATATTTCTCCCTATTTATACCTTGGTTTTGTAAACTTGATAGTGCTTAATCGATTTAATTATACATGTTTTCATGTGCGAGGTGATTTCAAGAGCTTAAGGTGAAATTGATGTCAAAAGGAAGATTTATACTCAAAAGATTACTAAATAAAGATTTGGAGATTTAAAATTTATTAATGAAGAATTCATATGCCAAAGATTCAAGAAAATCAAGTGAAGAATGAAGAGAATTAAAGATTTGAAGTGAAGAAAAGAAATCCTGAAAATGTCGTGAAAACAAACATATTCCTGAAATTATCCTGAAAAAGCATATTCTAAAACTCAGAGTCTATTTTAGCTACGCAGAGTGAAGTATATTTTGGAAAACTGCATAGAGTGAAGTTTAATTTAGCAAACTATGGAGAATGCGTAAATTTGAGGTGGTTTCTAGATTTTTCCATCTAGGTGCGAAAGTTAGAGTTCCACAACTATAAATAGGACTCCTTAGGATTCTCCAAAGCATCTTATAGGGTTTGAAAATATCTCAAGGAACATAATAAAGGGGTAGAAGAGCCACCAAAGATTTTTTCTTCTTCCCTAGTTTATTTTTCATGCTTTGTTTAAGAGATTTGGTTTCAATCATATTTATGGTTGGCTAAACCTCTTAGCTAGGGTTAAGAGGTGAAGCTTGTGGCATGTTCAGATGGTTATTTTACTTTGATTCTTATTCTTATTGAACTTCATTGATTTCTAGTTTGATAAATGAATATTTTCAGTTTCCTATGATTTATTGTGACTCAAATTACAATAGATATTGTGATAGCTTTGGATATCTTCTTTTCCTATTTTAAAATAGTGAGATCAGTAAATATCATTGTTCACCATCGTCTCCTGGGCATGGTAGGGTGATGGAATCCCTTCCAATCTTCACAATTCTCCTCCACTGAGAATTAGGTCAATGAAAAGTTCAGATTTGATTTAAATTGCTTTATCTCCAATTGGATAGGATAGGACTCCAATTCTAATTGTGTTTATTGAATTAAGAAAGGTAGCATCTTAATAGCTACAAGTAGATCCTTGGCACCCTAGTTCCCACCTTTAATTGATAGTTTAAACATTATTCACAATCATTCTCTTTTATTCTAAAATTCAAATTTAGATATTCTTCTAGTTCTAGTTCTAGTTCTTTTCAGAATACGTACAAGTTTAGTCCTTGTGTATTCGACCTCGTTCTCACAAGTTATTACTACATCGCAACCCTACATTTAGGGTTGTGAACAAGTTTTTTGGTGCCGTTGTTAGGGACTATGGCTACATTTTTTTAGAATTAATTAATATTAGAATTAGGTTAAGATTAGGATTTACTTTTCTGCTATTTTTTTAGGTAAGATTTTTTTCTGAAATTATTTTTAGAAACTAACATTATTTTTTATTTGGTAGGATTCTTAACATAATAACTCTTATTCAGTAATTTTGTTCCAATCCTCTCTCTTATTTTTTTAGATCTCTTATTTATTTTGGTTTTTCTAGTTTTCTTTTTAGGTTTAATTGTTTAGTTACTTGAGGATTGTGAGTGTTTCATACCCAAGTAGGTTCATGAAAACACTCAACGTCTCTTAAGTAAAGGAGGATTAATCGAAGGGTTGCCTATCCATTAAAGAATTAGACACCACTTGAGATCCTCTTAGTTAATTGAAGTGATGGATGCAAATCAACCTCAACCTCAACCTCAACCACCAGTTGAGGAAGTTCAAGATGAAAAATGAGGTGCATAATGCACCCCTGCCTCGTACTCTACGCGATTATTTATAACTGACGGGGGTGAGTACACCTTCCTATATGGTCTTTCCATTTAATGTAGGAAACGTGGATATCAAACCTAAAGTGATACAGCTCCTTCTTAAGTTTCGTGGATTAGATTCTGAAAGTCCACATTTGCACATCAAGGAGTTTGATGAGATAATCGCTACATTACTCTTTCCAAATGTGTCTGAGGACACAGTGTGACTTAAATTATTTTCATTTTTATTGAAAGAGAAGACTAAGACGTGGATACACTCCTTAAAGCCAAGATCCATTGGCATATGGGCCAAGACGACCTAAGAGTTTCTCAAAAAAAATTTCCCGTTTCATAAAACTAACACTTTAAGGAAGGCAATCATGAACTTTGCCCAAAAAGAAGCAGAGATCATCTTCCAATGTTAAAAAAAGGTTTAAATATCTCCCGAATTCTTGTCCACATCATAGATACGAAGTATGGTGAACAATAAGCTTTTTCTATAATGGATTGACTTCACTAATGCGCCAGTTCATACAGATGTTGTGTAATGGTGAATTTATGAACAAAGAGGCCAATGATGTGTGGGATTACCTTGATCATTGGCAAAAAATGCGTAATCATGGGACACCTCTCTAAGACTCACCACTTCTAGCCTAGTCAATCAAAGGAAAGGGAAGGAATTTATGTTTTAAAAGAGGAAGATGATATGAGTGCAAGAGTGGTCAATCTCACAAGAAAAGTCGAGGTCATGGAACTTAAAAAGGCAGAATATATCAAATCTGATAAGGCTATGGAAGTTGTTTATGGTATTTAAGCTTGTAACATACATACAACTGAGAATTGCCCAACAATTTCTGCTTTTCAAGAGATATTGAATGAGCAATCAAATGTCATAAATAACTACCAAAGACCTTTTAAAGGACTTACCTCGAACAAATACAACTTTAACTGAATGAATCATCCAAATTTCAGTTGGAGGAATGGACAAACGAATAACCCACAAGAGGCCCTTACTCAATTTTTAAATCAGAAGAGGCCTCAAGAAGATACAGTTCAAAAATTCATACAAAATCAAGAGCTATTCAACCAAAATATGGTACAAGCATTCCACGATATCAAAACAACAATGGAAATGTTTGCATCGTATATTCAAAGGATTGAGTCACACTTCGCGAGTGGGAAGAAAGGGATACTTTCAGCCCAACCTCTCCCCAATCCAAAGCGACAATGTGAACTTAGTGACCCAAGCTTTTCAAATCAAATAGAGCAAGTCAAGTCTATCACTACTCTTAGGAGTGAAAAGACAATTGACAAATTCATTCCGGTAAGGGCTGAAAAGCCTAAGGACCCAAAGAAGATAAGAATGATAGACCTAGTATTACTCCACATGGTTTAGAACCGAAACCTCAAAGTAAGTTGATTGTGTCATTCTCTCAACGGTTAGTTGCACCAAAACCTCTATGCAAGACCCCATCCATTCCATACATTTTCTATGCTTATGTGCATGATGATCGATGCCCTTGGCGAGACTTAGACTAGCCATGCATAGTGAACACCCGACTAACCGAATCCCCAAGACCTCAAAACTTATTTCATATCAACCGCTCCATCACCGCGATCACGGAGGTACCACCCATGCATCTGTGCGATGCTCCGTTAGTGAGATACGCCAAGAAGAATCATTGGTGTATCATGTGCGCATGAGACCATATGTTCCATTCCACACATGTGTAACACATGCTCCCACACATGCACTATGCCACATATGGGTGAGAGAATCTCTATCCATGTTTGTGATGTCACCCTCCCATACCATTTGTCTCTCATGTGTACCCCAAGTCAACTCTTTTCTATATCACACCTTATACATGATGTCATCATACTTGCCAACCCATGCCCCTTTAATCTACTATTAATTCCTAATCATGAATCAATTGCTATAATTATAGCATAAGCTAACCATAATCACATTAATCAACCTAACCACATTTTTATCCATTTCTCTACAAATACTCCTCCATCCCTTAACATTTTCACCATTTTCCTACAATAAGAGAGAGAGAGAGAAGAAATGTGATCTTGGTGGGCCATCAACCACATCCCTTCCACCATCAACTCCATCAATCCATCTCAACCATCTATCTTAATCATCAAGGTGAGTACACCCCCCTCACTTGTCTTTGGAATGTTTTATTTACTTTGGAGTGTGATGTTGATGATGATGATTGAGGGACCCACTTGTAGTGGGCCCCACTATGATGTTTATATGCCATCCAATCCAATCAACAAATCTCTTACATGTGATTAAAGGGAAGACACAAGATCAGTTTATTCCAAAGCTTGTGTAGGACCCACTAACCGTGGGCCCCACCGTAATGTTTATCGACCACCATTCAAACCTCTTCATGGCCATGGCTAGTTGTCATCTTTCCCTGATGAATAAATAAATAAAATGAAATAGATTTGGCAGTGAACCATGCGGATTGAACTAGCACTGTTACAAATCTGGTGGTGGGCCATGCTTATACACATGTGACGTCTACTTGGCATATGTGTTGTATAATTTCAACGTCCCTAGTTGGGGCCTTCTTTGATGTATATCCATCCGTCCCTACATTGTCCAGAAATCTATATTTCCATAATGATATGGGTTACACCCCAATGCCAATAAGGTATGTGTTTGATCCACACCATCCATTTGGTGGTGGCCCACCGAGATGCCTATGACAAATCTACACAGTCCATCTATTTTGGTAGACCATAATATAGCAAGGCACTAATTTCCAAGCAAACCTATATCTTAGGTGGGTCACACAAAACATGAATAGTAGGAATTGAACACTTACCAGTGAAAACTTCCAGGGCCCCACCATGCATAAGTACCCCATCCAGGCCATCTAAGTTTTTCTCCCAATTCATCTGGGGACACGTGTTCCTAGATGCAATAGACCCAAAGTTTAGGTGGGACTCACCATGGGAGGCAGTGAGGGTAATGACACCCATTGTTGGATGTGCATGTGCCCATGTAATTCTTATTTTCCATCTAACCTATTACAAAAAAAAAAAAAAAAGGAGGCAGCAGCAGGACTTGTGATCCTAGGACGTGACAGCCCAGTCCCATGTTACTGGGGCTCACCGTGATGCACCTATTTGATACTCAAGCCATCCATCCAACAGTGGGACCCACTATGAAGTAAAAGCTATATCCACCATTCATCTATTTGTTACCTCTTTAGAGCATTGAATGGATTAGAGTCAATATTCATGCAAACCCCACCATGATGTATCTATTTTATTCTCACCATCCATCCACTTTGCCATATCATTTTAGGCCGTGAGTCCAAAAATGAGTTAAATCGGACTCTCAAAGGAGCCAAGAGAAACAATAAGAAATGACTCCTACCGTTGAAACTTACTTAGGCTATATGTAAATTTTATTTTCTTAGCTACCTGGAGGTTATGGGACCCACCGGAGACTCCCACCATGATGCTCATACTCTAAAACAAGTGGCCCTCCATTTTGACCAACAGGGCTGCCAATAGACCTTGGTGGGCCAATTGGAAATAAGACAGGTTCAAGTTCAAGTGAATCACACCATGGGCAGCCATCGTTGGTGGGCCCACTATAACTTCTTTTGGGCTGATCTCTATAGTCCATGGGGCCCACTGTGGACTCTTGTCTCCATGTAGGAGAGACCCCTAGGAGGACCCCACACTATAGACATCAGTTGGGCTTTATGGGCCACCCAAAATAAATAAATAAATGAAGTAGATGTACACCTCAATGGACCATGTCCACATGATAACAATAGTAATTGATCATTCACCATTAAAGATGCCCTAGGGTCCACTGTATCGTTTACATACTGGCCAAACTGTCGAGATTATGGGGCTCGCTATGGACTTAACACGAGTTATGTGATTTATATCGATGTCCATCTGCATGTACAACAAGTTCCAAAGTATGGTATAATAAAATAGAGCATGCCTAAATATGGTAGCACACCAGTTGATTATCTAGCATATGGGCCCTCTTGTGGGCCTGCAGTGACAGTTATTTGCCATTCAACTTGTTTTTATGACCTTCGATGGAGCGGATATCAAAACTTTTATGGCCCAAATCATATTGTCATGAGATGCTTAGGTGACCGCTAAACTATGTAAAGTTATTGTATAGTGCGGTCCCAAATCATGTGATCGTGTGATGCGTGGGAACCCTAGACCGTGTGAAATTGTGTGACCTATGAGGTCCACCACCATGAGATCATGTGCTGTGTTGTTGCTATAAATTGTGCATCATTGAGTTCCGACCCTTAATTGAGTAGTTATCTAATGTGTAGACAACCCTTGACTACGTAGAATTGTGATTGGAGTGTGGCCCTAAGTCATAGGATCGTATGACATGTGTTCAATGTCAACGTATGTGTGGACACTAGTGGTGTGAGGGAGCGATGGATGTATATGTATGAGCAATATAGCGTAGTGATATGTGTCCAACCCTTGATTATAGGGTACTGTGATGTATTTTTGGCCACCCAATCATGTGCAGTGGTGATATATATGCAGCCATATAATTGTGTAATTATGAAATGCAGGAACAAAATGGCATTAGAGGCCATCTGACAATCTAAACAAATGCTTTGCGCTAGGCATGGCCATCATGTACAACCAGATTTCGTGTGCAGATTACCTAGTCATGCAAATTGTGATGTAGGGTTGGATTATAAACTTAATGATAGCATGGCCCTCAATCCGGTAGAGAATGACCCACATATGGTCCTTACATTATGCTCATCAATAAGGTGGAAGTGGGAACCACTAGACTATAAGCGATGCGACATAACTGGCCCTTAGCCTCTTAATCATGTGACACCAAATTTAGGCCAATGACCAAAAGAAAAATGTGAGGCACTTGTTACCTAAGACTTAGTTTAATGTAGTGTAACCTTGTACTCGTACGTAGGATAGTGATCTTTCAACTATTCTTGTATGTTTTGAAATGTGGACACTAAACCATGTGAAATTGCAACACTGTCTGCCTGTCCATGTGAAGTTTGATAAAGTGGATGCCACATTATGTGCGTTATGGTATGATGAGAAATAAGTGATCATGTGATCTTGAATCTTTAATGATGTAGAGTGCTATTTGTGTGGCCACTTGACCATAGGAACTTTGATAATTGAGTGGCCATGAGATGGTACAGACTTATGATAATTGTGAGGTCACCTGGATTTGTGAACTATACTAATTATGTAGCCTCTTGGGCTTGTGAACTTAAGATGGGTACTGGGTCGATTTTTTAGACCTAACTTGTTGATGGTATAAGACCACTTTGTAATCCCTAATGATGTGTTCACTATGAAATTAGAATGGTGGACTCGCCGGCCTTGAGGCTCACCTTAAGTAAATGCCTTGTGGGTCCATTACTGTTAGGCATATTGGACCTATGTTTGGGCCTCTTGGTAAGTGCATAAGACTCCTTGTGATGTATGTATGCCAAGTCCCATTTGGGCCTTGTGAATGACTTATGATTGAGTCCTTAAATGAACCGTTTACGGTAATTAAATGGGCCACCCAACAAGCCAGAAGGATGGGATGTAGTAACTCACTAATCGTCTTATCCAAATGTGGAAATGAACTGAGCCTTAGTCCACATGAAATGATAGCTAGACATATTGAGATGTTGGATTGAAATCGAACTATACATGTGGTGATGGCACATGTGTGGTGATTGTGTGATGTGGTACATGTGGCGATGTTGATGTATATATGTGGTTAGATGCGATGATTGTATTTGTATGGTAATGCTAATTTATGTTTACACGCTTGGATGGTGATCAATTGGACATGAGGACTAAGTGGACCACCGTATGTATTACCTTAAGTCATAGATAGTGCACCTAGAGCCGTATGGTGGCGTGACACTTATGCACCCACTTCCTATGGAACTGATGAGGTGGACTACTTAACTCTTAATTGTGAATGAATATGTCGATGATATGACCTAGCTTTCAAATAGTTATGGATCTTTACATGCAGATTCAAGACATGTTATGATATGTGTGCATCACTTGCATGTGTTTGATATACAAGTTGTTTTAGTGCCACTGTATGAGGTTTCAACCATGCGATTGGTGCTAAGTGATGGATTGATCCTAATTGTGCTATTATGTGGTCGATGCGCACTTATGACGTGGAAGATATGGACACTCGCATAGCCCCATGATCATGAGGGAGAGTGCACATCAAACCACTGTTTTGCCTTGTTAGTACCGTGATCATTTTTTTACTGATCTTATGATATTTGTGCATATTGCATGCACGTATACATGTACATGCATCATGGATGAGGAGTGCATGGTGTGCATGGTGTGCATGGTGTGATCATGCGAAGATCATATGCATGTGGTAAAGGATGTTGGTACAAGGTGCACATGATGTAGTATGTGCACATGTAATCTGGTCCAAGAGACTGCGGGCTTGGTCCCTGGGTTGAAGTCCCTAAAGCTCTCTTGATACTGCATTGTAATTTATATTTAAGTTGATACTGATATTACACTTATATTATTTCCACAATGAGTGTGGATTGCGGTTAGATGTGGTTAGAAGAGGAGCCCGATTGGTATTAAGGTTTCCTTGTATGCATATGTGGCTTAATGCATAGCATTGCTTGAGTGCAATTATACCGCATAGTGTGCTTGTGAATTATCATTACATTTTGCATAGAATCCTTATGTGATGGATTGAACACCACAGCAACACCGAGGTTATATTGATGAGACCACCACAGTGGCATCGTGGTTGGTATATGTGGACATTGGAAATTTGGGTTTCTTTATACTTGGTCCCAGACCCCTAGGTGAAACTCCCTAAACTCGAGTGGTACCCTCGAGCCTCATTGTCAAGACTGAGCAGATGTCATGGGTCACCTAGTGCCGAAGACCATAGTAGGCTTGACTCCTGCTTACGCGATCGAGTGAGATGAGGTTCAGTCATGCCTAGCTAAAGAGTTAGAGCGAATGTGATTGGGTTTGACTAGCCCCTGAAATGGATCCGCTACCGGTGTGTCGGGAGGGTATTGGCATGGCTATAGGCCCCCCAGTGAGAAGGTGGGTATGCGAGGCCACTATTCAATAAGTTTCAGACTTGCTTTGGATATTAGGCCCTGGTAATTCCCAATGATGATAACTGTATTGTGATGTGGACTTTTAGAGGAGGACTTGTATGCCTGCATACACTTGGCATACCTTTGTATATCATCTCTTGCATTGCATCCTGCCCACTTGGCTTTATGTAGCATTACCTGGTCACTGTGTTTCAATTTGTGTACTCTGATATTTTGATTATTATTTCATGCTTTTACACTACACACACATGAGTGTACACACTGGGCTTTTAGCCTAAGCCTTTCTTTTCAAGGCAGGAGTAGCTTGGAGGAGTTAGCTTTCTTGATGCATAGTATCTTTTTTCTGATTTGGCAATATTGACATTATGTAAAAGCATTGTACTTGTAACCATATAGATTTATAATGAAGACTGTTGCTTGGTATTGTGATCATGAATCATCATGCTCAGGTATTATATAATAAAAAATTCACTCCAAGAAAAAAAAATTTAAAAAAATAATCTTCCTTGTGGTGCGTCGAACTTGGGACTTGGTGTATGGAAGTCAAGTGCTGAATTTGGGGTATTATAGAAGCTATCCATTCCAAGATTTGGGGTGGGACACTCTATCTAATTCTCAAGATATTCTAGATGTGCTTAAACAAGTGAAGGTCAACATCCCTCTATTGGATGTCGTTAAACAAATCTCTTCATACATTAAAATTTTAAAAGATCTATGCACTACCAAATGATGACAAAACATACAAAAGAAAGTCTTTTTGACAAAAAAAGTGAGTGTCATCCTCAAGCAAGATGTGCTAAAAAAATATAAAGATTTTAGTAGCCCAACCATCACTTGTGTAATTGGGAATTACCGAATTGAGCATACACTTCTTGACTTAGGGGCGAGTGTAAATGTCAGGCCTGTATCCTAGATCATACCGTTCCTTAGGCTTCCTCTATCCTCCCGGTCGAATTCTAGCGACCCACGACGCAAAGATAGTAGTTGCATGTGACCTTGAGTCGATCCCATATTCAAGAGTTGGCTCGACCCGATACTCACACCCTTGCGACTATGCCATCACCGCTGTTTCGACGCCGTGTCTCGCCCGTCGATGCGATACTCAGGCCAGGAGATTTGGACCCGCGTTCAATTCGAGAAAAATACCGCTCATTTGCAAAACGCAAGAGAACATGTCAAAGTAATCAATCAATCACATCAATCAAGTACACATCACTTGTCAAGTACATATCCCATCACTCCCTTACCAAAGAAACCCCAAAGTTAAACCAACCCATCCCTTACATGTCAAGTACTCATCACTCCATCACTCATCCCTCTCTCCTTACAACCCTTTCTCTCTCATTTCTTTACCCATCTTCCAAGCTACCATGAGAGCAATCGTCCAAGCTCCCCAAAGAAGCTAGTGTGACCCACCTTCTTACCACCCAATCACACCCTCCATGATCAATCTCAACCATTTAATCATGTTCCATTGAAGCTGTAGGATGCATTAGCAGAAGAAGGAAGAGGAGATCCAACAGTGGGTGTTCATAACATATTAAATTGTTGATTTTGTATATTTGAGGGCCCACATATGCTGGGACCCATCTTGATGTATGCATTGTATAGGGAGGGCCCATGGTGGTGGGGTCCCTCCCCTTCTCACGTCTCTCTCTTCCTTTGTGTGTCGGCATGTGGCCCACTTGATCCACATTGCACAGTCGTGTGGGACCACCTGATATATGCTTTTCATCCATGTCATCCAACTGTCCAAATGTTTTGAATGGTGGGGCCTCGCCCTGTGTTTGGTCCATGTTGTCCATATTGGACACTAGATGAAGAGGAAATACAAATATCAGTTTGATCCTAACTAGTGGGCCACACTAGCATGGCGCCACCTTGATTCATATACTTTATCCCCACCGTCCAAACCAGCAAAGGATGGTGGGCCTGCTATGACGTATGCGGTCATCCACACCATCCCAATAGATGTACGGTGGGACCACTTGACATATGTGTTATATTTGTACCATTCGTGGTACTCACCTCGATGATGTATTGTATCCTCACCTTCCTGGGAGGGTGGGACCTCTTAGCACGTGTGGCATCCACACCGTCCAGCAAGGATGGTGGGACCCACCGTAATGTATGAATCCTCATCCAAGCTGTCTGCCTAGATGTCCAGGGCCTGGATGCTGGAATACTTTAAAAAAAGTAAAATAATAATATAATAATAGTATATATAATATCATATGGTGGGCCCTACGTGGGATCCACCTTGCAGGTGTGTACACACTGTCCAGGGACAGGGACTGGATGATTTTAATATCTATCTATCTATCTATCTATATATATATATATATATATATATATATATATATATATATATATATATATATATATATATAATAAGTGTATATATATATATAATATTATATTACATGGCAGGTGGGTCACACATGGGACCCACCAGATACATGTGTTTTATCCACTGTCCATCTGGACGTGGACACCACCATGATGTATTTATTTCATCCACACCGTCAAGATTGTGTTGAACGGTGCTAGACAATGTTTGGACAGTGCTGATTTACATAGACAATGTTTGGACAGTGCCGACTTACATAGACAATGTTTGGACGGTGCCATGGGCTCCACCGTGATGTATGTTGTACCCACACTGCCCATCCGGTGGGGCCCATTTACTGTGTATGCAGGGCCCACCTGTTATGTATATTAGGCCCATGTGATGGGGTCCACCTTAGTGTACGTATTCTATCTTCACACCGTCCATTGTTGGACGGTGCCACTTGGGGCCTACCATTGATGCATGTATTGTATATCTATGTCGTTCATTTGTGCGACCTACGATGATGTGTGTGTTGCGTGAACATAGTTCATCCACTTTTCTAGGCCCAATGGTGCGGCCCATTGATGCGGCCCACTTGATGCATATGAGGCCCCATTGGTGCCCCTATTGATGCGGCCCACTTGATGTATATGAGGCCCGATATGATGTATTTGTAGCCCATGTACCAAGGCCCATTGTGATGTATGTGCGGCCCACGAGTGAGGCCCGATGTGATGTAATTATGACCCATGTATCGAGAACCATTATGATGTATATGCGGCCTATAAGTGAGGCTCATAGTGATGTGTATTAGGTCCTTGTGTGAGGCCATGGGCCCATGATATGTTTGGCTCTATGTGGGCCACTCGTTGGGAGCATTGATGGTTAAATGTCCACATTGATGGACGATGATGGTTAAATGTCCACATTGTGATCTTCCCTTAGGTCCTTTATTAGGCCGATTCCAATTGTCGAGGCTAATTTCGATTATAGAGACTAATTCTGTTTGTTGAGGCCGATTTCAATTGTCGAGACCGATTCCAATTGTCAAGGCTAATTTTGATTATCGAGACTGATTCTGTTTGTTGAGGCTGATTCCAATTGTCGAGACCGATTCCGATTGTAGAGGCCGATTCTGATTATCGAGGCTGATTCCGATTATCGAGACCGATTCCAATTGTCGAGGCCGATTACAATTGTCGAGGCCGATTCTAATTATCGAGACTAATTCCAATTGTCAAGGCCGATTCTGATTATCGAGGCCGATTCTGATTGTTAAGGCCGATTCTGATTGTTAAGGCCGATTCTGATTGTCAAGGTCGATTCTAATTGTCAATGCTGATTTCGATTATCGAGGCCGATTCTGATTGTCAAGGCCAATTGTATAGGCCGATTATCGAGGTTGATTATTGATGCCGGTTGTCGATACCGATTATGAGTATGTGATAGCCTAGCATCATGATACATGCCCATACACATCATCCGCATGTTTGTTATAAGACGTGACTGACCATTACATATGTCATAGGGCAGGTTGTTTATGGGACTCCTTAAGAGACGAAGTTGCTCGCATGAGCGCACGGTATGCATAAGATTAATGCATGACTGGATTGTATGACTCATGCATCTTACATTGTGTATTGTGACATCAGGGTCGTAGCATCCACAGGCATGTTGTGGATGGCTAGACGGGACACCGAAAATCTGTTACTAGCATCGGGGTACCATAGATGTCCCTGGGTGAAAATTCCTAAACCTCTTTGGCCAGGAGATGCGTGAACATCTAGACCGAGTGAATACATGAGCTCCTGAGTGCCAAATACAAGTATGTCGCGTCTCTCACTATGTCATGATCGGTTGGGAGGGGGTATGGCCTTACCCTCCTGAGGGTAGTGGGCATAGCTAGGCTGAGTTTGACCAGCTCGTAATTGGGTCCGCTATCGACGTGCTGGGTAGATATTGGCTAACTACTAGCTAGGTGGATAGTGAGTTCTCTTCCACTTGCATGGTTGCACTCCAGTGGGCAGTGATTGCATGTAGAGTATACTAGACCCCGGTGATGATCCCAGAGATGTACGGTATTGATATGTGGACTTATGGAGCAGGAGTAACATATTCATTCATTCATTCACTATCCATTGGAGCTAGTGGTGCGTAACTATTTGTTATGTGTACCTTCGCAATGGCCAGGATTTCGGTTGGGGCATGTGACTAACCTAAGATCAGGAGTTTAGCACATTGAGTCTGACTATCCAAATTTAGGTATGAGACTGGTTTAGATAGAAGTCCAATGTGGTGGATCCTGTAGCCTGCGATACTACGTACTATCATCCCGACTTCACACTCCAGTTTGGTCATTTCATTTGTATCGCATATTGTATTGCATCCTCAGCACATAGCATTTGGTTTACTATGCTTCTGTATTACATAACATACTTAAGGTTGGTGATATTCGTGGACTCGGTATCTAATATTTGGCTTACTATGTCTCCACATTACATAGTTGATCTATATTGTTTCCTCAATATATGATGTTAGCCTGTTATGGTTTTACATCGCATAGCCTGGATAAGGCTGATAATATTTATGGACTTACCAGCATGTTTTCACATTACTCTGATATTGTACAATTTATGGATTGCCAATATTTTCACTTACTATGATATTTATATGTTTGGCACGTGCATCGCATACACTTTCACCACCCTCTAAGCTTTCTATAAGCTTATGCACAATAAATGCGTGCAGGTGGCGTTAAGTCAAAATAGTGTTGAGCTTAGAGCATGCAGCTGTCTTTTGGAGCTTTGATTTTTCGATATATGTATTTTCCTTTCAGCACTGTATTCAACTGTTTATATTAGTGGATATGTGATGATGATGTGGCCTTTGTGATTGGGTAAACTTGTGGTTATGCTTCTTATGAGACTAATGTACGTTGGAAAATTCTCCTTGTAGATCCCAGGATTGGAATCTGGCATATGGGCGCTGGGAGAAGAGAATGGGGTACTATGGAGGCTATCAGCATTGGATTCGGCAATCGAGAATTTTATGAGCCCAATTTCTGAGTTTGGGGCATGACAGTAAATCTGATTCCTTACTCAATCTACGAACAACTGGGTCTTGGTGAATTAAAACCCATCCGGACTACGTTACAACTTGTTGATCGATCAGTTTGTGTACCGAGAGGGATGATCGAGGATGTGTTGGTCTAGGTTGATAAATTTTACTACTTAGTAGATTTTATTGTTCTGGATACTCAACCCATCATGGATGTGAGCACTCGGATACCCGTCATTCTTAATCGCTCATTCTTTTCTACATCAAATGTTATCATTAATTGTAGGAATGAGATTATGAATCTATCCTTCAGAAATATGACATTGGATCTCAACATCTTTTTCAATATGAGCAAACCTTCAGAGGATGATGACGATACCCACAATATTAACATGATCGATTCTTTCGTGGAAGATAGAATACTTTTGACTCTATACTCTGACACTCTAGAGACGTGCTTGGCCTACTCCCTTGATTTGGATGATGACGCGATTAAGGAGATGGATGTCATACTTGATGCTGCACTGGTACTTGAAGTTAACCGGTGTGGACCATAATTTAAAGAATTACCCCAAACTAATGTAGTGCCTTTACCATCTAGCCTCAAAGTGCCAAAGCTTGACCTAAAACCTTTGCCCTCTGATCTTAAATATGTCTATTTAGGTCAAGATGAGACATACCCGGTGGTGATTTCTTCCGACCTTAAGCAAGAACAGGAGAGTATGCTTACCTCTACTCTCATTGAGTATAAAAGAGCTTTTGGATGGTCGATTGTGGACCTCGAAGGAATTGACCCTTTAATTTGTACTCACTGCATTCATCTTGAGGGATAATGTGAAGACATCCTAACAACCACAACGCCGATTAAATCTAAACATGAAGTGTAACATCCCGAATTTTTTCCAACTTGAAAATAGACATCTTTAGGCAATGGGTCGATCCTAACACCTTATTAACTTCTCAGAACTCAATCACAAAGTCTAAAATCCCTTTTCAACCCATTTCTTTCAAAATCTCAACTTTCACCAACTTGTTCTTCAGATTTTTTTAAGTACTTTTACATTAGACACAAATCCTAAAGTTTAAATGATGAAGAACAATACTTAAACTATAACTTACTGTAAATAATAAATACATAAATAAAATGGACTTTTGACAATTAACCTTATGGAATCTCACAAAATGAATAGGTTATTTGGAAAGATCAGCTTCTTCTACCCTAGGACCCTATTCTATCGTAATTAGGGTGGAATTTAGTTAAGTATTAAACTAAATTAATTGTAAAATTAGCTCGAACCACTTTAAATGCGAACAGCAAGACCCAAAACCATTAGAATCGCTAATGCTACGGTACTTGAAAACTTAGGATCAATCTCAAAGTCCAGTTGCTCTCGGGAGCACATTGAAACACCGTATTGGACCTGGACCATGCATCGAAAGTTCGATTAACGTGAAGCTATATAGTTATAACTATCTTACTGGGCTTGACAACTATCTCCGAAATCAAATCCAGATAGTGTCCAGAAACGTACAACTTGAGCCTGAAGCGAAGTGTGTGAGAAACGCGAATATCTTTAGAAAATGAAATGAAACTTAAGTGAATTGAGTCGTTCGCTTGTAGGCTAAATCTAAAGACTTAGGCCATCAGAATCTGACCCAATTATACCCTCGGATCACAAAAATATTTCAACACATGTTAGTGTACTTATGGCCCTCATCGAGTACCGGTGATCGTTGAACTGAAACAGGCCCACTGCGGTCGATCTTCAAACCCGATGGGACTGAAAACTTAGCATGACCTAGATCCAATGTTAGGAAGATTAAGTCTGACTACATGCAGAAAAGGGGCCTCCAGATGTGCTCTGTTGGATCGAAACAGCCGACTTTTGGCTATAAAATAAGTATATCATGGCCCTTGGACCATTTCCATCAGTTCTTGGCCTATATATGGGCCTAAACCCACCTCATTTCTATTCCATATGAATTCCTAATCCTAGGAGAGAGAAGAGCAAGAAAAGAAAAGGAGAAAGTGAGAGAGAAAGAGGGAGACTGCTGCTGGGATTCGATCCCACCACTCCACGGGCTAAATCACCGCTTTTGTATCACTATACCGACGATTTCGATCTTATTGTTGAGTAAGAAATCCTAACCCTAATCTGTTTTAGGGATTCAAATAAAGTAAATGGCAAAATAGCTAACCTATTTCGTGATTCAGGTAGTCGTTATGCCATAGACAAAGATATAGTGTTCAAACTGAGCTCCATACGGGTTTACTGGCGAAAAGTGCGAACTATAAATGTTTAGGTTATGGTTTTCAAGGCTTTCAATGTTAGTAATGGTTTAAGACTGACTTGATTGCCATCACAGGCACTTAGATATGATGTTTTTAGTGTATTACACATATATATGAACTATGTTAAATATAATGCATTCCATGTGTTTGTTGAAATGTCTGAATGAATATGCAATTATGATTTGTGCTTGTAATGCTTATTGATTGATAATACGTGACTATTGTACGCGTGGCCACTCCTTTGTAAAAGGATCTGCCATGATATATGGCATAACTAATGTATTACCTGTATGTTGAATTGTGTAGTCTAAGTGTTTGATAAAATGCCTGAATGAGTAAATGTTTGTTGAAGTGTATTTAATGAGGCCATTGAGATGGGATTCTCAATTACCTTGTCTATAGTTACAGTTTCCTTAATGTAATTTATCTTACTACTGCGTGATTTATGGATGAATGTTGTTGTATGATAACATGTACTCTATGTGTTCGTTAAAATGCTTATATGAGATTTATATTTGAATTGGTGGCTACATGCTATTTTGACTAGCACATATGAATGCCTATTGTATTTGAACTGTGATTGGGGCTACAATGTAGTCCAGGCAATCAGTAATGGTTTACGATCGCAGGCCGAACTGTTTTAGCCACGACGGATACGTTCAAGGAATCTGAGTCGTACGCTGATTATCGACAGTGGCTAGGCCACGAGAAGTGCGTATGCACTCCATGTCGATTAATTCAATGCACGCTCGTACTAGTTGAGCTTGTTAAGTAACCCGATTGGCCCAATGTAAGTTCACCATATATGAACGCTACTGCTTGAACCTAAAGTACCAAACTTACCAGTGAAAAGTGCGTTTAACCTTGGTACCTCGATCCGCTAAGACTCATGAGCCGGGCATGGTGGTATGGGACACCGTGGTCTTGCTGTCAGCCTACGCTGAGGCAACGAGCCTCCTCGTAGTGACCAGTGAGTAACCCAAACTCGTGAGCTGAATACGGTGGGATGGGACACTACATTCGAGCTGTCGGCCTACACTGGCGCAGCCTGGCTGTGGTCCCCAGTTGGGTTGGTGACGAGCCTTCTAAAATAGACTGTCAGTTGGTAGGGCATTGGTGGAGTGACCTCGAGTATACACTACGACTATGCTAAGGTGATGACTCTTGTCGTAGTGACCATAAGTATAAAATAGGCTTACAATTAGGTGACGAGCCTCTCACAGTGACCTCGAGTGTGAATTAAGACTACGCTGAGGTGACGAGCCTCTCGTAGCAACCTATGGTATAAACTCGTGAACTTGCTTATCGTATGTGATTAACTAGGATTGACGACCCTAGATGGATCATTGTTTGGGTAAATGAAATAAAGGGAGGTACCTTAGCTTCCCAATCCTACTGAATGAATAAGTCTAATTAAGAACATGGCTAACACGACCATGCATCGCATTGCATGGTGTTTTGGTAAGGAAGTGCACAGATGAAGGGGTGCATGTCGTGATTGTGAGATGATGTCGTTGAGGGAGTGTAGGCGAGGGCATACATCATTATAGCATATCATTCCTGCATTAAAAAGAATATGTAGGAGTTAATTGTTGTACTGTTTTATCATTATAACTTGACTGAATTGATAACATGTTAACCTTTGCTTCATAGTTCCACTGAATTGGCTACTCATTCCCACCTATGGTGGTGTTTTAAAAACACCACCCAGACTCTATTGTAGATGTAGGTAATGGCAAGGTCTATTTGCAGTGTTGGATTTCATAGGTAAGGGGAAAGGATTCTCCTATGCTCAGCTCTCAGGCAGGTCTATGTAAACCTCATGCTGATTTGACGGGATTACAGGGATTTATGGATTAGTTGGACATTTACATTTTGGTATTTGGTATAATTTGGAGCAAACATGTATATATTCAGCCCTGTTACATATTTATACTGTGGGGATTTAAAATCACTTATGTACTTTATATATCTATCACAGTCTTTCGCATGCCAAATTACATTAAATCTGGAGTATGATATGTTGTTTTAGTATAATCCTACTCATGTTCGAATGCACTTATAATCATCATAATCTATGTTGCATAAGTGATGCATTGGAACTCGGGAGTTGAGTTTTGCTCGACCCCCTATTTTCAGGGCGTTATAAGATGATATCAAAGCATGATTTAGATTAAACTGAACTTGGGTTATGGTAACATGATGCACCCTAACGTACTCTGATTTAGGAGGGAGTGATAAAACATAGAAATGATCATAGGATTTCAGGTTTCGCCCATCGACGAAACTGACTGTTGATATATGAAACTGGCCATTGAAATTTGACCTGTAGGTATCTGTGATCATATGAGATAATCCCATTTCCTTTCTAGACCATCAATCAATGTGTTTAGATGATAATTCGGTGTATTCTACATACAAAACACCAGAAAAGTGTGAATATATGCGAGTTGGGACCTGAAAATGCCTAAAACGGACTCGGGGGACCAAACGACGCAAATCGGGGGGATCTGAGGTGGGTCCTATGCACATCCGATGTCCCAAGGGGATAGCATCCCTAGTGGGGGGAGGCATCCCTCCACTGTCCAATAACCGGGGATGGCATCCCCGATTTTGGACAGCGGGTCAGGCGGCCCGTTTTCTGCACTTTCCCATTTTCTATGATTTTTATCTAACTTCAAAAAGTCATATCTCCTTCAATATAACTCTAATTTAGGTGATTCAAAAATCATATTAAATCTTGATAAGTTTAGTTTTATATAAAAATAAGTAAAAAATACAATAAAAATTTTAATATAGTTTAATATGAGTCATTGTGAAAACTAACTGAAATTTATTAGTTTGGACAACTGCTGCTTCTAGAATTTCTAGAATTTTTCTACAATACGAAACCTAATGAAATTTGATGGAGATAAAGTAGACTTAATGATAAACTATTAAAAAAATTACTAAAATAATATACTAACTAAAGTGCCAGAAAAAGGTATAGAATTACCCTAGGACTTTGGGAATGAGAATTATATAAAATTTGACAGTTAGGAAACCCAATAAATTAATAACATGAACCCTAGGATCTCCTTAGCTGGTATGAGCATATGTGTAGTACTCGAGCATAGTTAAATTCAAGTTTGCGTAACTCCATTTCAATCAGACAACTTTTGACCCTAAGCGATAAAATAATTTCTTGTATTAGAAATAGTATGACCTCGTCTAGCGTATGAGCGTAGACTTTGAATTAATTTTAGGAATGTAAATTAAAACTAGGCTACTAGTTATATTAAGGAATTTAAAAGACTGATTATGCTAAGATGATTAAAAGATAGACTTAATTAGTAGGTTTGATTAGGTTAGAGTGAGACTTCATTCCTTTGTTGGATCCCCTTATTACTTATAGGCTTCTTTAATAATTCTTAGGAAGTTTGTTTTGACTTAAAAATTATTCACACATGGAGAAACTTACATATCCCTCAGATTTAACGTTATATTAAATCAATACATCCCTTAGAATTGACTTCTTAAGGACTTATTACAATCAGGAACACAGAGTAGAGAAACTATATATAAGTGAAGTATTCGCCGTTTGAATCGAATTCTCAATCTTAGTAGTTACCAATGAACTCTAAGCTCTGATCAAGCAGAAGATGAGGATTAACTAGGATTAAGAACTAATACGATAAATTTTCTGTCCTAGCTAGGTAGAAGGTCTATGTATCCAACTCAGACCCACTACACAACTTTCCTTCCGTGTTGGCCCTACCACTTACAACCAAAGTTTATTACTTCATCTTTAAGAAGTGTTAAGAATATATGGCCAATAGAGAATTTTTCTTTTTAGATCCAAGAAATGTCTCAAATGGGCAACAGACAGTTACGAATTAGGTCCCGAATCACAGACCGTTTGGGCATACATATTGTGCATATGAATTTAGAAAGATAGCCTGCCCGTTAACCTATTTGTCCAAAGTCCTATACTAATAATGTATAGAATATCTTACGGCATTAAACTAGATATGATTAAAGAAGGTAAGTTAGGACCGTGGCAAAAGTCCTTCTTTGATAGAATTAGGCATCTTGCCACAAACTCAACCCCATCCTTGAAATCAACCACAACCCCTGTTTCGACAAAGAAACAAAAGCATTTGATTTGGGAGATTGTCTTATTCAAACATAACAGAGAAAGAGTACTAGGAACATTCCTCACATTTTATTGATACTGAGTTCATTTACATCCTCTTTACATACCTTGATTCTAAGATAGATCATTTAGAAATAAAGGACTTGTGCTTTAAACATCAAAAGTTCATTTCGACAGCCTTCCGATGCCTGATTCGATCATCTCCTAGGACTTAGGAGAAATGTCAATTCGATCGACAGGTCTTTAATGAAATAAAGATTTCAGTAGCATAACAGCGCCTGTTTCAACCATCCTCTACGACTTACGAGGAATGTCGATTCGATCGACTGATCTTTCTCCTTTGAACCCATGAATAGGAGAAAGCCCAGAGAAAGGAAGCCTAGCCCACGGATTTCGGCAGCATGACGGCCTTTGAACTTCATAGACTACAAGGCAGCCTGGTTGCACGGACCCGCGCAATCGATACCAGTTGCGTGGTCTTGCGCAACTGCCAGGAGACTCTTCTACCTTCTGTCCTCTGTTCCGCTCCACTCCTCTTGAAAATCTTCAATTACCCTTAATAAAGGAGGAGAAGGGATATTTATAGACCTTCGCACATGTGAAAATCCTGATCTTAGCGATGTGGGACTATTTTTCAATGCTTTAGATCATTCTACAAAGAACCGTTTTTTCAATTCATTTCCGGGAACCGCGTAACTGATATTTTTGTTGCGCGGTCCTGCGCAACTAGGATTGATTGCGCGGAACCGCACAACTAATAGTGGTTACGCGGTCCTGCGCACTCTCTTGAAAGCTATCTTTATTTTCTTCTTTTCAAAAGCTCTTTCAAACCCTTTATCTCTTCTTTTTTTAATTCTTCGCCATTTTTATGCTTCAACAGATGCCCCCTCGATCCTTCTTTGATTGATTTATGAAATCAAATGGAGGATCGATCTTCCTCTGCCTGAAGAACTTGAACAAACTACAACTGAAGGATGACCAAATGATATTGCTTTCATGGAAGACTGGATAATCATCCATTCAAACGGAAGACTGAGTGATTGCGCCTGAATAGAAGACTTGAATAATGACACTCGAACAGAAGACCGGGAGGCTCGTGCGTGAACGGAGGGCTCTCGCGCTCGAGTGAAGGGCTTGAATGATTGCATCCGACTGGAAGACTTGAAGAAGAACACTCGAGCAGAAGACTAGAATGATGGTACTCGAGCTAAAAAACTTGAATGCCCCCAGTCAATAGTGTCGAGCAGATGCTTCACTTAGAGAGGATAAAATTCTCTTTTTATTGAAGCACGCTTCTTCAATAGTTGTGATGGCTTCATCTTTAAATGATTTGATCAGAGAGCTTTCTTCCAACACTGTTGCTGTTATAACGGTCTCTTTGATCAACTCTAGCAATTCTTTCCTCTTGATCAACTCCAGCAATTCTTTTCTTCAACTTTGTATCTAGAATTTCTCTTTAATGCTGCTCCTGCTGCAATATCCTTTTTCGATTGTTTCCTTTATTAACGATCTGCATAACTCAAGCTTTCAAGTGATGATCTTTCCTGCCAGATTAATCGGAATTAGTATTTTAATTCATTATAATTTTCAATGTAACTTGATAATAATTTTTTTAAAATAGATTGAAAGTTTCTTCTCTTTTTAGACTAAGTGTGGTATTTGTAATATGATTTAAGCAATCTTTGAACTTGTCATCGTGCTTCACGTTGTATTCTTTATATCGTACTCTTGGAGATTTGAGCTCTTGAATAGATAATAGTCAATATCTTGGGGGCATGTCGATGTAATTGGGAACTTGATTCCAGAGAAATGCATTCTTGCATATTGTCTAATCAATGTATAAAATTTTCATCAAGCAATTGCACATTTGAACGCATCTAAAGTGAAACATATTTGAACTGTTTATGCTATATTCTAAATATCGCACAGTTTATGCTTTGCATATTTGAACAAACATATATATATATATATGAGATATATGTCTATAACGTTGCACCTAGTTTATCATGATATTCAATAAAGCACTGCTTATAGAACACCAACATTTTATGCTTGTTAGTACGGGATTTCCTACATGACTTTATTCATTTATATTTTATTGGCGACGCTAAGTTTCAATTCAGTCATTGCGCACACAGTTTAAGCTCTTGAGTAGTGGAGCGAATTTACTTGGACTCTTGTTAGATTCGGGTCTTACGTGATGGTCTCTGTAACTCTCTAGAGTTCGCTGGACTTCTCACTGCCTAGGGAGTTCACAAACCGCGATCCATCAGAGGGGCTCAGTGAAGCTACCGGGGCCGTGAACTCGATTGGTTTTACGCACAGGGTTAGCCATGGTAACTCTCTAGAGTTTACAGAGCTCACAAGGCTACCTTTGGGGGTACCAAATCCATGGTTTTCGATCCATCGATGAGTAGGTTTAAGCCCTTCCTCATGAGTTAGTACCGAAATTGAACCATAAATCTGGGGGGTCTTATGCATAGTTGGCCTATCTAAAGCGCACACTGCAGCCCTCATTTTCTTCGCCTGCAAGGTTGGGCCCATTCACGGGAGGGCTTGTCCTCCATTCCCCGTGACGTTTCCAGAAAGCTATACAGACGGCACAGGGGTCACACTGACTGGTCATTTGAGGACTTTTAACACTTTGGCTTTTAGTCAATTTTTTGGCCTTTAGCTTTTGGTCTTTTGGTTGACTTTTGGCTCTTTTGGCTTTTGGTCATTTGAAGACTTTTAGCTCTTTTGGCCTTTGGTCATTTGAAGACTTTTAGCTCTTGGTTTTTTTTGTCAACTTTTGGCCTTCTGGCTTTTGGTCATTGACTCCGTCAGCTGCCCGCATGGGTATGCATACGATGGCCTTCACAGGCTATTTAGGGCCACTGGCTTCTCGCCGCTGCCCGAATGGCAATCGTCATAGGTCTTAGTCAACTTTTGGCCTTCTGGCTTTTGGTCATTGACTCCGTCAGCTGCCCGCATGGGTATGCATACGATGGCCTTCACGGGCTATTTAGGGCCACTGGCTTCTCGCCGCTGCCCGAATGGCAATCGTCATAGGTCTTATGCATAACTGGTCCCTTTTGAGATTTGGTCCTTTTAAGACTTGGCTTTTCTTTTTTTCTTTTTTTTTTCAGGACTTGACTAGGCTACTTTTTTTAATGATAAGCAGCCATCGCTATTGCCAATTACATATATACAGTTGACTGTATGATTCATTCTACTATTATCATATGGTTGATCAATAATTGACATTTCGCTGCTGTTAACAATGTCATAAGGACTTTCGTATCATGTTTAAAACAATGTATCAGCTTAGCGATGATGACAACTTTGATGAGCGATTGATCGGCAATAGCAATAGCTATTCTCTTTTCTTTTATGATCATCGATACCTGATGATGCGATTTCGATGGAGATTTTTTATCAGTGATGAGCGTCAACGCTTGATAGCGATCATCAGCACTTTTTTGTTCGGTGACGATTTAATATGCTATCTTCAAATGTCTTGGCAGACTGAAGACTTTTGGCGATGATCTAGCATGCTGTCTTGAAAGACGATGATAGGTATTTTCGCCTGAAATTGCTTATCTGTATCGTTCGTCTGTATTATTTGTAATATACCAGCTTGATGGTGATATCAATTTCAGGAAAAATTTTGTAGAACTCTCTTTGATGGCGCTCACCTTCTTCGTCTTTCTTTATTTGCTATCATATGATCTTGATATGCTTTGTCATATGATTTTGATATGCTTGCGAACTTCTTCCTTATTCATCTTATTCATCTTGCCCCCTTTTGATACAGAATTATTATCTTAATAATGTTCCGTATCAAAATCAGTAGTGCCTTTGGAAGCAATTTCCTTTTTGTCAACGCGAGTATAGGCCAACATAGGCTTTCATTTACTTCTTTGAAGAATTTTACTTTCATTGAGCACACTTTTTCTCATTTGGCTTTGAACTTGCCCCCTGAATATGATTGTGACTATTATTGGAGATATATTTTCGTTCTTGGAGATATTGAGGCAGTATATTTCTGTAGAAGACTGCACGATTTATGGTCATATTTGTCGACTAAGTTGCCCCCTTTTGATGCAGGATCATAACTCTGATGGTTTTCCTGAGTAAAATCAGCGGATATATTTACGGACGATATCTCTTAAGGAAGCGAGCGTTGACTGGTATACTGATTCCCTGTCCGTCTTGATCTACAACTCGATACGCTCCATTAGAATATACTTATTTTATTACGTAAGGGCCATCCCATTTAGGCTCAAACTTGCCTCCTGTTCGACGGGTGACCACGATTGGTCTTTTCAACATTAGCACCATATCCCCCTTTTTGAAAGAGTGATATTTAACTCGCTTATCAAAGGGGCCGATATTCTTGCTTGGTATGCTTGCAAACGCTGTTGTGCAGCCAGGCGTCTCTCGTCAAGCAAATCCAATTCCTTCAATCTTATTTTTGCATTATCATCATCAGTTATAGACTGATGCACTGCCACTCTTAGTGACGCTACTTGTATTTCAATTGGAATTACTGCTTTCACACCATAGACTAATGAATACGGTGTTGCTCTTGTGGCTGTATGCCCATAGTGCTTCCTGTAACCTTTCATCCCAATCGCGTTTGTTCCCTGTCACTGTTTTCTTCAATATTTTGACTATTGTTTTGTTGAATGCCTCTACTAATCCGTTAGCCGGCGGATAGTAAGGCGTTGAGAACGAGTGATGGATTTTGAACTTCTGAAACAATTTTTTCATACCTTTATTTTTGAAAGGAGTGTTATTGTCTGTAACAATTTTCTTTGGAATACCATGTCGGTATATTATAGCATGGCGGATGAAATTAACCACATCTTTTTCTTTAACATTTCGCAAAGCAACTTCTTCAGTCCATTTGGAGAAATAATCGGTTGCTGTCAGAATATACTGTTTTCCTTTGGATGAAGGCGGGTTTATAGGATCGATTACGTCCAGTCCCCAAGCAGAGAAGGGCCAAGAGGCAATAGACTGGTGCAAATCTTCCGGAGGCATGTGTATAACATCTCCATGAATCTGGCATTCATGGCACCGTTTTGCATAATCTATCGCGTCTTCAAACATAGTGGGCCAATAATATCCCATTCTATGTACTCGATGAAATAAATTTTGACCAGCTTGATGTGCCCCACACTCCCCAGAGTGTGCTTCTTGCAACACCTGGTCTGTTTCTTGCTTATTTAAACAACTTAATAACACTCCGTTGTAAGATTTTTTATATAATACTTCACTGCAGATAATGAATCTACTTGACCGCTATCTGATTTACTTCCTTTGCGCGGACTCTTCTGGCAGGATGTTGAATTTGAGATAATCAATGAAAGGCTGACGCCAATCATCTATTATATTTTCCAAGCATGATACAGAAAGGGCTTCAATAACTTCTTTAACAACTTCTGCTGATGGTAAAAATCTTCTTTCCTCTATAGTTACTTGAAGAGGGCTTCGATTAGGGCAAGACAGAGCTGCCGCCAAACTGGCTAAGGCATCGACTTTTACAATCTCTGACCGGGGAATATGCTTGATTTCAACATAGGAAAAATATTCCAACAATTGTTGTGCCTTTCGACAATATGGCAAAAGTTCTTACTTTCTTATCTCGAATTCAGTTGTCAATTGATTTATAATCAATTTAGAATCTCTGAAAATATGCAATACTCTTATCTCCATTTTTTTAGCCATCTCCATTCCAATAATCAGGGCTCTATACTCGACCTCATTGTTCGTGCATGCAGTTCCTAATGTAAAGGAGTAAGGTAATAAATCACCTTGGGGAGTAATGAATATCACTCCTGCCCCCGCTCTTGATGTTCGAGAAGCACCATCAAAATACATCTGCCATGGATTCTGTGATTCAGTTAGCATGACTTGCTCATTTAAAAAATCATCATTGATGGCTTCAGATTCTGCCATGGGGTGCGCTGCTAAGAATTCTGCCACTGCCTGCCCTTTCACAGCTTCTGCCGGTTCATATGTAATAGCGTACTCTGAAAGTAACAACATCCATTTAGCCAACCTTCCAGACAGCATCGGCCTTGTCATCAGAAACTTTATCGGGTCAGCCCTTGAAACCAATGTTATATCGTGCGATAGACAATAATGCCTCAACTTCTGTAATGCGAATATTAACGTTAAACATTCCTTCTCAATCGGGGAATAATTGTACTCTGCACCTATTAAAGTTTAACTTAAGTAATAGAGGGTTGTTTCTTTTCCAGATTCATTTTTTGTGCCAACAGAGCTCCTAAGGAATGGTCAGCTGCAAACGTGTACAAGATAAGCGGCTTCCCTTTTATTGGAGCTGCCAGTACTGGTGGCTTTTTCAGCAACTCCTTTATCGAGTCGAATGCATTCTGACAGGCTTGACTCCACACAAATTCTGTATCCTTTCTCATCAAATGAGAAAACGGCTGACATCTTCCAGCCAGATTTGAAATGAATCGACGGATATATGCTAATTTTCCTTGCAAACTCTTTAGTTCCTTTGATGTCTTTGGCGGTGGCATATCCTGAATAGCCTTGACTTTCCCGGGGTCAATCTTAATGCCCCTATGCCGAATAATAAAACTCAAAAACATTTTGGAGGACACTCCGAATGCGCACTTAGCGGGGTTCATCTTTAACTGTTTCTTTCTAAGTCGGTGGAAAACCGACACCAAGTGTTTGCGATGTTCCTGATGACTTCCTGACCTGACCACCAAGTCGTCAACATAACATTCAACGTGCTTATGCATCATATCTTGAAAAATATTTTGCATCACCCTCTAATATGTTGCCCCAGCATTTTTAAGCCCAAATGGCATCACCTTATAACAGAAAATTTCCAATAAAATTCTAAATGCCGTCGCCTCTTCATCCTCAGGAGCCATTCGAATTTGATTATATCCTACATAGTCGTCCATAAAGGACGTAACAACATACTGAGTCGTACTATCATTAGTAATTCAGTTATCGGGAGCGAAAAATCATCCTTCGGGCAGGGTTCATTTAGGTCTCTAAAATCGACGCACACGCTGACCTGTCCATTTTTCTTTCTTACCGGGATGATTTTTGATATCCACATAGGATATTTGACCTCTCTAACAAATCCAACCTTTATCAGCTTATTGACTTCTTCCTCTATGAGGGGAACCAGGTCCAGATGAAATCGCCTTTGCGCTTGTTTGACCCGCCTTTTCTCTTTAGAAATATTTAGTCGGTGTAATGCCACGAAAGGCTCCAATTCGGGCATTTCCGCATACATTTAAGTGAACACATCTTTATTCTCTCTAAGAAGTTGAACGTATTATGTAGACTCTTGTTCAGAGAGGTTGGCGCTAATAAACGTGTTTCGTGGTTCCTCTTTTGTACCCAAGTTTATTTCTAACAGGCTGTCTGTCGTCGATTACCCCCTGTCCTCCATTTTTTTCGGAGCTATCTCAGGACGTTCGACTACTTCAGCATTTTCCTTCACTAGTTCTTTTGTCGTAATCATATTTACTGACGACCTTGTCTTAATGTTTTTAAATTTTCTTCGCCTTTCCTGACTGATCCCAATTAAAATTCCTTTTTCATGACTTAAGTCATTGTAATCTTCGCAGTCGAGACCCGTACCTTTCATGACCTCCTTGCTTGTACTATCCTCGATGATTATCTGATTCCTATCTATCATCTGCTGTATAATACATTTCAACGTGTAACAATTTTCCGTTGGATGCCCCAGTAAGTGGTGATAGCGACAAAAATTTTGCTCCCTGCACCTTGTCGCCTCCTCGGGGCGTTTAGGCTCTGGCAATTCTATTGTGCCAACTTTCAATAACTGTTCCATCATTGGAATGACATCTTCCTTATCGAAAGCAAATCCGTCATACGAATTAAGCGTTTTGACCTTTTTATTTCTTTTTGATTGAGCCAATTCTTCTTTTCACCTCGTACTTTCTTCCTTGAAACCTTTCACACTTTTATGTTGTTGATAGCGATCACTGGTATTTACTGTTATCCTGCTAGGATCCCTTCGAGCCGCATCATGGTGAAATTTCGACAACATCTGATTTATTAATTCCAAAACATGAGCTTTTGTGGCCAAATCATGAAGAGTGTTGATGTTGAAATTGGCCAGTCCCATTACGAATTCCTTTTTCATAGAGTTCAGACATATCTTAACTTGCTCAGTTTCAAACCCTTAATCTCTTCTTGTTTCAATCCTTCGCCATTTTTGTGCCTCAACAACCCCTATCATTTTAGCTCATTTTTATAACCATAGGTACCAATGCCATAACACACATCATCGATGGGACGAAGACCAATGTTTTGGGAGATCGTATCCCATTTTATGTCAAGGATATGTCTTAAATTACACTTTGTTCTGACATACGGATCACGACATAGATCCTTGAGCCTTGAGAGTGAAAATAATTTTTCAAGGGGGTTAGAACATTATGAGCCCAATCTAGTTAGGTCAGTCTATACATCCATTGGATCAAAGTAGCACAACGAAAGCGTGGTGGGCCTCTGCCCCACTAGCCCAGGATCGAAAGAAATTGATCCAGGCTGTGCAAAGGGATAGGTCACTAAATAGGATCTGAATCTTTCTTAGAATGTCAATAATGAAGTCATTGAAAGAAAGCAATTAGAGTTCAAGTGTTAAACCAATTCATATTAAAGTATAAGCCTAACCATGGGTACGAGCTGAATTACAATAGTCGAGGTCAGTGTATCTACAATGTGCTCGTTGAATACGGACCCAATACGAGCCTTAGCCAATTTCAGGGCGAAAAAGTTTTAAGGAGGATAGACTAAAGTGAGCCCGACTAGCATAAATAGTATACACCCCACCACGCATATAAACTTAATATCAATAAAACTTAGGCAAATAAAATAATCAAATCTTTACGTACTCCCCTTAGGCAATTTCAGGGCCGAAATTATTTTTTAACGGGGGTAGATTGTAACATCCCAGATTTTTTCTAACTTAAAAATAGACGTCTTTAGGTAATGGATAGATCCTAACACCTTATTAACTTCTCAGAACTCAATTCCAAAGTCAAAAATCCCTTTTCAACCCATTTCCTTCAAAATCTCAACTTTCACCACCTTCTTTTTCAGATTTTTCTAAGTACTTTCACATTAGACACAAATCTTAAAGTTTAAATGATGAAGAACAATACTTAAACTAAAACTTATTGTAAATAGTAAATACATAAATAAAATGGGCTTTTGACCATTAACCTTATAGAATCTCACAAAATTAATATATTATTTGGAAAGATCAGCTTCTCCTACCCTAGGACCTTATTCTGTCATAATTAGGGTGGAATTTAGTTAAGTACTAAACTAAATTAATTGTGAAATTAGCAAGAACCACTTTAAATATGAACTACAACACCCAAAACCATTAGAATCGTTAATGTTATAGTACTTAAAAATCTATGATCAATCTTAAAACCCAATTACTCTCGGGAGCACATTGGAACACCATATTGGACCTAAATCGCACATCGAAAGTCTGATTAACGTGAAGCTATACGGTTATGACAACCTTACTGGGCTTGACAACCATCTCTAAAATTGTAACACCCCGAATTTTGGCCAATCTGGGATTTGACGTCCTTAGGCAGTGGGTCAATTAAAATACCTGGAAAATTGTTCAGAACCCAATTCCATAACCAAAGAAACCACTTAGGATTAATTTCTTTAGAAATTAAGCGTAAGTTAGCTAGCGCAACGCTGGAGTAGCTGGGAAATAGTCCCTGATCACTTTAAATACGTTCTATAAGACCCAAATCGAGTAGAACGTATGACTCTATAATACTCTATAACCTCGGATCAAACTCTAAGCAGGTTTGTTCTCTGGACCACTTTGAAATTTTGTATTGGATCTAGACCGCGCGTCGAAAGTCCGATACCTACTATCTTAGACCGTTAGAACCGCCTAGCTGGACTTGACAATCATTTAAAAATCAAGTCCAACTGATAATCACAGGCTATTTCATTGAGCCCGGACTGAAGAGAGTGCGAATAGGGACAGATTTGGAATTTAAAATTCAAATCTGGCACACGACTTGACATGTCAGTATTAAGCGTTCTGACCGTCAGAATTCAGCCAAATTATACCCTCGGATCAGGAAAAATTTCTATTTTATATCATGAGACTTTCAGCCCTGATCTACGTGCGGTGACCGCTGAACTGAAACTGGTCTGCCACGTGCGATCTGCGGACCTAGCCGAACTGAAAACTTAATACGTGCTAGATCTGGTACGCGTGAGCTTAAGTCCGATCGCATTCGGTCAGGGAACCACCAGAAAGCATCTTTTGGACCGAAACAACCCCGATTTAGATATGCACTAAGTGAACTTTGTACCGGAGCCTATTTCGGGCAAGTTTAGGCTTATAAAAGGGGTTGAAACCCTCACTCCTCTCTCCCATCCAAATTTACAAAAATTCCTAGATTGGGAGAGAGAAAAGGTGAGAGTTTGTGAGAGAAGGTGGGAGAGAATTCCCTGCTGCTTATGCCACGTGCTGTACGTGCTTAGGCAACGCACTCCGATCACTTTCTCAGCGATTCCTCCACGTTTTTAGGTAAGAAAATATCCTAGAGGTTGCTGATTTGAGTTTCCTTTCGTTTCCTAGCGAAGTAGCTAATAGAACTTGTGTATTAGGTTCTCTAATCGCCGTAGACGAAGCGTATACGCTCCGTTCGAATTTACACATCCATAAGAGACAAGGTGCGGATTTTAGACGCTTTGATTGACTGTTTCCAACGCTTTCAATGTCGTTTAATAGTAGATTATCGACGGCATCACCGTTTGACATGTACAACATACTGTCCATTTCCCGTTTCGTAAACCGATGGAGAATATGAGATTTAGGGCATTTTAGTCATTTGTAGGAAGTACTGTTTTCATGCATATTTTGCTGATGTGATTGACATGGTTTATTGTCGCATTAGAATGTTAGGAATGCGTGCATAATTAGTTTGGCGAAGAGATTCGCCTAATTGCGCACTTCGGGTCGACATACTATATGTAGACTTAAGTGTGTAGTGTAAGTGTTTGTATAAATGCTTGTATTAGTATGTATTGAATTAAATGGTGTTATGAATTAGTTTGAGATTAATTTCTCAATTAATATGTTGGTGTAAATGGTTTCATACATGTTAGCCATATGCATGATTTCATAATATGAATGAAATGCATGTGCTTGATGATTCGCTTAAGCTGTATGTTATAACATGTGCTTGATGATTGCATTATGATTTAATTCGAGATTGAATTCTCAATTAATATACTGATGGAAATGATTTCCTATATGTTGGCGATGTGCATAATTTCATTATATGTATGAAAGGCATGTGTCAGATGATTTACTTAAGTTGTACGATATAACATGTGTTAACATGCTCACATGGTTGTGTTTCATTTCCAATACTCTCACATGATTGTTGATGTGGATTCATATGTGTTTGGGACTATACTTAGTCCAGGCAGTCGGTAACCGAGCGAATTCGTGGTTGGCTTATCTTTGCCACGAACGACGCGTCGATGAACGCGAGCCGTGTTTTGGAGTTGGCGGCAGTGGTTAGGCCACACGAAGTGTTTTACGCACTTCATGTCGTTCAACTTGAGATGCGATCGTGCTAGTCGAGCCCGTCAAGTAACCCGACTGGCCGTTGTATGTTCACCCTGCATGAGTCATAACTGCTTGAACCTAGGGTACTGAACTTACCATTGTAAACCCTGTTAACCATGGTACCTTGATCAACGAAGACTCATGAGCCGGGCATGGTGGTATGGGACACCGTGGTCGATCTGTCGGCCTACGCTGGGGCCACAAACCTCCCCGTAGTGACCAGTGAGCACCTAGTCTCGTGAGCAGATTATGGTGGTATGGGACACTATATTCTTGTTGTCGGCCTACACTGATCAGGCGACGAGTCCTTTGTAGTGACCGCGAGCGTATTCTGAGTCTACGGGAGGCGACGACCCTTCAGTAGCAGTAGAGTACAGTAGGCCTGTATCGATAAGGTGATGGGGGAGCGGTGCAACGAGTGCGAGCAACAGCCCTGACAGCCCTTGCAGTGACCTACAAAATATACATCGTATGAGTTTACTAGGAGTGACGACCCTAGACAGGATCTGTGTTGGGATTGATATAAGGGAGGTACCTTAGTTTCCCAATCCTGCTGTTTGAATGGACTAATAATAACTCGGAAATCATATCACCATACCATTGCATGTGCCTGGAAGATGTGGAGCACTTGAGGGTCGATTGCATCCCGCGGTTGTAAGATGGTGCCGTATGAGGGAGATCGTCGGTGAGGGCATACATCATGTCATGTCATAATTGCATTAACAACAGTATTAGGAATGTTTGAATTACTGCTTTACTATTATCGCATGATTGATTTGATAACATGTTAATCTTTGCTCTATTATTCCACTGAGTTAGCTACTCACTCCCACGTTACGGGATGGTGTTTCCAGACACCCACCAGACCCCTTTGTGATTGCAGATGATGGCGCGGCCTGCGAGGTGGAGCCGGACTTGAAGATGATAAGGAGGATCCCTCCTTTATGCGTGTTTTGATTGACGGGATTACAGGGAGGTTGATTAGATACTTTGACATTTGTCATTTTATATTTTTAGCGCACTCATGTATATTCGTTTCGTCTACTTTTGGAGTATACATGTATGTGTATAACCTGGTAACATGTTCACACTCTGGAGACATATAACAGTTTATATATGTTATACATACTATCACAGTCTTCCGCTTGTTAATTTAACTGTCTCTGGAGTATGAAATGCTGTTCTAGCTTAATCTCACTCATGTTTAATGCGTTATCACAGACAACATTCAATCATATATATCTATGTTGCATAAATAACATTTTGGAACTCGGGAGTTGGGTTTTTGCTCGACCCCCCGATTTTCGGGATGTTACAAAAATCAAATCCAGATAGTGTCCAGAAATGCACAACTTGAGCCTAAAGCGAAGTGTGTGAGAAACGCGAATATCTTTAGGAAATGAACTGAAACTTAAGTGAATTGAGTCGTTCACTTACAAGACAAATCTAAGGACTCAGACCATCAAAATCTGACCTAATTATACCCTCAGATCAGGAAAAATTTCTAACATGTCAGTGTATTTATGGCCTTGATCGAGTACTAGTGACCGTTGAACTGAAACAGGCCCACTGCAGTCGATCCTCAAACCCAATTGGACCGAAAACTTAGCCTGACCTAGATCCAATGTCAGAGAGCTTAAACCCGGCTGCATGCAAAAAAGGGGCCTCCAGATGTGCTCCGTTAGATCGAAACAACCGACATTTAGCTATAACAAAAGTATACCATGGCCCTGGGGCCATTTCCATCAGTTCTTAGCATATATAAGGGCCTAAACCCACCCCATTTCTATTCTATATGAATTCCTAACCCTAGGAGAGAGGAGAGAGAAAAGAGAAGGTGAAAGTGAGGATAAGTGAGAGAGAAAGAGGGAGACTACTGCTAGGATTCGATCTTACCACTCCACGGGCTGAATCACCGCTTCCATATCGCTATACCGGAAATTTTGATCCTGTTGTTGGGTAAGAAATCCTAATCATAATCTATTTTACGGATTCAAATAGAGTAAATGGTGAAATAGCTAACATATTTCGTGATTCAGGTAGCCGTTGTGCCGTAGACAAAGACGTAGTATTCAAACTGAGCTCGGCAAGGGATTATCGGTGAAAGGTATGGACTACAAATGTTTAGGTTATGGTTTTCAAGGCTTTCAATGTTAGTAATGGTTTATCAGTGACTTGATTACCAGCACAGGCACTTAGATACGATGTTTTTAGCGTATTACACATATATATGAGCTATGTTAAATATAATGCATTCCATGTGTTTGTTGAAATGTTTGAATGAATATAGAATTATGATTTGTGCTTGTCATGCTTATTGATTGAGAATATGTGATTGTTGTATGCGTGGCCACATTGTGAAAGGATCTATCATAATATATGGTATAACTAATGTTTTACATGTATGTTGAATTATATAGTCTAAGTGTTTGATAAAATGCTTAAATGAGTAAATGCTTGTTGAAGTGTATTTAATGAGGCCATTGAGATGGGATTCTCAATTACCTTGTCTATAGTTACAGTTTCCTTTATATAATCTATCTTGCTACTGTGCGATTTATGGATGAATGCAGATGTATGATAACATGTACTCTATGTGTTCGTTAAAATGCTTATATGAGATTTAAATTTGAATTGATGGCTATATGTTGTTTTGACTAGCACATATGAATGCCTATTATATTTAAAGTGTGATTGGGGCTACAATGTAGTCCAGGCAATCGGTAATGGTTTACGATTGGTGGCCGAACTATTTTATCCACGACGGATATGTTCAAGGAATCTGAGTCATACACTAATTATCGAAAATGGCTAGGCCACAAGGGGTGCGTATGTGCTCCATGTCGATTAATTCAACGCATGCTCGTACCAGTCGAGCTTATCAAGTAACCCGATTGGTCCAATGTATATTCACCATGTATGGAAGCTATTGCTTGAACCTAAGGTATCAAACTTACTAGTGAAAAGCCCGTTTAACCTTGGTACCTCGATCCACTAAGACTCATGAGCCAGGCATGGTGGTATGGGACACCGTGGTCGAGTTATCAGCCTACACTGGGCGACAAGCCTCCTCGTAGTGACCAGTGAGCAACCTAAACTCGTGAGCCGAATACAGTGATATGGGACACTGTATTCAAGTTGTTGGCCTACATTGGTGTAGCCTGGCTATGGTCCCCGGTCGAGTTGGTGATGAGCCTTCGAAAATTGACTGCCAGTTGATAGGGCATTGGTGGAATGACCTTGAGTATACACTAAGACTATGCTAAGGGGACAAGCCTTGCCGTAGTGATCTTAAGTATAAAACAGGCCTACGATCAGGTGACGAGCCTCTCGTAGTGACCTCGAGTGTAAATTAAGACTAGGCTAAGGTGATGAGCCTCTCGTAGCAACCTATGTAACACCTCGGATTTTTACCAACCTGGGGTTAGACATCCTTAGGCAATGGGTCAACTAAAACACCTGGAAAATCGCTTAGAACCCAATTCCATAGCCAAAGAAATCACTTAGGATTAATTTCTTTAGAAACTAAGCATAAGTTAGCTAGCGCAACACTAGAGTAGCTGAGAAATAGTCCCAGATCACTTTAAATACGTTCTACAAGACCCAAAGCGAGTAGAACCAATGACGCTATAATACTCTAAAACCTCGGATCAAACTTTAAACCGGTTTTCTCTCAGGACCTCTTTGAAACTTTGTATTGGATCCAGACCGCGTGTCGAAAGTCCGATACCTACAATCTTAGACCGTTATAACCGCCTAGCTGGACTTGACAATCATTTCGAAAATCAAGTCCAACCGACATTCAGAGGCTATTTCATTAAGCCTGGAGTGAAGAGAGTGAGAATAGGGTTAAATTTAGAATTTGAAATTCAAATCTGGCACACGACTTGACGCATCAGTATTAAGCGTTCTGACCGTCAGAATTCAGCCAAATTACACCCTTGGATCAGGAAAATTTTTTATTTCATATCATGAGACTTGTAGACCTAATCTACGTGCGGTGACCGCAGAACTGAAACTGGACCGCCACGTGCGATCTACGAACACTACTGGTCTGAAAATGGGATGTGAGTGACATCCGACGTGCATGAACTTAAGTCCGATCGCATTCGGCCAGGGGACCACCAGAAATATCTTTTTGGACCGAAACAGCCCCGATTTGGTTAGGCATCAAGTAAACATTGTTCTCAAGCCTGTTTTGGGCAAGTTTTAGGTTATAAAAGGGGCTTAAACCCTCACTTCTCTCACCCATCCGAATTTGCTAGAAACCCTAGCTGGTGTGAGAGAAAATGTGAGAGATTGTGAGAGAGAGTGGGAGAGAATTTCCTGTTGCTTGCATTACGTGTTGTACGTATTTAAACCACGCAATCCAATCACTTTTTCGGTGATTTCGCCGCATTTCTAGGTAAGAAATTACCCTAACCACTTGCTGATTTGGAGTTCCATCGATTCCTTAGCGATGTAGCTTACGAACCTTGTGTATTAGGTTGTCTGTTCGCCGTAGACGAAGCGTATACGCTCCGTTCGAATTGATTCACCTCTAGGGAAAAGGTGTGGATTTTAGACGCTTTGATTGACTGTTTCCAACGCTTTCAATGTCGTTTAATAGTAGATTATCGATGGCAACGCCGTTTGACATGTACAACATGCTGTCCGTTTCCCGTTACGTAAACAGACGAAAAATATGAGATTTAGGGCATTTTAGTCATTTGTAGGAAATACTGTTTTCATCCATATTTTGCTGATATGATTGACATGGCTTTTTGTCACATTAGGATATTAAGAATGCGTGCATAATCAGTTTGGCGAAGAGATTCGCCCAAATGCGCACTTTGAGTCGACATACTATGTGTAGACTTAAGTGTGTAGACTAACTGTTTGTATAAATGTTTGTATTAGTATATATTGAATTGAATGGTGTTATGAATTGGTTTGAGATTGAATTCTCAAATAATACGCTGATGTAAATGATTTCCTTCATGTTGGCTATATGTATGATTTCGTTATATGTATGAAATGCATGTGTTGGAAGATTTACTTAAGTGGTATGTTATAACATGTGTTAACATTCTCACCTTATTGTATTTCATTTTCATTACTCTTATATGATTGCTGATGTAGATTCATAATTGTTTGGGACTATACCTAGTCCAGGCAGTTGACAACCGAATAAATTCGTGGTTGGCTTATCTTCGCCACGAGCGACGCGTCGATGAACGCGAGTCGTGTTTTGGAGTTGGCGGCAGTGGTTAGGCCACGCGAGGCGTTTTATGTACTTCATGTCGTTGGACTTGAGATGCGCTCGTGCTAGTTGAGCCCGTCAAGTATCCCGACTGGCCATTGTATGTTCACCATGTATGAGTCATAACTGCTTGAACCTAGGGTACTGAACTTACCATTGTAAACCCTGTCAACCATGGTATCTTGATCCATAAAGACTCATGAGCCAGGCATGGTGGTATGGGACACCGTGGTCGAGCTGTCGGCCTACGCTGGGGCCATAAACCTCCCCATAGTGACCAGTGAGCACCTATGACTCGTGAGCAGATTATGGTGGTATGGGACACTATATTCTTGCTGTCGGCCTACACTGATCAGGCGACGAGTCCTTTATAGTGACCGCGAGTATATTCTGAGTCTACGGGAGGCAACGACCCTTCCGTAGCGACGAGAGTACAAGTAGGCCTGTATTGATAAGGTGATGGGGGAGCGGTGCAACGAGTGCGAGCAACAGCCCTGGCAGCCCTTGCAGCGACCTATAAAATATACATCGTATGAGATTACTAGGAGTGACGACCCTAGACAGGATCTGTGTTGGGATTGATATAAGGGAAGTACCTTAGTTTCCCAATCCTGCTGTTTGAATGGAATAATAATAACTCGGTAATCATATCACCATCACATTACATGTGGCTGGAAGATGTGGAGCACTGAGCGGTACGCAAGCATGCCGCGGACGCAGATGGTACTGTATGAGGAAGAATGTCGGTGAGGGCATCCATCATGTCATGTCATATTGCATTAACAACAGTATTAGGAATGTTTGATTTACTACTTTACTATTATCACATGATTGATTTAAGAACATGCTAATCTTTGCTCTATTATTCCACTGAGTTAGCTACTCACTCCCACGTTACGGGATGGTGTTTGCAACACCCACCAGACCCTGTCTTAGATGCAGGTGAGGCAGCGATTCAGGAGGCAGAGCCGGACTATGATGAGGACCAAGACGAGTTCTCATATATGCAGTACCACGACGGCTTTGCTTAGGGGGCCTGGATTGTCGGGACTTCTCAGTGGGACTCTTTTTGGACATTTGATTTCTGTTTATTTACATGTATATGAGACTCAGAGATATATTCATACTTTAGAGACAGTTGAGATCTACTTTGTTTTCCATACAGTGATATGTGTATCTTTTAGTCTTCCGCTTGCTTTTATCACTGAATCTGGAGTATGAATTGCAGTTTTGGTATACTTTTACTCATATGAATGCTTTAACTCAGACAACATTGAATCATAATCATTTTTTTGCATAAGTGACGGTCTGGAACTCGGGAGTTGGGTTTATACACGACCCCCGATTTTCAGGGTGTTACAACCTATGATATAAACTTGCAAACTTGCCTATCGTATGTGATTAACTAGGATTGACGACCCTAGATGGATCATTGTTTGGGTAAACGAAATAATGAGAGGTACCTTAGCTTCCCAATGTTGTTGCATGAATAAGTCTAATTAAGAATTTGGCTAACACGACCATGCATCGCATTGCACGGTGCTTTGGCGAGAATGTACACAGAGGAAGGGGTGCATACCGCGATCGTGAGATGATGTCGATGAGGGAGTGTAAGAAAGGGCATACATCATTATATCATATCATTCCTGCATTAAAAATAATATGTAGAACTTGATTGTTGTACTGCTTTATCATTACTGCTTGACTGAATTGATAACATGTTAACCTTTGCTTTATAGTTCCACTGAATTGGCTACTCATTTCCACCTGTGGTAGTGTTTTTAAAACACCACCCAGACTCTGTTGTAGATGCAGGTAATGGCAAGGTCTATACTATAGTGTTGGATTTCGAAGGCGAGGAGGAATGATTCTCCTACGCTCAGCTCTCAGGCGGGTCTATGTAGACCTCGTGCTGATTCGACGGGATTACAGGGATTTATGGATTAGTTGGACATTTACATTTTGGTATTTAGTATAATTTAGAACAAACATGTATATATTCAGCCCTGTTACATATTCATACTGTGGGAATTTAAAATCACTTATATACTTTATATATCTATCACAGTCTTTCGCTTGCCAAATTACATTAACTCTTGAGTATGATATGTTGTTTTAGTATAATCCCACTCATGTTTGAATACACTCATAATAATCATCATAATCTATGTTGCATAAGTGATGCGTTGGTACTCGAGAGTTGAGATTTTCTCGACCCCTGATTTTCAAGGCGTTACATAAAGGAAGTGATTAAGGTCGAGATACTTAAGTTGTTAGATGTGGGTATCATATACCCCATATCTGATAGCCAATGAGTGAGTCCAACTCAGGTGGTTCTTAAGAAGTTTGGAATCACCATTTTAGCCAATGTCGACAATGAACTCGTGCCAACTAAAGTTACTACTGGTTGAAAAATATGCATTGACTACAAAAAGTTGAATACCATCACGAGGCCGGATCACTTTCCTTTGCCTTTTATTAATCAAATCTTAAAAAGGCTAGTTGGTCACTCTTACTATTGCTTCCTTTACAGACATTTGGGCTACAGTCAGATAGAGATAGTCCTTGAAGATCAAGAAAGGATCACATTCACATGACCCTCTAGCACCTTTGCTTATCGAATGTTGTCATTCGGACTGTGTAATGCCCCCGCCACGTTTTAGTGATGCATGTTGAGTATATTTTCTAACATGGTAGGAAAATATTTAGAGGTCTTCATTGATGACTTCTCTATCTTTAGTCCATCCTTCAGTGATTATTTGAAAAATCTGAAAAATGTGTAAAAGCGATGTGAGGAAAAGAATTTGGTATTAAATTGGGAGAAGTGTCATTTCATGATTTGTAAGAGAATTGTTCTTAGACATATCATCTCGTCCAAGGGAATTGAGGAAGATAAGGCTAAAATTGATCTTATCTTTAACCTACGTCTACCCGAGAGCATATGAGACGTGCAATCCTTCTTAGGACGCATAGAATTTTATAGATGATTTGTAAAGAAATTTAGTCACCTCTCTTGTCCTTTATGTAATCTACTTCAAAAGGATGTACCATACGAGTGGACTAAGCAATGTCAGGAAGCTTTCACTAAGCTCAAGGGCATGTTGACTACCGCACCTATCATGTAACACCTAATTGGAGCATTCCTTTTGAGATTATGTGTGGTGCGTATGATTATACTATTGGGGCAGTGTTAGACCAAAGAAAAGAAAAGAAGCCCTACGTTATTCACTATACAAGTAAAACTCTAAATCCTGCCTAAGTGAACTACTCTACTACAGAGAAGGAACTCTTTGCTGTAGGGTTTACTTTGGATAAATTTAGGTCCTGTATGATCAAATCTAAGATCATTATCTATACCAATCATGTGGCATTGAAGTACCTTCTCTCTAAGAATGATGTTAAGCCCTGCTTGATAAGATAAATCCTTCTACTATAGGAATTTGATTTGGAAATATGGGAAAAAAGGGAGTAAAGAACGTAGTGGCTAACCATCTTTCGAGACTTAATCTCTCCGATTCTTTTGAAATGTCACCTATAAACGATATGTTTCCTGACGAACAATTGTTTAAACTCTTCCAATTACCTTATTTTGCTGACATTGCTAATTATCTTGCCACAAGTGTCACGCCGGCTCATTGGAATGCACAAGATTAAGAAAAAATTCTTCGCCGAGGTTCGTAAGTTCTTCTACGAAGACTCGTATTTATTTAAATATTACCCAGACCAAATTCTAAGGAGATGTGTGCCCGACAATGAACACCAAAGTGTCATCTCCTTCTGTCATTCGCAGGCCTATGGTGGTCACTTTTCTATTAAAAAGATCACAACCAAAATTCTATTGTGCGGCTTTTACTAGCTTATTATGTTCAAGGACACTCATGAGTTTTGTAAAGCTTGTGAGCATTGTCAAAATTTAAGTGTATTGTCCCATCGAAATATAATGCCTCTAAACTCCATTCTTATCATTGAAGCATTTGATTGTCGGGACATCAATTTCATGGGGTCATTCCCCCAATCCTTTAGGAATTTATACATTTTGTTAGCAGTAGACTATGTCACTAAGTAAGTCGAAGCAATCCTGTGTCGGAATAATGACCATCATACGGTCATTCGATTTTTAAAAGAAAATAACATTTCCCGGTACAGAACGCCTCGGGCCATCATTAGTGATGGAGGTTCACACTTCTGTAATAGGCCATTTGAAAACTTAATGAAGAAATATGGCACCTCTCATAAGGTGAGCATTCCATACCACCCGCAAACAAGTGGGCAAGCTGAGATTTTCAACAGGGAAATTAAACATAAGATGATTGACCGATGTTTTATGGGCATACCATACAACTTTTAAGACCCTCATTGAAATGTCTCCCTTTAGACTCATCTATGGGAAAGCATGCCACTTGCTTGTAGAGTTAGAACATAAATCCTACTGGGCTATCAAAAATCTGAACTTCAATTTGAACAACTCTGGTTTACAGCGTAAACTACAGTTGAATGAACTTGAGAAAATCTGGAACGACGCATATGAGAACTCGAGAATTTATAAGGACAGGATGAAGGTGTTCCACGACAGGAACATCCTTCAGAAATCATTTATAACCAATCAAAAAGTCATTCTGTACAATTCTCGGTTATAAATTTTTCCGGGTAAATTCTGATCTCGATGGACCGACCCTTTCACTATACTAATGTCTATCCACATGGGGCCATTGAGATAAAGAATCTAATGAATGACCATGTTTTTAAAGTGAATGGACATCGTTTAAAGCCAAGAATTCACATGATCCAAGAAAATCAAGTGAGGAATGAAGAGAATCAAAGATTTGAAGTCAAGAAAAAGAATCCTGAAATTGTCCCAAAAACAAACATATTTTCGAAATTATCCTGAAAAAGCATATTCTGACACTCGAAGTCTATTTTAGCTGTGTACAGTTAAGTATATTTTGGAAAACTGTGCAAAGTGAAGTTTAATTTAGTAAATTGCAGAGATACGTAAATTTGAGGTGGTTTCAAGATTTTTCCAACTAGGTGCCAAAGTTGGAGTTCCACAACTATAAATAGGACTCCCTAGGATGCTCCAAAGCATCTTCTAAGGTTTGGAAAGATCTCAAGGAGTATGATTAAGGGGCGGAGCAACCGTCAAAGATTTTTTCTTCTTCCATAGTTTATTTTTCATGCTATATTTAAGATATTTAGTTTCAATCATGTCTATGGTTGGCTAAACCCCTTAGCTAGGGCTAAGAGGTGAAGCTTGTCATGCGTTAGGATGTTTATTTTACTTTGGTTCTTGTTCTTATTGAACTTCATTGATTTCTAATTTGATATTAAAAGAATACGTTTAGTTTTCTATGATTTATTATGACTCAAATTACAATACAAGTTATGATAGCTTTGGATATCTTCTTTTCCTGTCATAAGATAGTGAGATTGGTAAATTTCATTATTCACCATCTCATGGTATTGATAGGGTCATGAAATCCCTTTCAATTTTCACAATTCTCCTCCATTGACAATTAGGTCAATCAAAAGTTTATATTTGATTTAAATTGCTTTATCTTCCAATTGGATAGGATATGACTCCAATTCTAATTGTGTTTGTTGAATCAAGCAAGGTAGTATCTTAATAACTAAATGTGAATCCTTGGCACGCTAGTTCTCACCTTTAATTAATAGTTTAAACATTATTTACAATTAATCTCTGCTCACAACCCCAAGTATAGGGTCGCAATGTAGTAATAATCTTTGTGACTGAGGTCAAATCCATAGGGACTAATCTTGTGTATATTCTAAAAGTAACTAGAACTAGAACTAGAAGATGTAAACCTAAATCTGAAATATTTAAGAGAGTGATCTTGAATAAGGTAATTAAAACTTAGAAATTTAAAAGTGGTAAATAGGGTTTTTAAGAATCCACTTGTTCATTCTCAGGATGCTACCTTTCTTGATTCAAGGACACAACTAGAATCAAGAATCCTATCTAATTGGTAAGAAGAGATTTGTCAGATCTCTAAACTTCTCATGGATCAAATCATTAATGGATGAGAGCTATGAGGATTTGGAAGTGATTCCATCAGCTAACCATGCCCATAAGACAAGTCAAACAATAGGATTTACCAATCCCACAACCAATCGTAAGAGAATTCTAAAGGTTAGAAAGAATTCCCTCATCTTACCATGCCCAAGGGATGATGGTGAACCAGAGGATTTCCTAATTTCACAATCTCAATTTAGGAAAAGAAGATATTTCAAGCTGTTACAGATCTATTGTCATTTGACACAACAAACCATTAAAAACTAAAAATATTCCTTATAATCAAACTAAAATCCAAGAGAGTTCACCAAAACATGAATCAAAACAAAGGAAACATCTCAATCATACTACAAGCTTCACCTCTTAGCCCTAGCTAAGAGGTTTGGCCAACCATAGACATGATTGAACTACGAAATCGTAAGAAAAGCATAAAAATAACTAAGGAAGAAGAAGAAAAACTCCCGGACGGCGACTTCACCATTTTGCTTCATTCCTCCAACCCTAGAAGATGCCTAAAAACGTCCTAGGGACTCCTATTTATAGTTTTGCAGCACCTCCTTTCGCACCGACTTGGAAAAATTCAGAAACCGCCTCAAATTTACGCAGTTCACACAAAATCTACATAACCTTAGACTGGTCAAGGACAACCTTCGACTGGTCAAGGATCACCTTCAACTAGCTGAGGGTCTCCTTCAACTAGTCAAGGATGAGGGGAATTTAGAGGATTTTCTCACCAGAGTTCGAGTTGAGAGGCAGATTTTTAGGGTTCCTCTTCTTCACTTCAAGTCTTCATTGTACTTCATTCCTCACTTGGTTTTCTTGGATCTTTGGCATATGAATTCTTCATTCTTGGTCTCATAAGATCCATCTTTGTCTTTGGTGATTCTTAAGCATTAAATCCATGCTTTTAGCATCTTTTTCAATCTAAGCTCTTAAATTCATCTTGCAACACAAAGATGATTAAAATAGAACATTAAGAATTATTATGCTCATAAAACCAAGTAATAAATGGGGTCCAAATGAAATATTTAACCCTCAACACAATCCCCAACCAACATTTTTCTAGTCCCGAGTAAAGTATGCGAAAATTATTTTAAGAACCACAGGATAATTTCTATAAGCTCAAGTGATTTTTTAAAAATAATTTAAATAATACAATTCTAAGATACATCAATGTTGAGCATCACCTTCTCATCAACTCTTACACTCAGTAAATTTCACAATCTAGTTCAAAGTATTAATTTTCTAATTAGAACAATTTTAATCATCGAGTTCCATGAGTGTATAATGAAGCTTAGACTTATCACACTTAAAGGTTCAATTCTCCATTTTCATGATAACATTGATAATCAAAATAGCATTCAGACAACCAAAACTTGCCTTACAATTCATCTTTTCATTCTTTCAATTTTTTATTTTTCCATTGATGGCTTTCACATTATGTCAACCATTTTAAAGATCTTTAATAAGTAGCCATTTTCGATGACAACTGCTTTTTTTAGCTGGATATTTTCTTTTTCTTTCTTTTCAATTCTTCCCATTAAACATGATTAACAAATTCCCCAGGTTGGTTCCGTCCATGCTTAATAATCATCGAGTTAACAATTTAATATCAAACTGACACTTTAATATGTAAGCTGGATGTGACATGTAAAATCATGACTCAATCAATGTTTAAAACTTCTAATCGAGGATCAATGACTTAACTTAATTTTGAGATCTCCCAAGTGAGTACAATCTAAGTGACATAAGGCATCAACATTAAGTATCTTTTAATTCTAATTCATGGATTAACTTCGAGATCACTTAAATTTGTAGAAATTTCAAAATTTTTAAAATTTTTCACAACTTCGCACAAAGACTAAGAAAACAACTGAATAGCCTACTTAATCCACACCCCCCAACCTGAAATCTACAATGTCCTTAATGTGAAAGAGATAAGCATGCAATGCAAATAAGGTAATGAAAAGCAAAAGGGAAGTGATGGAGAGATAATACCTGAAGAAGGAATTTTGAGGCTTTTCTAATGAACTTAGTGCGAAAAATGGGCTCATTCCGAAGTTTTAGACTTCGGTTATATTGTCAGCTCTCCCTCCTATAATGGTAAACATTTAGGATCTGAGGAAGGAGGGGCTTCAGAATAAGGGTTCTCTCGATCAGTGACAAATGCCAAAGTATTATCTTGCGAGGCATCCACTATTTCTTTTATCAAAGGATCGTTTGAATCTGCAAAGTGTGCCAAGAAATCTTTCGAATAGTTGAGAAATTCAGTTGAGAGTGGCTCATTCTCCACATTGAAGTTTGTGATGATCGACCTAAGGATTCAATCATCTTTGAAAGTGGATGGACGCATGCTCTCTTGCTCTTGCCCTGCACAGATAGATTAAGGATCAATAGGCAAAGCCTTGATGTGAAAACTCTGTTCATCAGTATCACTCAGTAAAGGCATTGTATTATTAAGGGTTGACAACTCAGATGGTGGCCTCAACTGGATGGTTTCAAATTCCAGAGTCATATCGAGCAACTCATCTATCTCCCAAATCATATCATCATTTAATTCAGGAAAGTGGTCTAAACATACCTCACAAAAGTTGAAATTGTTAGTTGAAAGTGGTTCATCTTCCACATTTGAATTAGTCATGTCAAATGGGTGGAGTAGATCATTATGGTTAACAACTTCATGAACCTTTTGATCATTAATATAGGTCAAAATTGAGATTAATTCCAGGGGAATTTAAGCTATACAATCATGATTGTCATCCCAATACTCATCATATTCTAATTCAGGGCAGTACACATGTACAATAGGATCGCTTTCCTCACATTATGCTTCTAGATTGGGTTGAGGTTCGAATAAACTAACCTCTTCCTCATCATTGAAACTAAGTGTGTCATGTGAGTGAAAGGAAATTACCAAATTGGAGGAGATCTATGTTAGGATCCTGCAAAAGAAAAAAGAAAGTAAATTAGTTTTTAAAAATAATAATAATAATAAATAAATAAGAAAGCAACCTAGTTTCTAAAAATAAAAAAGGAAAGTTTCTAAAAATAGAAAATATAAAGTTTTTAAAAATAATTAGGAAAGTTTCTAAACCTAGAATTAGAAAGTAGTTTCTAAAAGCAGAAAAGGAAAGTTTCTAAACCTAGAATTAGAAAGTAGTTTCTAAAAGCAGAAAAGGAAAGTTTCTAAACCTAGAAGCAAGGTTAGTTTCTAAAATAATTCAGAAAAGCCTTAATCCTAAAAAAAAAAAAAAAAAAAAAAAAAAAACCCTAATCTTAACCTAATTCCAAAACTAGCTAATCTCAGAAAAATGCAACCGTTTGTCCTAGGCAACGGCGCCAAAAACTTGTTCACAACACCAAGTGCAGGGTCGTGATGTAGTAATAATCTCGATAAGACCGAGGTCGAATCCACAGGGACTGAACTTGTACGTTTCTGAAATTAAGCAAAACTAGAACTAGAAGAAGATGTAAACCCAATTCTGAATATTTTGAGGGAGAAATTGTGAATAGATTGATTAAAAATTAATAAATTCAAAGGTGGTAACTAGGGTTTCTAAGGATACACTTGTAGGTTCCCAAGATGTTACCTTGCATGATTTAAGAACACAACTAGAATTAGAGTCCTATCATATACAATTAGTAAGAGGAGATTTGTCAGATCTTTGAACTTCTTATGGATCTAATCATCAAGGGATAAGAGCTGTGAGGATTTAGAAGTGCTTCCATCACCTGACCATGCCCAGGAGACAAGGCAAACAACAAGATTTACCAATCCCACAACCAATTATAAGAGAATTCTCAAGGTTAGGAATGATTCTATCACCCTACCATGCCCAAGGGACAATGGTGAACAATAGGACTTACTAATTTCATAATCTCAAATAAGAAAAAGAAGATATTCAAAAATATTACAGATCTATTATAATTTGTCACAACAAACCATTAAAAACTAAAAATATTCCTTCATAATCATACTAGAATCCAAGAGAGTTCAACAAAACATGAATCAAAATAATGGAAACATCTCAATCACACTACAAGCTTCACCTCTTAGCCCTAGCTAAGAGGTTTAGCCAACCATAGATATGATTGAACTAAAGACCCTTAAACAAAACAAAAGGACCAACTAAAGAGGAAGAAGAAGAACTTTTGGACAGTGGCTCTACCCTTTTTCTCCACTCTTGAAACCCTAGAAGATGCCTAGGAATGCCCCGGGGACCCCTATTTATAGTTTTGTAACTCTAACTTTCGCACCCAGTTGGAAAAATCCAGAAACCGCTTCGATTTTCCGCAATTCATGTATTGTCTGTGTAACCTTAGACTGGTCAAGGATAACCTTCGACTGGTCAAGGGTCACATTTGATTGGTCGAGGGTTTCCTTCAACTGATCGAGGATGACGAGAATTTAAAGGATTTTGTCGCTGGAGTTCGAGTCGAGGAATTTTCGACTGGTCGAGCAGGATCCTTTTATTGGTCGAAGATGGGCTTAGACTAGTTGAAGGATGAAAATTTTTAGGGTTCCTTTTCTTCACTTTAAGTCTTCAATGCTCTTCATTCCTCACTTAGTTTTCGTGGATCTTTGGCATGTAAATTCTTCATTCTTTGTCCCATAAAATCCATCCTTGGCTTTGGTATTCTTGAGTGTTAAATCCATGCTTTTAACATCCTTTTCAATCTAAGCTCTTAATTTCACCTTGCAACACAAGCATGATTAAAATAAAACATTAAGCATTATCATGTTCATAAAACCAAGTAATAAATGGGGCCCAATATGTAGTATTTGCCCCTCAACACTCAATGATTCAAGCCACGGGCTCGGCTTCCACCCACTTTATGAAATAATTGACCGCTACAATATCGTATCAAGTTTGCCCTTTGCTCGGGGGTAATGGCCCTATGATGTCGATACCCCACTGAGCGAACAACTAAGGTCCACTCATAGGGGTAAGCTCTTCAACAGGTTGTCTGGGAATGGCAGTGAATCTTTGACACTTGTCACACTTCTAAGCAAAGCACTTGGCATCTTCTCAGAGGGTCGACCAGAAGTAGCCCTGCCGGATGGCCTTGTGTGCTAAGGCTCAATTGCCAAAGTGATTTCCACATATTCCTTCATGAATTTCTCTCAGGATGTAGTCGGACTCTTTTGGTCGAAGGCACCTAAGATAGGGCAAGGAGAACCCTTTTTTATATAGGACGTCTCCGATCATCATGTACCGGGCCAATCTGAACCTGAGTCGTCGAGCTTCTAGCTTGTCTTTACAAAGCTTTCCTTCCTGGAGTTATTCTAGGATTGAGTCTATCTAGCTTGGGGTCACGTGCACGGGTTGAACGGTTTCCTGGCTAGCTTGATCAATGCTTGGCTCGCCAAGGAACTCTATCGGGATTACCTCTTTAGTCGTGGATGCCTGTTTTGCTAACGCATCCGCCCATGAGTTTTCTGCCCTTGGGATTAAATTGATGCTATATTTATGGAATTTGCCTATCAATTTACGAGCCTCACTCAGGTATGTAATCATTCACGTCTACTTCACTTGATATTCTTTAGAGATCTGGTTGACAATAAGCTGAGAGTTGTAATGAACATCGAGGACCTGAGCCCCCATGGTTATTGCTATTCTAAGCCCTGCTAGCAGCGCTTCATATTTGGCCATGTTGTTCGAATTGAAAAAGCCAAACATTATAGTGTACTCGATGCTGGATACTGTGGGTGTCCTCCTCAAAGAATGTTAAGCTACATGGGCGCATTCTCTAATCCTTGGATGGCTTGCTGGGGAGATGAATGTAATAGCTCGAGTCAGTACTTCGAGCACGGGACTTTCGGGATCGGTTTGAGTGACCACCTCCTATGGGCCCGTCATAGATAGTACGGATTTTGAGGCTACCATCAGTGGCTCTACTGGGCTACTCGTCATTCCGACTTGGTCATTCTCCTTTGACATACTCTTGCAGATGCCAACTGTGGATGAGGGCGTCGATCTCTTCTTTGAGGTTGAAGTAGTAGCTGGTGTTGTGGTTGTGGTTGTTGTGGAAGCAGCAATATTTCCGCTTGTCTCACTGGTCCGCACTGGTTTTCATACAACTCGGCCATTTCAATAGTTTTTGATCTTGTACTTCCAGAAGGACCTGTTCTAGTGAGACGTTAAGAGGGGTGTATGAGTTAAACTGGCTCTCGGGACATCTGCTTGGTTGTTGTCCTCTCGTGGTATTCTCGTCTAATCTCTTTTTGTTTGAAGACGCTTGGGATGGAGCTTCTTCTCGGCATTTTTTGTCTTTCACCGAGCTCTCGTTACTTCGAGTAACCTTCTAAGAATTGAAGAGGTCATTGGCATTAGAATACTTCTGTGCTCGATTCATGAGCTCTCTTAGGGTTGTTGGAGGGTTCTTGTAACGCTTTGAAAATTAGGGGTCGAGCAGGAGCCCAATTCCCGAGTTTCAATGCATCACTTATGCAACATAGATAATGATGAGTTAAATGTTATCGGTATTAGTACTTTAAACATGAGCGAGATTAGACTAAAGCAGCACAAATTTAAATTACGCCAGCGGAAGACTGTAATAAATATGTATAAAGTATGTAAGAGGGGGTGCATCTCCAGAGTATAATCATATTCCAGGTTACACAATTACATGAATCGTTCAAGATACAAAATGTCAAAATGTGTGGTCCAGCTAAAGTATCTAAACCATACAACCCCATCGAACAAAACGGTCTACATAAACTTGCATGACAACTGCATATAGGAGAACGCCTCCTCGTCGTCCTCGAAGCGGACTCCGCCTCGTAGGCATCGCCATAACGTGTAGCTAATATAGGGTCTGGTTGGTGTTTAAAACACCATCCTAGAACGTGGGAGTGAGTGATCAACTCAGTGGAACTACAAGATAAAGGTTAACATGTTATCAATTCAATCAAGCAGTAATGATAAAACAATATAATCAAGCATTCCTAAGTACTCTAGTTAATGCAAGGATGATATGTATTAATGATGTATGCCCTCGCCTGCACTCCCTCTGTGAACTTCATCTCACGGTCGCTGCATGCAATCACTTCCTCAGTGCTCAACTCCAACACCAAAGGCACATGCAATACGGTGTAAGAGCATGATTACCAAGTTCTTATTAGTCCTTTTCGTACAACAAGGTTGGAAAACTAAGGTACCTCCCTTATATCATTTCCCAGCACATCTCATACGATGTTGCGGATCCAAGTCACTGTAAGAGCTCGTCACCTCGATGCAAGCCTAGCTTATACTCTATTTGCTACGGAAAGACTCGTCACCTCAGTACAGACTCAGACTATGCTCAAGGTCACTACGAATAGCTCGTCACCTAGTCGTAGGCCGACAGCTCGAATACAGCGTCCCATACCACCGTATTTCGGCTCACGAGCTTAGGTTGCTCACTGGCCACTACGGGTGGGCTCGTCACCCCGGCGTAGGCCTATAGCTTGACCACGGGGTCCCATACCACCATGTCCGGCTCATGAGTCTTAGCGGATCGAGGTACCAAGGTTAATGGGGTTTTCATTGGTGAGTTTGGTACCTTAAGTTCAAGCAGTAGCGTCAATACATAGTGAACATACATCGAGTCAATCGGGTTACTTGACGAACTCGATTGGTACGAGCGCACATCGAGTTGATCGAGATGAAGTGCGTAAGCATCCGTGTGGCCTAACCACTGCCGACAACCTAAGTACAACTCGGATTCATCGAACACGTCCTGTGTGGCAAGACAACCTCAGCCACCTAATTAGAATCTGTTACCGATTGCATGGACTATATCATTGTCCCAACCACACTTAAATATAACAAAGAATCATATATGAATAGGCACCTCAGCATTAAACTAATACTTCAAGTAATATCAACCATTTGTGCATTTCATGAAATATGACATAAACATGATTTCACACATATGCACTTCATATGTAAAACGGACAATATAGTGTAAGTTGTATGGAGGGATTTAAACACACGGTTAAGGTAGTTGAGAATCTTATCTCAACACCCATATAAAGTATAATTTACTAAATACTTACTCATACAGACATTTTTATAAACACTTAGACTACACACTTCGACATACATGACGTATGTCGACCACATCATGTATTAGGGCAATTCCTTTCACTAGGGAGTTGTCACACATGCAACCACCATATATTCACGACGGATAATCATGGCAAGCACGAATACAAATTCCATACTCATTCAGACATATCTACAAACACTTAGACTACACACTACAACATACATGACGTATGTTGGTCATAATATGTATTAGGGCAAATCCTTTCACCAAGGACTTATCGCATATACAACAATCTTATATCCATGATGGATAATCATGTCAAACATGAATCCAAATTCTACACGCATTCAATTATTTCGACAAACACATGGAATACACTATACTCAACATAGTTCATATATATCTGTAAAGTGAAACAAGCATCGCATTTAGCATGTGAAATGGCACCCACGTCAGTTATAAATCTTTAACTGGCATTGAAAGCCTTGAAAATCATAACCTAAATGTTTATAGTCCGCACCTTTCGCCGGTAAACACGTAACGAATTCAGTTTAGACACTAAGTCTTTGTCAACGGTAGAATGGCAACCTATAGCATGATTTAGGCTAGCTATTTCATCACTTACACTATCTGAAATCCTAAAACAGATTAGGATTAGGTTTTCTTACCAAAGAGTGGAATTAGAATCGCCCGAATAGTAATACAGGAATGGTGGATAAGCACGTGGAACAGCGAGATTGAGTCCCGAGAACAATCTCCCACACACACACTCTCTCTCTCTCTCTTTCTCTCTCTTTCCTTCTCTTTTCTCTCTCTTCTCTCTCTAGGGTTTGCAAATCGTATGTGAAGGGAGAGAGAGGGTTTAAGACCCTTATATAGGCTCAAACGTGAGCTCAATGGCCCCAGGGCCATGGTATACTTAGGTTATAGTCAAAACCTATCTGCTTTGGCCAACGGAGCACTTCTGGATGCCCCTTTTCTGCATGCGGTCAGACTTAAGATCCCTAACATTGTATCTAGGTCAAGCTAAGTTTTCAGTCCGATCGAATTTACAGATCAACCGTAGCGGACCAATTTCAGTTCGACGGTCACCGGTACTCGATCAGGGTCACAAGTACACTGACATATGTTGAAAATTTCTTCAGATTCAAGGGTGTAATTAGGTCAGATTATGATGGTCTGAATCCTTATACTTGGCCTACAAGCGAACCGACTCAATTCACTTAAGTTTCAGTTCATTTTCTAAAGATATTCGTGTTTCTCACACACTTCGCTCTGGGCTCAAGTTATGCGTTTCTGGATACTGTTAGGACTTGATTTCCAAGATGGTTGTCAAGCCCAGTAAGGTAGTCCTAATCGTATAATTTCGTAGTTATAGAACTTTCGATGCACGTTTCAGGTCCAATACAGTGTTTTAATGTGCTCCCGAGAGCAACTGAGTTTAGAGATTGATCCTAGGTTTTATGGTAATATAGCATTAATGATTCAACAAGTTTTGGGTCTTGCAGATCGTATTTAAATTGATTAGAGATAATTTCACTAGTAATCTAGTTTAACACTTAGTTAATTCTCATCTAATTTCTAAGCAATTTGGTCCTGAGTGATTTCTGCCGGAGGTGGTACTCGAGTCTTTGTACGGATTTTTCTGAGATGTTACAGTTCTTCCCTATTGAGAAGAGAATCCTCCCTTCTCTGAGACCAGTTATTATGGCGGTGAGAGTTATTTTGTCCACTCGAGTCTTTATATAGATTTTTTTGAGATTTTACAATCTACCCCCTTAAAGAAAAATTTCGTCTCTGAAATTAGTACATTTTTGTACTCCTCGAGAATCTGAGGTTAGTTCTTATGGACCTCAGCTTCTTTCTCCCAAGTAGTCTCTTCTTCAGTGTGGTGCATCCATAACACTTTCACAAGTGGGATAACCTTGCTACGCAGTACCCGCTCATTCTTGTCTTGGATATGCGTCGGTCGCAATACATAAGTAGCATCCTCACTCAACTGTGCCTGCTCCCATCTGATAATGTGGGAAGGATCGAGAATGTATTTCTTCAGCATAAATACATGAAATACCTACCAGTGGAGTGGGCAAAGAAAGGCGGTATGCCACTACACCCACTCGATCAAGTATCTAGAATGGGCCGATGAATCTCGGTGTGAGCTTCCCCTTCTTGCCAAACCGAAGAACTCCCTTCATTGGAAAAACTTTTAAAAACACGTGGTCCCTGACCTCAAACTCTAGCTGTTACCACCTAGTATCAGTATAGTTCTTCTGTCTGCTCTGCGCTGCCAGAAGTCGATGCCTGATAATGTCTATCTTCTCTGAGGTTGCCTATACTAACTATGGGCCAATCAAGCTCTTCTCACCAACCTCTGTGTAACACCCGTATCCTAGTCCGTACTGTTCCGTCAACTCCCGCGATCCTCCCGGTCGAATTTTGGCAACCTGGGACCGATGATCGACGTTCACGCTTGACCCTAAGTCGTATCCTGTATATCTGAGACGGTTCAATCCGAGACTTGTACCATTACGACCGCACCGTCACCACGGTTCCAATGCCGCAACTCGTTCACTGATCCGATACTATGGCAGGGAGATGCAGACCTGCGTTCAGTTTGAGGAAAACACCGTGCGTTGCAAATCCCAAGGGAATCTCTATAACATGTCTCATCCATCCCATCAATCACCTCTTATGTCAAGTACAAAGCACCCATGCTTCCTTTCTCCACAAGTAAAGCAAATCCAAAAGTCAACCAATCCATCACCTTACCCATCACTCACATCCATCACTCTCTCTCCTTATATCCCATCTCTCTCTCTCTCTCTCTCTCTCTCTCTCTCTCTCTCTCTCTCTCTCTCTCTCTCTCTCTTTCTCTACACCATTTTCCAAGCAACAAAGGAGAGAAAGAGTGTGGACGTCCATGGTTTTTCAAGTGAGAGAAAAGTGATTTTAGTGGCCCACTTTTCCATCCCAAATTCTTCATCCTAGCCATCCATTTCTCATCTCCACCATCAAAGTGAAGTATAAGGAGAGTGGCTTTCCAATGGACCAAGAAGATCATAAGGTAGGTGCTCCTATAGGCTAGTTTTTCATACTTCTATGATGGGCCAAGTGAGGCCTACCGATCGATGGTATGAATCTCACTTTGGTACCCTAAGATGTGGCCGATGGCCCATCTTAATCATCACAATCATCCATGGTGGGGCCATTCTCCATGGACCCCATCATTATGTTTCTTTCCTTGCATTAATAGGTCATCTAGACCGTTCATTTTGGGTGGAGAAAGAATCTCCACCTTTGGTTTTTTTTTTTATTTTGATGGGCCCATGTGTAATGGGACCCACTTGCTGAATGGTTAGATGCTTGAAACGGAGGGCCCATAATGTCGGGGTCCCTCCATCACGTGTGTCCCATTTCTTTCTCTCTCTCTCTCTCTCTCTCTCTCTCTCTCCTCTCTTTTTATTTTACTAAATTCTTGGTATGTGATGTTAAGGCTGTGTGGCCCACCTGGATGGACCCCACCATGAAGCATGTAGTAGGCCCAAGTCATTTGTAGGTGGGGCCCCTTTATATGTGTTCTGCTTCACCACACATCATTAGGTGGCCCATGTAACGTGTGCCCCTACAACAAAAAAATATATATAATAATGAAGAGTCCAGAAACGCTGGTCTCTGGACGTGAATGGGAAACACAAATAGCCTTGTAAAGGCTTTTGAGGAGGCCTTTTATGAAGGCCCCACCTTGATGTATGTTTTCAATCCGAGCCATCCATTTCATTTTCAAGCTCATTTTAGTCGTTGAGCCCAAAAAATGGAACTGATCAGACTTTCTGGCGGGCCATAGCCTTGAAAACAGTATTTATGCCATTGAAATATGTCCCGACGTTCCTGTACGCCAAAAATCATTGAATATTGGGCTTGATGGGTTTGTATTAAGTCATAGAGAACAATGGAGGGGTCGAATTTTGTTGATGCGGGCCCTACCCCGGAAAAACCTCAAAAAAAGGGTATTTCCAATAATAATAATAATAATACAGCAGCAGCCGTTGCTGCTACCATCGTCAGAGAGCAGGCAGCGCCTACGTGCGCTGGCGGGCGTGAACGGGTAGGGACTCACGGGTCCCAACCGTGGGCCCCACCATGATGTATGTGGATCATCCACACCGTCCATCTCGTAGTTCCTTAGGACGTGGGCCTCCCCTCCAAATATCAGATCTAACTGGAACTCAGGTGGCCCATACCATAGGAAACAGCGAGATTGAACATTTACCCTTGAAACTCTTTTGGGGCCCACAGAAGTTTTGGATCAAGATGAAATTTGTTCTTCCCTTTCATCCTGGTTCGTGTGACCTTACCAACCGGTTGGATAGAAAATATATGTTATGGTGGGCCCCACGTGGGAGCCCACAGTGATGTATGTATTTTCTGGCACCGTCCACGGCTGTGGACGGTGGTAGCCACCATCATGTATGTGTTTTTAAGGTCATCCAGTCGTTGGATGGCTAGTAGGGCCCCACCTTTGGTGTTTGTGGTGGGCCATGTGTGTGGACTCCACCATGATACATGTGTTGCATCCAAACTGTCCATCCACTTTGCAAGCTCATTTTAAGGCTTGAGAGTAAAAATGAGTCGGATCTAAGGTTCAGGTGGAACCCACCATGGTATGTGTTTCATCCGTGTCGTCCATCATGAGGTGGAACCCACCACGATATATAAATGTGTTTTATCCATCCATCCATTTATGCGCCCCACCATGATGTATGTATTGAATATCTATACCATTCATTTGATGAAGCCCATTGTGATGTATTAGGGCCATAGGTTGAGGCCCATTATGATGTACTTAAAGCTCATTGGTAAAGGCCCATTGTGATATACTTCCGGCCATTTAGCAAGGCCATTATGATGTACACTAAGGCCCATGAGTTATGGCCATTACTTTGAATATAAGGCCCATTGATGCGGCCCATTGATGTGCACCTTGGTATATATATGAGGCCCATCTTGATTTATTTGTGGCCGTCCATTGAGGCCCACTTAGTATATATAAGGCCCAGTGATTAGGCCCAGCTCATTATATTTATGGGCCATTGTTGAGGCTCACCTTGATGTGTATGAGGCCGTGTTGAGACCCATTTTTAATATGAATGTAAGGCTCATGTTACGAGGCCCATTGTGATGTATTCAAAGCCCCATGGGTTATGGCCCATTGCATTGAATATAAGGCCCATTAGTGCAGCCCATTGATGTGGCTCACCTTGGTATATGTATGAGGCCCATCTTGATTTATTTGTAGCCGTCCATTGAGTCTCACCTTGGTATATATATGAGGCCTACCTCGATTCATTTGTGGCCATCCGTTGAGACACATTTGATATATGCAAGGCCCATGTGATTAGGCCTATTTTGATAGATTTTAAGACCCATGGGTTAAGGCCCATTGTGATGTATTTGGAACTCATGGGTTAAGGCCCATTGTGATGTATTAGGGCCTATGGATTGAGGCCCATTGTGATATATTTGGAGCCTATGGGTTAAGGCCTATTGCGATGTATCAGGGCTCATGGGTTAAGGCCCATTATGATGTGTTTCTGGGTCATACGTTGTGACCCATTTGATATATTTTCAACCCATGTGATGAGGCCCATCTTGAGGTATTTGTGGCCTGCATGGCTAGGCCCGATGTGGTGTACATGCGGCTAAGGTGAGGAATGTGCACCCGATGTAATGTGTGATTTCACTATAATGCAGACAATGATGTTTATGGCAGGCTGTACCTTGGGAGCAATTATGGTTTGACATCCACATTGTAAGGATAATATTGGCTAAATGTCCGCATTATAAATCTCCCTAGGGCCCAGTGATAGGCCCATACTTGTTGTGTGTAGACCGTTTAGGCCCATCTTCGTTGTGAGAGTAGTTCATCACCTTATAACATGCTTAGTGTAACTCTATGATTCATGCCCATACGCATTATATGTATGCCTGATATGAGAAATGTTTGATCATAGCATACGCCATTGGGCAGACCATTTATGGAACTCCTTATGAGACGGAGTGCCCTACATTTCGCTCAATACGTGCAGGATTGTTGCATGACTGGTTAGTGTGACTCATGCATCTCGCATATATGTGACTTGATCATTGTACGCCCTAACGACATCATGGTCATGGCCTCCACAGGCACATCGTGTATGGTCAGATGGGACACCGAAAATGCTTGGTTCTAGCATTATGGGCACGTAGGATGTCCTTGGATAAAAATCCTAAAACCTCCTTGGTACCAGGAGATGCTCCAACGTTTAGACCAAGTAGAATATGAGCGTCGGTGCTTATACCATGAGGCCGTGTCTCCCACTGTGTCATGGTCGGTTGGAAGGGGGTGTGACCTTATTCGCCCGAGTGAGGGGCCTATAAGCTAGGTTGAGTATAACCAGCTCATAAATGGGTCCGCTATCGACGTGCCGGATAGGTATTGGCAGACTATTGGTCAGGCGGATAGTGAGGTCTCTTACGCTCGTTAGGCTGTGCAGCTAGGGAGGAGGTAATCAGAGTGGAGTGTAATAGACCCCGGTGATTCTTCAGAGAGGAACCGTACTGATATGTAGACTTGATATGAGGACTGATATGATATTATGACACCCCGTCACTGTTGTACATATGGGCGGGCGTACGTGGGCGGACGCTGATGTGGGCGGGTGTGATGTGGGTGAGGCTGAGGCCTGGGTGAGCCACCACACTAGGTGAGCTACCAGCGGTTGGCAGGCTACTGTGCTGACAAGCTACTGAGTAGGAGTTGCATGCTCATTCATTCATCCATTCACTATCCACTCGGGCTAGTGGTGTGTAACTATTTGTTACGTGTACCTTCGCAATGGCTAGGATTTCAGTTGGGGCGGACGACTAACCTGAGATCAGGAGTTTATCATATTGTGTTTGACTATCCAAATTTAGGTATGAGACTGGTTTGGATAGAATTCCTTTATGATGGACCCCGTAGCCTGTGATACTACGTACTATCATCCCGACTTCACACTCCAGCATGGTCATTCCATTCTCACCACATATTGCATCGCATCCTCGACATCTAATATCAGCTCTTTATTACTCCTCATTTGCATAGTTGTTCTATATTGCATATTCTGGTATTATGTGACTCATGGACTTACCAGTATATTTTTGTTTACTCTAATATTGTATGATTCATGACCTTGTCATTTTTTCTGTTTATTTCGATGATGTATGATTTATGGACTCTATTGTATACTCGGCACTTACCTTACACACACTTACACCACCCTCTAAGCTTTTGTAAGCTTATGCACGATAGATGCGTGCAGGTGGCGTTAGGTTGCAACAGCGTTGAGCTTGGAGCGTACCGCAGTTTTTAGGAGCTCTGATTTTGATATATGTATTTTCCTCTCAGCATTGTATTCAAGTGATTATATTAGTGGATATGTGATGATGATATTGTCTTTATGATTTGGGAAAACTTGTGGTTATGCTTATTACAAGACAAATGTACATTGGAAAATCCTCCTTGTAAGATCCCAGGATCAGAATCTGGAGTGTGCTGCGCTGGGAGCCGAGAATGGGGTATTACAGAGGCTGTCAGCATCGGATTCGACGATCAAGATTCCTGTGAATCTGATTTTTAAGTTTGGGGCGTGACACTTTGCCCAGCAATGCGGTGCTCGACAGGGGTGCCCATACAAGGCCTCATAGGGAGCCATGCCAATACTTGCCTGAAAATTGTTGTTATACACGAACTCGGCATAGAGAAGATAATCATCCCAACTGTCCTTGAAATCAAGCACACAAGCTCGCAGCATATCTTCCTAACACCTGATTTACCCGTTCCGTCTTCCCGTCAGTCTGTGGGTGGAACGCGGTACTGAACTTCAGTTTCACCCCCATCGCTTCCTAGATGCAAGTACAGAAGATGGATGCGAATTGTGTGTCTCGGTCTGACACGATCTCCAAGGGAACTCCATGCAAATGTTTAATCTCTTTGATGTACAATCTGGCCAACTTATCTACAAAGTTCGAGACTTTAATCGGGAGGAAGTAAGTCGATTTCATCAACCGGTCCACAATCACCCAAATAGAGTTATAACCCTTCCTCGTCTTCGGTAGCCCCGAGATAAAGTCCATAGAGATGAAATCCCACTTCCATTCTGCTATGGGCATGGGCTAAAGTAGTCTAGGAGGTCGGCAATGCTCTGTCTTGACCTGCTGGCACGTGAGACAACAGGACACATAATTTTCTATGTGAACCTTCATGTTATCTCACAAGTACGATCTCTTCATGTCTCGATACATCTTCGTGCAACCAGGATACATCTCAAGCTTCGATCTATGAGCAGCCTCGAGAACTTCCCATCTCAAGTCATGAGTGTCTCGGACGCATAAGTGGCCACGGTAAAGCAGGCCCCTATCAGTACCAACTCTCCACTCGGCGTCCTCATTGTCGCTAGCCTGGTCTCGAAGCTCAGCCAATCGTCCATCATCCTTCTGGGCCTCAATGATCCTATCATCAATAAGTGGCCGCACACGAACGTGCGTGATGCTCTCGAACGGCTACTCCATGGTGAGCTTCTGCTCAAAGTCTCATACGAACTCTACCATACCCCATTCTACCATCATCAGCGGAGCCACAAAATCTATGGTCTTCTTGCAGCTCAACGCGTCAGCCATAAGGTTAACCTTGCTCAGATGGTAGGAAACCTCGAACTTGAAGTCCTTCAAGGTTTCCATCCATCTCCGCTGCCTCATATTCAGGTCGCGCTGCGTGAATATGTATCTAAGGCTCTTGTGGTCGCAAAAGAGCTCGAACTCCTCTCCGTAGAGGTAATGTCTCCAAAGCTTTAATGTAAAGATGACAACCGCTAACTCTAGGTCGTGTGTAGGGTAATTTTCCTTGTGTTTCCTCAATTGTCTCGAGGCGTAAGCAATCACCTTGTCCTTCTACATAAGGACACAACCCAAACCGACATGAGACGCGTCGGTGTATATAGTATACTTGACCCCTTGCTCTGACAATACTAGCAGAGGGGCGGATGTCAACTTATCCTTCAGCTCCTGAAAAGCTTCTTCTGCCTTCTCGTTCCAGGCGAACTTCAGATCCTTCCGTGTCAACTGAGATAACGGTCTAGCAATCTTGGAGAAGTCCCTGATAAATTGATGGTAGTACCCTGCCAGACCATGAAAGCTCCTCATCTCAGTAACTGAACTGGGCTGCTCCCAGTCCTGAACCGCGGCTACCTTAGCGAGGTCAACTGTTATCCTTTCCTTAGACATCAAATGTCCCAGGAACTTGACTTCCTCTTTCTCGAAGTCGTACTTCTTTTATTGTGCGAACAACTGGTCCTTTTTCAGAGTATCCAAGACTGCTTGTAGGTGTTCCTCGTGTTCTTCCCAACTCTTAGAGTATATCAGAATGTCGTCAATAAATACGATCACGAACCGGAATAAAAACGGCCGAAACACCCTGTCCATCAGGTCTATGAGCACGGCCGGTGCGTTCGTAAGGTCGAACGACATCACGAGAAACTCATAGTGTCCAAAACTGATCCTGAAAGCCGTCTTCTGCACGTCTTCATCCCTGACGTGCAACTGATGATACCTTGACTACAGATCAATCTTTGAGAAATACTGTGCCCCTTTCAACTAATCGAACAGATCATCTATCCTGAGCAAAGGATACTTATTCTTCACCGTCACTTGGTTCAACCTGCGATAATCAATACGTAATCATAGTGAACCGTCTTTCTTCTTCACGAACAACACAGGCGCTCCCCAAGAGGACACACTCAGTCATATGAAACCTGCCTCCAACAAACCATCAATCTGTCTCCTCAGTTCCTCCATCTCACATGGAGGCATGCGGTATGCTGGCAATGAAATGAGTATTGCACCAGGCACAAGATTAATGGTAAAATCAATCTCGCGCCAAGGGGGTAATCCAGGAATCGTCCTGAACACATTCGTGAAATTCTGAACTACAGGGGTGCCCTCTAACGTTGGGTTCTCAACACGTTCTAACAAGGCAGCATAACAACTAACTCGACAGGGCCAATTGACCTTAACTGAAAAAGTAAAGACTGTGCCCTCAGGTTCGTAAGCTGTCACGACTCTGGCCTCGTAATCTATCTCTGCCCTCATCTCGGTGAGCCAATCCATTTCGAGAACAACGTCGTAGTGCCATAGTGGGCGACGATCAGGTCAACGATCATCGTCCTGCTACCGAAATCTACTGAGCAAGCCTCACAAATTCGGGTAACATCTGAAAAGGTCTCTGTAACGGTAATGAGTCTCACTCCCTTCGTAAGAGCAGTATGAAACACTAGTCGCTTGACTACAGCGTATGAGATGATCGAAATAGTGGACCCGGTGTCTACCAATAAGAAGACGAGCATACCTTGAATATGTGTCGTGACTTCAAAAGTCATCGATGTTGCGTCTGATCTCTCGGATGCCTCAGCTACCAATGAGTACACCCTAGCCTGCTGTGAATGATTCGGCTACGATGACATAGGTCTCTGAGGTGGCCTGAATCGAGGTGCAGGTGGCTGAAAGGATGGATGGGCTGGTGCTGACCGCAGAGGTGGTGCCGATATGACCTGAGGAATCTGGCGGTTGGTCCTCCGAGGTGGCGAAATCTCACTGTCCCTCATCCTGGTGAAGCAATTTAGCTCTATGTGGCCTGGCTTCTTTTAGTAGGTACACCAAACGTCTAGTAGCCTCATCGGGGCCGGTGAAGCCATAAGCCTAGGCGGTGAATCTGCATGCAGTCTCTTACCGAGGAACGGTCTGCTCGGTAGATTAGGTCGAGACCTAGGAGTCATAGGCACCCATGTACAGGACAGCCTGTCCCCATCCTACTCAGCTCACGGAGACATGCCCACTAATTCAGCATAGGTAGATATGTTAGTGCAACACATCTTCAAGCGGATCTCGGGTCATAGACCTTCAAAAAATTACCGTATTCACATCGGCTTATCTCTTAGTATCAATGGAGCATACCTACCCAGCTCCATGAATTAGTTCTCATATTCTGTCACCGAGATCCCTCCCTGATGGAGGCGAAGAAACTCACTCTCCTTCTCGTGTTGATAAGTGAGGGGATAATACTTCTCATGGAAGCGGGTCTCAAACGCGACCCACGTCCATACATACCCGACAGCAATGGTCCGCAGGACGCTATCCCACCAGAGGTTGGCCTCCTTATCAAACATAAAGGTGACCAACTCCACCTGCTCAGGCTCTGTGCAGTGTAGCGGCTTTAGCATCTTAGAGATGCGGTCAAGCCAATATTCAACCTCCTCGGGTCTGTAAGTACCCACAGAGGTAGGAGGCCACAAGCGCTGGAATCGCTCGAAGAGGTTGCTAGCACCCGTATTTCCAACAGGGTGTACAAAAGGTGCAGGTGGAGCCACATCCATGCCGTGGGCAAAGATTCCCCCAAGGGTGGCCAAGAGCTGCTACTGTTGCTGCTGCATCAACAACATCATCTGCTCGAACTTATCAGTAGGAGGAGCCGATTAAGGCACATGCGACGTCGAAGGAGATGCACGATTCTGCTCAGGAACCGGTGGTGCAGTAAATGGTGCCACAGGTGGTGCAGCAGATGGTGTCACAGGTGTCGTAGGTGCTGTAGCAGGTGTCGACCCATTATTGGGGCCAGTGGCCAGATGAGAATCCGGCATAGTCTCGTGGGACGGGCCCGAACTAAGGTCCATATGGCTATCGCTGAGGGGAGGTGCCCCGTCAAACGAGTCACCAAGGGTGAGACGTGTCGTGCTCCGTATGCTCTTAGGTGGCATTCCCTATATACAACATAAGGCGCAACCCGTAAGATTTAACATAACATCAACCATGCATTCGCAAGTCATTCGCATATCAAATTCAAAGAAGCTTCATACATTTCATTCACCAAAATTTGTCACAATACATTAGATGCAGCATTACATGGATTATGACAGGAAATGCATGTGAGCTAGTCTATGCAAGGTTTCACACATTAAAACCTACAAACCATACTACCACATTCCCAGGCCTATCAAGGCTATACATAGAAATAAGAAAACAAACAACAAAGCAACTAAAAGATGACTATACGTATGACTAGTCCTCCAAATCTAGAGACGGAGAAGGGGTGATTTGAGAGGGAAAATTTGGGGTTTTTGAGAGTAAGGAAAGCTTGGAGGGGTGGGAAATAAAGAAGGGAAGCAAATGGACTGATTAAAAACAGTTCCACTCGATTTGGTGAGCCACACAGCGCCTTACCAACGCTAACCCAACCGACCCGTGCCAGCCCGACAGGCCTGGTCTGACTGGCCGAAGAGGCTTCGCGGAACCGGTGATGCCATTGTCGGTCCCTGGTGATTCCGGCGAGGGCTTGCCCCAGGGGCGATGCCATCCCCACCCCGGAGTGCCGTATGTGTGCGGGGTCCACTTTGGTCTCCCCCGATTTAGGCCATTTTAGGCCCTTGACTCTGTTTGAATCGTTTCCGGTTCAATCTTGCATACATTCATGTATCACGGGTTGTTCTGGTTAAATCTTCATCTAAACCCATCGATTGACGGTCTCAAAAGGTGTTGGGATCATTCCACGTGATCATTAAGGCTTACGAGGTCCAATTTCTACGGTCGATCTCGATCAATTTTTCCGTTTAGAGAAGTTGGGAATCCTATGTCTGTTTCTACGTTTTCTCGCACCCTCCTACGTCAAATTTGCATCAGCATACATCGTATGACCATAACCCAGGTCTAGTTTAATCCAAATCATGCTTTGATACCAACTTGTAACGCCTTAAAAATCGGGGGTCGAGCAGGAGCCCAATTCCTGAGTTCCAACGCATCACTTATGCAACATAGATAATAACGAGTTAAATGTTGTCGGTATTAGTACTTTAAACATGAGTTAGATTAGACTAAAGCAGTATATCATACTCCAGAGATAAATTTAAATTATGCCAGTGGAAGACTGTAATAAATATGTATAAAGTATGTAAAAGGTGTATAACGTCTTGGAAAAATCAGTACACAGACCCGAGTACCACCTCAGGTAGAAATCACAATGATGTGTTGGAACTTGAGAGCTGAGCTTTGCTCGACCCCCGATTTTTAGGGCGCTACAAGGTGGTACATCTTTAGAGTATAATCATGTTCTAGGTTACACAATTACATGAATTGTTCAAGATACAAAATGTCAAAATGTGGTGGTCTAGCTAAAGTATCTAAACCCTGAAGCCCCATCGATCAAAATGGTCGACATAAACCCACCTAACAACTACATGTAAGAGAATGCCTCCTCGTCATCCTTGAAGTTGGGCTCCGCCTTATAGTCATCACCATCACCTGCAGCTAAGATAGGGTCTGATTGGTGTTTAAAACACCGTCGCAGAACGTGGGAGTGAGTGATCAACTCAGTGGAGCTATAAGGCAAAGGTTAACATGTTATCAATTCAATCAAGTAGTAATGATAAAGCAATATAATTAAGCATTCCTAAGTACTCTGGTTAATGTAAGGATGCTATGTATTAATGATGTATGCCCTCGCCTGCACTCCCTCTGCGAACTTCATCTCACGGTCGCGGCATGCAATCACTTCCTCAGTGCTTAACTCCAACGCCAAAGGCACATGCAATGCGGTGCATGAGCGTGATTACCAAGTTCTTATTAGTCCTTTTTATACAGCAAGATTGGAAAACTAAGGTACCTCCCTTATATCATTTCCCAAACAATGATCCATTTTAGGGTTGTCGTCCTAGCAAATCTCATATAATGTTGAGGTTTCAGGTCGTTGCAAGGGCTCATCACCTCGATGCAGGCCTAGCTTATACTCTAGTTACTACAGAAAGGCTCGTCACCTCAGTGCAGACTCAGAGTATACTCGAGGTCACTACGAATGGCTCGTCATCTAGTCGTAGGGTGACAGATCGAATATGGCGTCCCATACCACCGTATTCAGATCACGAGCTTGGGTTGCTCACTGGTCACTACAGGTGGGCTCTTTACCCCAGCGTAGGCCGACAGCTCGACCACGCTGTCCCATACCATCAAATCCAGCTCATGAGTCTTAGCGGATCGAGGTACTAAGGTTAACGGGATTTTCATTGGTGAGTTTGGTACCTTAGGTTCAAGCAGTAGCGTCCATACATGGTGAACATGCATCGGGTCAATCGGGTTACTTGATGAGCTCGATTGGTACGAGCGCACATCGAGTTGATCGACATGAAGTACGTAAGCACTCCGTGTGGCCTAACCACTGCCGACAATCCAAGTACGACTCGAATTCATCAAACACGTCCTGTGTGGCGAGACAACCTCAGCCACCTAATTAGAATCTATTACCGATTGCCTGGACTATATCATAGTCCCAACCATACTTAAACATAACAAGAAATCATATATGAATAGGCACCTCAGCATTAAACTAATACTTCAAGCAATATTAACCATTTGTGCATTTCATGAAACATAACATAAACATGATTTCATACATATACACTTCATACGTAAAACAAACAATATAGTATAAGTTGCATGGAGGGATTTATATACACAATTAAGATAGTTGAGAATCTTATCTCAACACCTATATAAAGTATAATTTACCAAATACTTACTCATACAGACATTTTTATAAACACTTAGACTACACACTTCAACATACATGACGTATGTCGACCACATCATGTATTAGGGCAATTCCTTTCACTAGGGAGTTGTCACACACGCAATCACCATGTATCTACGATAGATAATCATGGCAAGCACGAATATAAATTCCATACTCATTCAGACATATCTACAAACATTTAGACTACACACTACAATATACATGACGTATGTTAGCCATAACATGTAATAGGGAAAATCCTTTCGCTAAGGAGTTGTCGCATATACAACAGTCCTATATCCACGATGGATAATCATGTCAACCATGAATCCAAATTCTACACGCATTCAATTATTTCGACAAATACATGGAATACACTATACTCAACATAGTTCATATATATCTGTGAAGCGAAACAAGCATCGCATTTAACATGTCAAATGGCACCCACGTCAGTTATAAATCATTAACTAGCATTGAAAGCCTTGAAAATCATAACCTAAACGTTTATAGTCCGCACCTTTCACCGGTAATGAGTAACGAATTCAGTCTAGACACTAAGTCATTGTCAACGGTAGAATGGCAACATATAACATGAATTAGGTTAGCTATTTCATCACTTACACTATTTGAAATCCTAAAACAGATTAGGGTTAAGTTTTCTTAACTAGGAGTGGGATCGAAATCGCCCGAATAACGATATAGGAATGGTGGATAAGCACGTGGAACGGCGAGATCGAGTCCCGAGAACAATCTCCCATACTCTCTCTTTCTCTCTCTGTCCTTCTCTTTTCTCTCTCTTATCTCTCTAGGGTTTGTAAATTCGTATGTGAAGGTAGAGAGGGTTTAAGACCCTTATATAGGCTCAAACGTGAGCTCAATGGCCCCAGGGCTATGGTATACTTAGGTTATAGCCAAAACCCATCTGTTTCAGCTCAACGGAGCACTTCTGGATGCCCTTTTTCTGCATGCAGTCAGGCTTAAGCTTCCTGACATTGGATCTAGGTCAAGCTAAGTTTTTAATCTAATCGAATTTATAGATCGACTGTGGCGGACCAGTTTCAGTTCGACGGTCACCAGTAATCAATCAGGGCCACAAGTACACTGACATGTGTTAAAAAATTTTCCTTATCCGAGGGTATAATTTTGTCATATTCTGACGGTCTGAATCCTTATACTTGGCTTGCAAGCGAACCGACTCAATTCACTTAAGTTTCAGTTCATTTTCTAAAGATATTCGCATTTCTCACACGCTTCGCTCCGGACTCAAGTTATACATTTTTGAATACTGTTGGGACTTGATTTCTGAGATGGTTGTCAAGCCCAGTAAGGCGGTCCTAATCGTATAGTTTCGTAGTTATCGAACTTTTGACGCGCAGCCCAGGTCCGATATAGAGTTTCAGTGTGCTCCCGAGAGCAACTAGGTTTGGAGATTGATCCTAGGTTTTAGGGTAATATAGCGTTAACGATTCTATATATTTTGGGTTTTACAGATTGTATTTAAAGTGATTAGATCTAATTTCACTGGTAATCTAGTTTAACCCTTAGTTAATTCTCGTCTAATTTCTAAGCAATTTGGTCCTGAGTGATTTCTGCCTGAGGTGGTACTCGGGTCTTTGTACAAAATTTTTCGAGATATTACAATTCTTCCCTATTGAGAAGAGAATCTTCCCTTCTCTGAGACTGGCTATCATGGCGGTGAGAGCTATTTTATCTGAATAGTCATCGACTTGCACTGCTTCGCTGTTAAACCGTACAATGTAATCGTTCAAAGTTTCACCTTTTTTTTACTTGATAGTGAGCAGGTGAGTAGATGACTTTCGCCATTCTTTCTCGACAATAAACTATGTCAGGAATGCTTTGCTAAGGTCGGTGAAGGAGTTGATCGACCTCGGCTTCAGTTACCTATACTAGCTTTACATAGCCCCCGTCAAGGTTAAGGAGAAGGCGCAGAACATAATTGATTTAGATGCTAATTAAAGTTCCATCCAAACTTTATAGGACTCTAGATGCTCAGTAGGATCTCCAGAACACAAGTATGGGGTGATGGGCGGCATTCGGAACCTTAAGGGTAAAGTCGAGCTAGAACACGAGTATAGGGTGATGGGCAGCATCCAAAACCTTTAGGGTAAAGACGAGCTAGAACACGAGTATGGGGTGATGGGCGGCATCCGGAACCTTGAGTGTAAAACTGAGCTAATGATCTTGCTGGTGAACGACGGTTCCATTTCTTCCATCATTGCATCTATCGAAGCCGGAGCTTGCGCTCAGTAAGCTTGGTGCATAACACCGATATGACCCCACAGCTCGTCAAGTTGGACCTCTCCAATATCCTTGTTTTTGACAACAATTTCGAGGGCTGGATCTTCCTCGCGTGCTTTTTCACGTCTCCTCTTCTCTAGTTCTTGACATAGATCAGAAGGCGCCTACACCGAGGTCCCTGAAACATGGAACGGTGCCCGGGCGGATACACCCCGAGACACTTCTCTTGCGGAACCATTAGGCGTAGAGTTTTTGGTAGCTACCAGGGCAACCGCTTCTCGATTAGGGAGGAGGAGTTGTCTTTTTAGCAGTTGTCTCATCTGGCCGAGCTCACTGGCCAACGTCTCAACCTGGTTCTACAAGGAAATGTAACGGCCTCCTCGGTTCTGAGATCGCCATGCTGGGCCTGTAGGAGCGGACTTGGCTTAGAGTTAAGAAGACAAGTTTTAAAGGTTGACCTGTCCAGCAGGCTCGGGGCTGACAACAACGGTAGTGTGAAGTCCTTTCTTTTTTTCTTTCGCCATTATTTTTTCTTTGGTAAAGTAGGAACGACTTTGATATCGTTCCCATGGACGACGCCAAAAATGTTGATGCAAAAATTTGGCTCACCCTCCCTGGACGACTGGACCTTCAAGCACCTGTACAGGAGGAAGACAAAAGGAGATCCTAGTTAGAGTAGAGGACCCTCCAATGCCAAAGTTAGGCTAGGAATCCGAGTCTGGTAGTACAAGGGATTTTGGGTGAGAGATTTTGTGTACCTTTTCCTATAGATGGCCCTCTTATCGTAGGGCATGATAGTTTGTAATCTTGAGCACGATCCTAGCTGTTAGGCGAGATGTGCGCGAGTAATGAATGTTTTCCGTTACTCTGGAGTCATGCAGTGGACAGTTACGCGCAAGTGATAGATGTCAACAGTTACTTTTAAATCATGCATAACTGAAGAGGGTCATTCACTCAGCCAAGGAGGTAGGTTGACACGATATGGATTCCTCTTCGTTTCACATAAGATGGACTGAGTTGAGCTGATCCGAGCCAAACTCTATTGGTCAATCGAATATGGGCCAAGTTGAATTGAACTGAACTGAACAAATTTGAGCGGAACTAAAACGACTCGAGAGTCCTGATTTGATTGTTCGTGCAATCGGCTTTCTGAACTAAAGGTTGGACCTGTCTTCCCATTGTCCGTGCCATCGGCTTTCCGGTCTAAAGGTTGGACCCGTCTTCTTGCCAATCTCATTTGCTCTTGATAAGCTTTCGTCCGATATCACCTAGCCTTAACAAATGGCTGGGGGCCTGCTCCCGAGCCAAGCTGGGCGGATCGGAGTGCTGTGCGGGACATAGGTGGAAGCTCTCAGAAAAGGCTGCGTCTGGGGACGCGAGCTATAACATGTATGGGCGAGATGGCAAAAGGCTGCGCTTGGGGACGCGAGCTCTAACATATCTGGGCGAGACGGCGCACGAGTGTACACTCGTCCCCCCAAGCCGACCTCAACAGTGGTCGGGTCATATTTCGGATAACATCCACTGGATCCAGTGTATATTGAGCTGATTTTTGCTATTAGTGAACCTCGTTGAGGAGCGAACCTATTGAAAGGGTTAGATTTCACGTTCACTTGATAGATCGGAAGTAATCCGGTCGGTGGACCATACCTTGTAGTCCAACCATTTGAACTTGAGACTTCCTTTTTTAATTAGCCGTGGTTAATTCCAAGAGAATCTATTTACATTCTACGCCCACCGTATTGATTTTTCCAACCCCTATTTGTTATTTGGGAATCAATATAACACAGACTAGTACTAGGATTAATGAGAAGAGAATTAGGTGACTGCAAGCTAACCAGGGTGGGTTTACATATCAATTCCTGTAATCTGTAAAACGAAAGCTAACCACGCTCTGGTCTGGCCTGGTCGTTGCCATTCGCGGTCTTTTATTTTTACGGAGAAAACGCCGGAGAGAATGGCGTCATGGCATTCTCTTCCCCTCGAAATCTCATACCAGGTTCTGGGTTGGATCGCCTTTTTCTCTTGGTCTTTAAGTTTCTACCCTCAAGTCATCCTCAATTACACAAGGAAAAGGTATTTTATTTCTATTCATCTTTCCTTCTGTCCCTTTTCTTGGATATCTATTTTCTGGGTTCTGTTTCTTGAGCTGCCTTGGGTTTGATTTCAGCATCTTCTCTTCTTTTTTCTTTTTTGCTTTCTTTTTTTTTTTTTTCCATTTTTTTTTTCATTTTTCATTTTTCATTTTTCATTTTTTGTTTTTGTTTTTGTTTTTTTGTTTGTTTTTTGGTTTTTTTGTTCTTTTTTTTTTTTTTTTTGGTTTTTTGTTTGTTTGTTTGTTTTTTTTTTTTTTTTTTTTTCCTTTGGGTTTTGGTTTTTGTAGCATACTTCCATTCATTTTCTGTAGCTTATATTCTTTTTCATTGATTTTAGTTTTAGTTTCTGTTTTATGTTTCTTTCTGTTGCATTGGGTTGATTCAGTATCTTCCCTTGTGGGGGGTTTTTTGTTTGAAGTGTTGTTGTATTGGATTTCGGCATCTTATATTCAGTTCCATGGATTATAACTAGTGGGTTTTTTTTATTGAGTTGTTGTGGGATTGAATTCTTTATCTTCTGTTAGTGTTATTGATGCAATCACCCCGCATCCCACATGTGCAAACACCATATGTGTGCACAAGAAAAGACCCACTTTCCTTTTTTAGCTTGTTCTTAATTTCCTTTCTTTCATATTAGGAAATAAGTATTATTTTTTCTTGTTTAAGGGTTTTCTTATTTTAGAGATATCTAATTTCCTTTCTTTCATATTCCTAATTTCCTTTATTTCATATTTCTATGTTAGGAAATAAGTATTACTTTTTCTTGTTTAAGGGTTTTCTTATTTTAGAGATTTTTATGTTAGCTAATAAGTGTTATTAGATTTTTCTTGTTTAAGGTTTTCCTTATTTTAGAGATCTTGGCAAAGAATCCTAATTTTAGATTCTTTAAATTATGATAGGGATGAGGAAACCTTGTAAACACATTATTTATAATACGTATGTCCTATGGAAAAAAACACAATTGAATGATATTTTCTTTGAGCAAGTTCTCTTGTTTCTCGACGTAGTGTGTTGAGGGTTGGGGGGTTGGAAGTAGCGATCTCTATTAGAAGACTAGAAAACTGATTAGCTTGCTCATAGTCATTGCATCTTTCTCTTGTGTGATTTGAACTTTCAATATGGTACATTGAACTTCATTGCACTTAGTTTTTTTTCTTGATTTGGCATCATGGCAAGTTTTGCTCTTGGGTGATTCTTTTCTTTCACTTTTCTCTTCTCTTACCCCATATTTTTTTTTTCCACGAATTCTGTCCCAATTTTCATTCCAAACCTACTCTTAAATCAGTCCTTCCATCATCGACACATTGATTCGACCGTTGGATCGCGATCGGGGACCATTATCACCATCGGATTGAGATTGCGACCACCTGTGGGGCCCAATGGATGACATATAGGGCATTTGATGATAATTTTTTTTTTTTTTTAAATTTTTTTTATTTGTTAGTTTATTTTACATTTTGGACCTTTTATGAGCTTTATCAAATTTTGGTAAAGGTATAACAAGTACCAACTTTAGGGGAGGTAAGGTGTTCCAAAACGGTAATGGTGGCCGTAACGGCCACCACCATTACTGTTATGATACGGGCCGTAATAGCCGTTACAGCCCCCATATCCACCGTTATGACCATTTTTTGTTTTTTGAAAATACTGTTACAGGACCGTTACGGGTCCGTTACAGGCCGTTACGGCCGTTTTGACCCTGTAACACGTAACGATTATGATTATTTCTGTTACATAACAGCCGCTACGGCAATTACGTAACTGATTTTGAATACCTTGAGGGGAGGTGAACAAGTGCAGTGTTTTAATTGGCAAGGATTCGGTCATTTTGTGCATCATTGTTCCTCGAAAGAGAGGAACAAGCCCCTCATGCTTGGCAAATGTGAATAAGAGGTAAATGAGTAGGGAAATTATGAAGACGAAGTATATCAACCTGATGCTACTGGTGCTAGTGATGAAGATGCAGAGGAATCTGAGAGAATGCCATTTGCAATAGTCAGATGTGCCATAACATAGGCAAAGGAGAACAACGATTGACGTAGAACTGCCATCTTCCATACTTATGTCAAGTGTGGAGATGAGTTGTAAAGTGATTATAGGTAGCGGTAGTTGCACCACTGTGGTCTTAGCGAGCATAGTGGCTTAGCTAAGTTTAAAGCCCATCTCTCATCCTTGACCATATCGTGTTGCCTGGGCTTGATACATCCTCCATTCTAGTGTCCCAGCTGTGTCTTATCCGTATCCAGTTTGGATCTTATAAAGATACGTTGCTTATGAATGTTGGCCACACCATCTTGGGTAGGCCTTGGTTGTATGATAGAGACGTAACACAATTCGGTCGCTTGAATACGTATTTGTTTATGTATGAACACAAGAGGATTATCTTGAGCTCTCTCCCACCCAAGAGCACCTCAGATAAGAAAGTAGATGTCAAGAGGGGTGATCAGAAGGATGTGAAGAAACCTTAGTCCAAGTCTTTGCATTTTGTAAACGCAAAAGAATTTAAGAAAGAGACTAAGGATGATTTCGAGGTGTATGCCCTGGTGGATGGAGAAATTACACCCCAGGTTGATGTAGAGTTGCCACATGAAGTGATTTTGATGATAGAGGAGTTTTAAGGATGTTTTTCCTAATGACCAACTGGATGAGCTACCACCTAATTGAGACGTACAACATGCCGTTAATCTTGTCCCGGGGTCAACTCTCCCTAATCTCCCGCATTACCAAATGAATCCCACAAAGCACGTAGAGTTGGAGAAGCAAGTTGATGACCTTTTGAGGAAATGATTCATTTAGGAAAGCATGAGCTTGTGTGCTGTGCTTGCCCTTCTCATGCCTAAGAAGGATAATATGTGGTGCATGTATGTGGATAGTAGAGCCATCAATAAGATCACAGTCAAGTACCAGTTCTCATACTGCATCTTGATGATATGCTGGACATGATGGCGGGTGCTACCATTTTTTCGAAGATTGATCTCAAAAGTGGGTATCACCAAATCTGTATACGTCCTTTTGGCTCGAACAATGCTCTAAGCACATTTATAAGGGTTATGACCCAAGTGTTGAGATCTTTCATAGGGAAGTTCCTAGTGGTATAATGATATCCTCATCTATAACACCACTAAGGAGCAGCATCTCAACCACTTGAGACAAGTTGACTGGGTACTTGGGACTGAAAAGTTATATGCCAACCGTAATAAATATTCCTTCATGATAGATAGAGTTATTTTCTTAAAGTTTATTGTGTCATCCGAGGGAATGTCAGTGGATCCAGAGAAAGTTAAAGTCATTGTCAGTTGGCCTGAACCGCGGAATATCCATGATGTGTGCAGCTTTCACGGCTTAGCCGCATTCTATAGGCGGTTCATTAGAGGGTTTAGTTTCATTATGACTCCCATCACCGATTATATTAGAAAAGGGGAGTTCTAATGAGTGAATGCAGCCTCTAAGGTTTTCAAGGAGATAAAAGTTAAGATGACAGATGCTCCTGTCATGTGTCTTCCTAACTTTCCAAAGTTTTTGAAGTTGCGTGTGATGCGTTGGGTGTTGGTGTAGGTGTAGTACTAAGCCAAGAAGGACATCCAATTGCTTATTTTAACGAGAAACTAAATGAAGATAAACAACGGTATTTCACATATGACAAAGATTTCTATGCGACTGTTCAATCATTGTGCCATTGGCGTCATTCTTTGTTACCGCAAGAATCCGTCTTATTATCTGATCATGAGGCCTTGCATTACCTCAGTTCCCGGAAGAAACTAAACCCTAGGCATGCTAAAAGGGTTCAATTTCTTGAGGAACAAAATTTCGTTCTCAAATACAAGGCCAAGGTCGAGAATAAACTAGGTGATGCCCTTAGTCGTTGAGTGGGCTACTACAGAGTATGAGTGTAGTAGTGATTGGGTTTGAGCAACTAAAGGAAGAGTATCCTATCTGCCCAGATTTTAGAGAGTTATATGCATCATTGGGGGATTTCCATTTGAGAAACAATCGTGGGTTTATCATCATTGATGACTTCTTATTTAAAGGTGACAAACTCTTCATCCCCCGTACGTCCCTCCATGATTTTTTTAGTTTGGGAACCTCATACTAGAGGAGTAGTTAGTTATTTTGGGAGAGACAAGACCATTGCTTTTGTGGAAGATAGCTTCTACTAGCCATGTCTTAAGCGAGATGTAGCCAAGATCATTGAGTAGTGTATGACTTGTCAACTAGTGAAGCAAAAGAAGTAAAATGCGGGATTGTATACGCCCTTGCCAATGCCACATGCTCCGTTGAAAGATATTAGTATCGATTTCGTGTTCGGCTTACTAAAGACTATCAAGAAATACAATTTCATCTTTGTTGTTGTGGACCATTTTTCCAAGATGGCCCAATTCATTCCATGCTCTAAAGCGTTGGACGCCTCCAATATTGCAAAACTTTTTGTTTTGGGAAGGTGGTACGCTTATATGGTCTGCCTAAAACCATTGTGTCTGGCTGTGATGTGCGCTTTATGAGCTATTTCTAGAATACACTATGGCACATGATGGGAATGAAACTTCAGTTCTCGTCAGCTTATCATCCCTAGATAGACAGATAGACTAAGATCATTAATAGGAGTCTTGGAAACCAGCTTAGATGTCTTGTGGGAGATCACATCAGGACTTGGGATACCATTTTGCTTGTTATTGAGTTATCATATAATAGTTCCATCAATAGCTCCATAAGCATGAGTCCATTTGAAGTTGTGCATGGATACAAACCTAGGAAGCCTATAGATCTCATACCCATGTCAGTGTCCCATAGGCAGAGTCTACACAAGCATTTGCACGCCACATTCATGACTTGTATAGTAAGATCAGGAAGCGAATAAATCTATGTAATGAAAAATACAAAATACTTGCTGATTCTTGTCTTAGATTTCAAGAATTTTTACTAGGAGACTGATGATTCGTATGATGCCTAAACGGTTTGCACAGGGAGCCATTATGAAATTACAAGCATGTAGTGTAGGACCATACAAAATACTAAAGAAATTAGATCCTAATGTTTATATAGTAAATATTGCACCTACCATGGGAATTAGTGTTCACTCCCCAAGTATAGGGTTGTGATTTAGTAATAAACTCGGTGAGACCGAGGTCGAATCCTAAGGGACTGGAACCTGTACGTAATTTGAAACTAAATGGAACTAGAACTAGACTAAGATGTAATCTAAATCGAATGTAATTGAGGGAATAATGATGAAATATTTATCTAAAACTTAGAGAATTCAGAGGAAGGAAACTAGGGATTCAGAAGTTCCACTTGTAGAGATTAGGGAGATCTTATGCCTGCTTCAATAATTCAACTGGACTTAGAGTCCTATCTTCATCTAGTTGAAGGGTGTACCCATGAAAATTAAAACTGAACTTCCTTTGATCCAGTTTTCAAGAGATAAAAGGTATAAGAATTAAAATGGATTTCGTTACCAAACTATGTCCAGGAGACAAAGTAAACAACAAAATTAAACTAATTAACAACCAATTAGAGGATATATGAAGGTTATGAATGGTTCCATCATCCAACCATGCCCAGGAGACGATGGTGAACAACAGGGCTTCTTGACTTCATTATCATAAAAAGGAAAGGAACATGCTCAAAGCTATTGCAGACCCATTGTAATTTTAGTCACAACAGACCATTAAAAACTACAAACATTCCCTTAATTAAACCAAAATCAACATCAGTTCAGTTTAAACAAAAGGCACAAGGAAAAAATCTCCCATTACGATACAAGCTTCACCTCTTAGTCCTAGCTAAGAGGTTTAGCCCAACATGAATGGGCTAGATCTTTCAAAAAGCATAAGAAAACTAACAAACCAGAGAAAAAATATAAAATTCTCTCTCTTCCTCTCTCTTTCAGACTGACGTCTCAAAACTTGGATGCCTCCACGGTTGCTCTCTCCCAGCCCCTTTTCTCTCTCACATCTTCTTTCTTTTATAGATGATGCAGTCGGCTACATGCATAGTCGGTGGAGTGGTCGGCTGCGTAGCCCTTCGCAACAACAAAATCAGAAACATCTTGCGCAGCTGAGAACTCCCCTGCGTAAGCTCTGTTATGCAGTCAAGAAGACAGTCCAAGAAAACGCCATTTTTCCTTGCTTCTGTCCAAAAGAACACCGTCCCTTGAGGCGTTTTGGACAAGCCTACACGATGGATGGTCCAGATCGGCCATCCGATCATGGCCATGATCGTGCAATGGCCAAAAAAGTCGTCCAACGTCTGCGCGAAAATAAGGCCTGCGGAAGGCACTTGCGCTAATGCTTGGTGGGTCCCACTCGTCTGTCATTTGAGAAATCCACACCGTCCATTAGCGTTGTGACGAAATTTCAGCTGGAGAGGGTTTTGGATTGCTGCTGACACGACCCACATGATTTTCCATTTTGCCGTCCATCCTACGTTTTGACGGTTGAAATCTGATACATGCTGCTTCTTGGAAACTTTCCACCAAGGTCTTGATTGTTGGCTCATTACACTTCGAATGGATGGTCCAGATCATCCACGTGGACCCTGATGTTGGGCCACAGCGAATCCCAACTATTGCTCGTGCGGACGCTATTGAGACGAAAACGGAACTCCCGTTTTTGTGAAGAAGACTCGGTCAAACCGAGTTTGTCTGGCTTAAGCGGTTCGGTGCACATCCGGTATACATGTGCTGGTGTACACACTACCCGAGGTGGGGTCCACAGTGATGTAGTATGAGATATCTGCACCGTCCATATCCTTATCTTATTTAAGGGGTCGGAACCAAAATTGAGGCATATCCAGATATCAGGTGGGCCCCATGTCATGTTTTAAAGGGCTGATCTTTCCGTTGAGCCACTTTCAGAGGGATCCAATGGCTCAAATTTGATGCGTACGGTTAATTTATGGTCCTCAGGCCGTATATGAAGTTTCAAGTCGAACGGATGGTTGGAACCCTGTGATCTTGCATTGTGGACCAATTTTGGGCCACTTGAGCTTTAGTTTATCGATTTTCTCGAATCTCTGGTATGTAAATCCGTCGATCTTGGTCCCCTGGGGTCCGTCCTTTGCCTTGGTGAATTCTGAGCGTTAAATCCGTGCTTTAAGCACCCTGTTTCAGTCCAAGCTTGTAAATACACCTTGCATCACAAACACGATTAAATTGGGCCGTTAAATAGTACCATGTTCATAAATCCAGGCAATGACTGGGGTCTGGTATGCAATATTTGACCCTCAATAGTTAGCTCTACTTTCAATGTGGAAGATCTAGTACAGTATAAAGGTTCTGTTAGTTCACCTTTTGGCCTGTATTCAGATCTTCACATAGACCCTGACAATAGTGATCCTGACCTATCCCCTGATTCATGGCATTTACCTAATCCATCGTCCTAGCCCTTGCCACCCTTACCTTCCTTACTTGCTAGAAGCATGATGTGCCGTAAAGGCCGTTACGTAAAGGTAATGATGGCAACCGTCATATGTTACGGGGTCGTAACAGTCGTTATGAAAAAAATGACCTGTAATTGCCGTTAACAGCACGTTACATTCCCTATAAAGGCCATAATAGCCCCATAATGATCTATTACGGGACATACATGTTTTTCATACTTTTTAATCAACATTACGGGGCATATATAGGTTTTTTTTTTGGGTTTTTTAATTAAAAAAAATAGAGACTGTAACGACCGTTATAGGGCCGTAACAGTCGTTATACCTCGTATCGTAAAGGTAACGGTGGTGGCCGTTATGACCACCTTTACCATTACGGAACACCTTGGCTAGAAGTGAACAAATTGAAGATATATTGGATGAACAAGTGGTCTCCACCTGTTATGGGGAATTTCAAAAATTCCTTGTTAAGTGGAAGAATAGGTCGATTTCCGATAACACGTGGATCATCGAGATATCTTCAGCGTTTAGACCCGAATATTCTCGAGCGATACAGGAGCTTTAGTTTGCCAGAGGCGAACTCTTTTCAACCGAGGGGAGTTGATGAGGATATTCGCACATCATCTGTAAGAGTGTATGCGAGGAGAAGGGCATCAATATCTCTTTGACTAGATGACCCGTACATGGGGCCCATTGGGCCCGAATAATCATGAGCTACATTCCAAGGAGTATTGGGCCATTAATCTTCATCGACACACTGATTCGACTGTTGGATCGTGATCGGGGACAATTATCACTATCGGATTGAGATCGCAACCACCTGTGGGGCCCAATGGATGACATATAGACCATTTGATGGCATAGAATTGTTTTAAAGTTTATTTGTTAGTTTATTTTACATTTCGGACCTTTTATGAGCTTTATGTCATGTTTCTTTTTTAAAAAATAATTTAGGGGTGATTTGGTAAAATGACAATAAGGGCATAATTGTAATTTTCTCCCAGGTTCTCTCTTTCTTCATGTGACTTGATGATTGCTTCCAAGTGATTTGGATAGTAGGTTTGGTGTGAAACCATTCCTCTTCGAGGTAGGTGTTCTCTTTCTCTGTCCAAAGAGGTATTCTTCTCAAACTTTCACCATTTTCCTCTTCCCTTTTGATCTATACCCATCCGAATCCCTTCCTTCTTGCTTTCATCATCCTAATTAATCCCAACCAAACGCAAACCTTGAAACCATCAAACCCTATCCAAAATAGTCCACACGTGTGACCGTATGGCCACACGTGTAAGCCGTCATAGCTGGTTGTACGGTCAGCCATACACCTTCCTTGCTCCTTCCTTGTTTCCCCATAAAAACACATTGTATCCCTAACCCTAACCCTAATTAAACCCTAGATCCCCAAATTTCCCAATTTCTCAAATCGTCTAAACCCTAGGTTCCTAATTACCCTAATTGGCCTAAAATCCCAAACACCCAACCCTCCAATTCTTCAATTCCTAACAATTAAGACTTAAAACCCCAAATCCTTCAGCCAACCAAACAACCTAAACCCTAACTTCAGTTTTCCTCTAAATCCCGTGAATCCTAGGTTAACCTAAACCCTAATTGAGAAAACCCTAACTAGTATTAACTTCCCCTTGAAGGTAAATTAATTCCTATGCTAATTGGATGTTTCTACATCCATAAGATCCTATCAATTAGTGTTTGGTCATGCAATGTGTAATTACTACATGTGGACTAAATTTCTCATAATCAAATGCTCAATTCTTGATATGTGTGATGATTTAGCGTGGTTTGTGAAATTTATTTATTTAGATTAAATCGCTGATTGACCTCAATTGATTATTTAACCACATGCATGCGTTCTGCATCAGTAGGCCATTGATTAAGAGTCTTTGTGGATCAGACTTTATAATCCTGGTCTTGAGATTCAATTGTGTGAAAAAAAATCCAACTGCATGATTACTCTACACACTTCAGAAGCAAATACTTTGATGAGAATTACTCTTCTTCTAGACTACCAACCTCGTTTCCCAATGTTTGTAGTTTGTCTGTGCACGCTCATCGAGACCTACTTAGCAAAACTATTTGATGCTTACTTTGGTATTTCGACATCTGTGAACAAGAATATCATCGCCAATAGATTGCTTGAATGCAAACAACATTCCTTCCGACTCCAGACGCCACTTCTCCTTCTAAGCATGATTTGACAATAATCTATGCTAGATATACACGTTGTTGATGCAGAAATCTAGTTAGCCCCTTCCTGGACCTATTCACCTGCACAAGGAATGGACAAGGAAGACCCTGACTAAAGCAGGGGACTCTCTAATGCCTAATTTAGGGACAAGATCTGGGTCTAGTTGAATATCGAGGGTTTAGGGCTAAAGATAGTGCATACCTTTCACCATTAGAGGCCTCCCTATTTATAGTTGAGGAGAGGCGGTAGCATGAAACGGATTTCCCTGTTAAGTAGGAGGATCCCCTGAGATCCTTGGAGAGGATCTCGGGTTCATGATTGTGTCACGGATGAATCCCATGATCTTCAGAGAAGATTTCGGGTCTATCTTCCTTAGATAAGGTCAGACTATCCGGAATTGACATAGAGATGTTAGTTGGAGACGGAGCTTAATTGGACTGACCTCCCCTTGAGGTCGGACCAAGGAAATGGCCGCGCACTGGAGACATGTTGAGTATTGTCCGAGGACATGAGGGAGCTCGTTCACGTATGTCGAAAAAGTGATGGCCTTCCATTTATAAAGAAGGTCCTTATGATGTCCAATTTTTATATCCTTTAACTTCTTCATGAGTCCTGATAGCCTCTTCCTATTGCTTTTACACTGGTTTGCACCGGTCTTCCAATCCAGAGAGAAGTAGGGGATCTGGGCTGTGTCGACCTAGGTCGTGTTGACCTTAAGGTGCTGACCTTGAATGCCGACTTTGAGGTGTCAACCTTGAGTGTCAACCTAGGTCGTACCGACCTACCTAGTCGGGCGGCTGGGCTTTCTCGGGGTTTGTAGTACTTCCTTCATCGAACTCGATCTCATCCCTTGGGCTTTGGAACCGTTTGTTGAGTTGGATACGTGGGTTCCCGACCACGGGATTCATTCGTGACACAATCGTGAACTCGAGATCCTCCTAATTAAAAAGGAAATCCATTCCATCCTACTGCCTCTCCTCAACTATAAATAGGGAGGCCTCTAATGGTCAAAGGTACACACTATTTTTAGCCCTAACACTCGATATTCAACTAGACCCAGATCCTGTCCTTGACTTAGGCATCAGAGGTTCCCCTGCTCTAGCCAGGGTCTTCCTTGTTCGTTCCTTGTGTAGGTGAACAGGTCTAGGAAGGGGCTAACCAGATTTCCGCATCAACACACGTCACCTTCATAAGATCAAGTATATTTACAAGCAGTTCAATCTAAAACCAGATCATCAATGTGATTTAACTTTAATGGTTAGATCCATACATAAGAGCTATTCAATTTGAAGTAGACCTCAAATCTAATCCCGTCCAAGCAAATGCCTACAAGCTCCATTCCTACTACAATTAGAACTAATGTTCTGATACCACTTGCTCAATCTCACAGAATGGAAAACTTACTTTTCATGGACACACTCATTACATTGAAGCCAAAATCACACGATCTTGCCATATTGAGACAACGAGTCTGGGAAGATCGCGAATAAATCATGTTTTTTCTTGAAGGAAAATAATGAAGGGGAACCCTCTTGTCCCTCCCACTGTTTGCATGTAAATAACATATTTCTCAAGGCAAGAACGGGAAAGCTTTTGGGGAGAATGCAATGCTTGTTGCTTCGACAATGCCCACAAAGTGTGGGAGGAGAGATGTATTTGAATGAGCCGTGGTTCTTATACATATTGACTTGTCTATAGCTCGGTCTATTTTGTTTCCATAATCTTCTGTTCTTGTTTTTTCTGCTGGCTTTTGCTGGTTGCTTTCTAATAAAATTCCATTCATAGCTATTCAAAAAAAGAATGGGAAAGCTTTCAAGACCACTATAAAGGGTTTTCTCTTTTATGAAGAGAACAACTTTATTTTTAAAAATATTTATTAAGTATAAAATGCAATGGGCAGGACTCCTTTATATAGAGGAGAAACAAGCATACCTTCCCTCTATTAAGTGTGAGACTAAAAAATTATTGTCATCATCATCATCATCATCATTGAAGCCTTATCTGTGAATTGGGGTCGGCTCACTACCTCCGTCATCATTGAAGTATGCCTTCCTTCAATTAATTGGGGTCGGCTCCATGAATCTTGTTATGCCGTTCCACTCACTACCCCCATCCGTGTCCTTTTGAGCCTTCCCCTTGTCCTTTTAGAGCCTTCAACTTGTACAAGCTACTCCTAACCAGCATGTTTCTTGGTCTCTGTTGCACATGACCAAACCATCTAAGTCTACTTTCCCTCATCTTATTACCTATTGGTGCTACTCCTAAGGTCCCTTGAATGCATTCATTTCTAATTCTATCTTTCCTCGTCTTGCCACTCATCCATCTCAATTTCCTGATTTTAGCTACACATCCTATGAACATGTTGTTCCTTAACTGCCCAACATTCCCTCCCATAAAGCATGGCTGTTCTTATAGATATCCTATAAAAATTCCCTTTTCAGCTTGAGTGGCACACGGTGTACATAAAACTCTAGAGGTACATCTTCATTTCTTCCACCCAGTTTGAATTCTATGGGAAAAGACTAATATATAAATAAATAAGTGAACATAACCCAGGCACAAGCTAAAATATCCCAGGACCTGCGTGTGATACTCTTTAGCAATAAACTGAGCTCTAACGTTTTCTTGTTTTTTTTTTTTTTCATGTGTTTTAATTTCTGGGTTTTGTTCTCTGAAATATTGTTGGATTGAATTTTGGAGCATCTCTCATTTTTCAAGGATTTTTATTTCTGGGTTTTATTTGTGTTCTGAAGTGTGGTCGGGTTGAATTTCGATTTCCTGGTGCTGAATATGACGAAGCACTCTTCGTATCTCATCTACAACGTGGCACTCTTCTTCAGCCCTGTTATTCAAAGGCAATATCGTGAGAAGTATGGTTATGATGAGGTTTGTGTTTTGCAGTTCTCTATTTTTATTTTTATTTTTTTTATTGTTTACTGGTTTGTGAAGTCCATGAATTTCTTGTGATGATGATGTTGATGAAGTTGAGAAGCAACCTACACGCGTTCTTCTTCTGATTATTATTATTATTATTATTACTAGTAGTACTACCACTACTGCTGCCACTACATGTACTACTGCTGCTACTATAATTATAATTGAAATTGAGATGGTGAATTTGATCATTGGACCGACATTAATTCACTTCAATGCTGCTTCTTGTGTGGGCCTAAAAATTACTATAATTGAGAAGAAATTTGGAGAGTTCCATCTAGCTTCACACTCAATTAAGCTTGCTAGACACTATGTGCATTGGAAGGTTGACTATAAAAAGGGATTACGATAACCTTTAGATGGAAGTTCAGTCCTTGTTTGGACGAATGCACAGCCAGTGAATTTTCTAGTTCACTGGCTGCCTTATGTATGGATATTATGATGATATTGGGTCCAAGAAAATCATCTCATTTGAGATCTTGGCTAGAAATCCAAATGACACAACCACTAGATCTATGAGTTTGTGGTTGGTTAAACACTCCCACTACCAAAATTTGTAAAGGAGACAATGTCCCAGTTTGCCAGTTATCAGACATCCAAACGGGCCCAGGTTAACATATTTGCAATTTTATACCTGATATGAGATGTCATTGCTGCTTTTCAAACTAAAGCTTCATCAATTTTAATATGCTTAGTATAGGCATAGATTAGTGGATATTGTTGTTTCTGATTACCATTGTAGATTTGTATAGAGATTGCAAAAGAAGAAAGGAAGAGAAGAAAAGTGGGGTGAGAGAGAGAGAGAGAGAGGAAAAATGATAGAAGAAAATAGAGGATTAGGGTTTGCAGGTCCCCACTCCTCTTTGCTTAAGTGATAAAAAGAAAAATGGCGAAACTACCCTTAATACAAATATCTGTCTTATATATACCAAGACCAACTGTAGGGCCATAACCATATCCAAGTGGGCCATAGGCCCATACCCATAACCGGCAATACTCTCCCTCAAGCTGGAGCATAGATGTCTTGCATGTCCAGCTTGGAAACAAGTTTGTCGAATTGAGACTTTCCAAGAGCTTTAATGAATAAATATGCGATTTGATCATGAGATGAAATATAAGGGGTGTGGCATCTTAGCATCAAATTCTAAAGGCAATAAGCTCGGCAAGGGAGCTTCCACAGATGTAGTTTTGACAGTACACTCATTTTTAACATAGAATGGTAACATTTTCAAAGATGGTGACGTCCACAATCACAAATTGATTCTTAAGAGTGGGGGAATAGCACCGATAAACCTTTTGAGTATGAGAATATCCCAAAAAGATACACTTAGCTGAACAAGGAAAAAGTTTATCTTGACCTAACCCAAATATATGAGCAAAGCAAGTACAACCAAATACTTTTGGGGTAGGAAAAATTGGTTGATTAGGAAACAATAGAGAGAATGGTGTTTTACCATCTAAAACTGATGAAGGCATCCCTATTGATTAAATGGCACGCGATAAGTACTGGGTCACCCGAGAAGATCTGTGGAATATTCATTTCTTACAACAAGGCTCGAGTAACTTCCACCAGATGCCTTGCACTCAACCACCAACAAAGCTCGCATGCTTTGCACTCCAACTTTAATACTTTGGGAAGTGATGGGATGAAAGTCTATAGATTCTAGAGAGAAGGATGTCCCAAATAGCAATGCTATTGAATTGTTGAATCCGCAGGAAGCACTACCACACCTACTGGTTCTCTGTCCAAGTAGTACAAACCATTCCTCTCACGGCCTCCACTATTCATCCTACCTATCTTGAGGTCCTAAAACACAATAAGAATGAAAGAAGGGCATAGAATAATTCAAAATTGTAGTTATAAGTAAAAGGCTAAATGTAAACTTGGGTGCATGTGGAACCAACAACATGGAGATAGATGCATTGGGTTGAGCGGTACCAACTTCAATGACATTAGATGATGTACCGTCAACTAAAGTAACCAACATATTTGATGAAACATAATTAAAGGAAGAAAGAGATTGTGGTTACCAAAGATATAGTCGGATGCCCTAGAGTCGATGATTTAAGAGGAAGCAGAAGATGACAAGAGACATGCTCTTTACTTGATTGAGCCAAAGTGGCTATAGAGGTGGAGGGAACATTGTTGGATGTAGAGCCACTACAAGATAAAAATGTGCATATTCATCCCATGATAGTGAAACATTAATCTGATCACCATTAGTATGAGATGAAGTAAGAGTGGCGGGTCCACCATCGGAAGAAGCATCCTCCACCATAAGGGATTGATTAGTCTTTGGGGTTTCCCTAATGATCCCAACAAAAGTATACAATATGAGTTGTCGAGCCACAATGAGTATAACATACGATCTCCTCAACGACCACGACCACATCTACCTCTCCATGGGTATCTACCACCTTTATCACAACCAGTGTTCAAGTTGTCGGTATCGTTACAAGTTTCGCTGATCAGAGATAAAGATATAATATCGTTATCGCCGATAATTGGAAATGCGAAGAAAAATAGCGAAAAATGAGGAAATTGATGGAATTTTTCAGTAAAACTTTAGGGCATGCCTAAATGCACATATTTGCATATTTAGGAATAAAAAAAATTACAAAACAATGCATTAAATAATAAGTTTTCATTTAATAGGGCTCAAAAAGCATGCATTGCCGTAAGAAATCGCTCCATTTGTTATCAACATGAGTTCATATAATACTTTATGGGGCCCATTGTAATCAAAATCACTCCAATTGTAATCAAAATGAGTTCATGTAATACTTTATGTGGACTGAGTCAAGTCTATGGGGCCCACTGATTTATATACTTTTATCCACTCCGTCCATCCACTTTACCATATAATTATAGGGCTTGATTCCAAAGATGAAGCATATCCAATGATTAAGTGGACCACACCGCAATAAATGGTGTGAATTTGAACGTCTATCGTTGAAAATTTCTTAGGGGCCATAGAAGTTTTGGATTAATGTAATTTTTTTTTTTTACCTTCATCGATGACTATGCGATCTTATGGACAGCTTGGATGACAAATAAAGATCATTGTGGGCCCTAGGAAATTTTCAACGATAGGAATCATTGTCCCCGCTGTTTTCTAGGGTGTGGTCCACCCAAGATTTGGATCTGTCTAATTTTTGGGTTCATGACCTAAAATTATCTCGCCAAATGGATGGACCGTGTGGATATAACACATACATCATGGTGGGGTCCACGGAACTTGGTGATAGCCAAGCCACCGGGGTCAGCACGCCTGCCTCTTTCACTCCAAAGAGATGCAGATTGCATCTTACCCCCACCCGGACGTATTACCGTCCAGGCAGGGATCTGCGGGGCCCACCGTGATGTAAGTGTTTTATCATGCCTTTCATCATTTTTCTCAAATCATTTTAACATATGAGCCAAAAACTGAGGCAGGTATCGGGCTTAAGTGGACCACAAACTGGGGATTGAACGTCCACCATTAAAAACTTCTTGGGGCTGGAGAAGTTTTGGATCAAGTTGATATTTGTTTTTTCACTTCATCAACGTCTACATGACCTTATGAATAGGTTGGATGGTAAAAAAGCATCACAGTGGCCCTTAGGAAGGTTTCAACGGTGGGTGTCATTATCACTGTATCTTCTTTTGGTGTGGTCCACTGGAGTTGTGGACCTGCTTCATTTTCATAATTAGATCTTAAAACAATCTAAGCAAAGCGATTAATGGTGTGGATAAAATACTTACATCATGATGGGCCCCACAGAGCCCTGCTCGGACGGATTGCTGTCTGAGCGGGGTAGGACGCAATAAAAGGGGACGCAGATTGCGTACTGAGTAACTTAACACGCTAAGCGTACTGTGTAAAGTTTGTGGGGCCCACCATGATTTAAATATTTTATCCACTCCCTCCATCCTTTTTAACATATAATTTTAGGGCTCTAAACCAAAAACTAAGTACCTCCAAATCTCAAGTGGACCTCACCACTGGAAACAGTGTGAATTGAAATTCTACCGTCCAAAATTTCTTGGGGCTGCAAAACTTTTGGATCAATCTTTTATTTGTGTTTTCCCTTCATCCATGTCTATGTGATCTTATGAACAAGTTGGATGATAAATAAACATCACTATTAGCCCTAATGAGGTTTCAACGGTGGAAATCATTATTCCCACTGTTTCCTGTGGTGTGGTCCACTTGAGTTTTGGGAATTCTTCAATTTTTGGCTCAACCACTGAAATGAGTTGGAAAAACATATGGACGGTGTGGATAACCCTCATACATTCACAGTAGGCCCAACTGAGTTTACTCAGCACGATAAAAGCGTACCGAGTAACTCATACGCAATCCGATTCTGTAAAAGGGTTTCAAAACCCGAAACCCTAAAAAAAAACTTGAGCAAAAGGCACCGATAGAAGAGGTTCCGGAAGGGAACTCTAAAAACTCGAAAAATCTATCCAAATTTCTCAAGATTTCGCATATTTTTTGCCCCATTAATTCCGATCAACGATCCTATTCTACAGGTACATACTTCCAAAAGTTTTTTTTTTTTTTTTTCCCCCCTTTTTTTCTCACTTGTTTTTGGTATTTACGCAGCTCCCTATATTATCATCCCTTTTATTGTCAAGGAGTTGTCAGCTACAGTTATCCCTTGACAGAGACGCGATTTTTGGTCGACAACTGTATTTTACATTAAAAATCGATAAAATCGCCGAATATTCGCCGATGTTAGGAAGAGAAATGAAAAAAGTGAGTTTCGGTGTTGCAACTCCAACGACACCGATAATATCGGCAATATTATTGATTTTTTGCCGATAATATGAACACTGATCACAACAAAGAGCACCATGCTCAACACGTCCTCCACGATCTCCACATAGACTAGAATAACTGGACGAAGAGGCCAATGCAATTTTATCAGATGCATTAACATGAATATTGTCAAAATCATTTACCAAAAGGACTCTTTGAAGCCTTGCATAAACCTCCTGCATTGAAGGAATGGAAGCTCCTCTTAAAAATTGATCTTTTGCCGATTGATACTCTTTCAACAATCCAAATAGAAGTTTCACTACTTTCATATCTTCCCACTGCTTCATGAGGGTGTCATCTGAGGTAATTGCATGATATATGGAAAGCTCTTCCCACATTCTACTCAATTTTGTGAAGTACTCACCAAGGGGCTTATCCCCCTTTTGAAATGAGAAGATCTCCTTGTATAATTGATACACCTGAGAAATATTTTGTTTTGAGGAGTACATCTTCCTCATAGTATCTTGGATGTCTATTCCCGTGTTTAAGAACGTCAATTAGAACCCACCTCAGACTCCATGCTATTCCACAACCAAGTTCAAATTTGGGCATCCTCACGCATCTACTGTTTGTATCTAGAATTAGATTCCTCCAGTTTAGGATCCATGAGGTACTAATCTTTTTCGTGGGCTGAGAGGAATACCTCAACAGACTTGACCCATAAAAGATAATTCTTCCCATTCAACTTTACAGAAGTTATTGACGCATGGACGGCGGGGGGGGGGGGGGGGGGGGGGGGGGTCCTTGCATTTTCCCAAGAGATGAGGAACAAACGACTACACTTTTGGATTCCATAGCCATTCCATGATCAATTTACTTAAACACCAATGAAAAATGCTAATCTTTGAAGGAGATACAAACACAACTACATGTCAAAATTAACATAGCATAGAGATTTTTTCTATGTTATTACTCTAAACCATATCAATACCATTCCCACATTGCACACAACTTTACTGGTGAGAATATTCTACCGAAGAACTACATCACACAATGCAACCAACATAAACGAGCAATTCTAAACATCACCTGAAGAAAAATCATCAAGCCTTCATCATCTGTTAAGGCATCTACTCTCCTTTTTGTGAGCATTTTCTTATACTTGAAGAACAACATAGAAAACAACATATTTTCTGCACAAAAGAACACCAAAATATGTTTCCTTTAAGGTCCAATCAGTCCCCTACGTCTTTAGAAGGTACCCAAAACTAGATCGAGCAACTTGGGGTTGAATGGGAAGGATTATGAGGCCTGGACCACTTCTAGATGTGCTCTAATAATGTGTAGATTCGAATATAATAATGTGTAGATTTGAATAGAGATTAAAAAAGAAGAAAGTAAGAACAAAGAAGAGAGAGAGAGAGAGAGGAGAGTTTGTACATCCCCACTCGTTCTCCTTTATATTCTAGTGATAAATAGCAAAAATGGTAAAACCACCCCTAATACGAATATCCATATGTCTAACATATCCCAAGACCAAAAATATTAGGAAATAAATGGATTGTAGGCCCATCACCATATCCAAGTGGGGCATAGACCCATACCCATAACCGTTAACAATCATGGTGCAAAGAATTCTCTTGAGCCTTTTGTTATGGTTTTGAAGTTCTACTTTAGGGCTAGATGTTGACATTGGATGCTATGCGAGTTGCATTTGAGATTTCTAGATAACCCCCAACTAGACCATTGGAAATGTTATAGTCTTCCAAAAGGTCCCTATAATAATTATTCTGAAGTAATTTGGTTGGGATGGGCATAGTTTTCTTGCATACATCCAACATTTGTGAAGAGATGAATAACATTTGTTGAAAGCAATGTTTTAAATAGCTATGCTATGTAGTGTGTAGCTTATGCTACATAGCGTACCTTAGCCTTAACGTTATGTAGCTCATTAAAATAGCTTAAATCACGTGCAGTGTTCAAAGTATCGGTATGGCTACAAGTTTTGTTGGACAGGGAATCAGGGATACAGAAACAATATCGATATCGCTGATAATGGAAAATGCAGGGAAACATGGGAAAAACGGTGGAATTTTCAGCTCAACTTCAAGAGATGTTAAAATGTACATATTTGCATATTTAGAAATATAAAAATTGCAAAAAGAATGCATACATAACAATTTTCCATTTACTGGGGCCTTAAAAGCATGTGTTGTTGTAAGAAATCAGTCCAGTTGTCCCGTCTAGCCTATTTAACCATCCAACCTTCTATCAATATTGCAAAATATCAACAATACATGATATTTCATAAAAAAATCATCAATAGTTGAAAAGGAAACGAAAGATTGTGGTCTCAATATCGTGCATGTTGCGATATCAATAATATCGAAATATTATCAATATTATCAATGAGAAATTGAACATTATATACAACCATGTGCCCATGAAAAAAAATATGAAATAATAATTATTATTTCTAATAAACAAAATTTTGATGATATCAATATGTTGGCGATATTATTGAAATATAATCGATACACTTATGATATGAGCAGTACCTAAAATTTACATAGTCGAAAATATTGGCAATACATTAGCGATATTGAAGCATTGGCAATACAAGCAACACGTAGAATTTACGTAGTTGAAAATATTGACGATTACATTAGTGATATTTATACGTTAGCGGTACTTAGCGATACATTGCTAATACCTGGAATTTCTGATACTACCATCGTTATCGGTATTGCTACTAGTGTTATTGGTATCACTGAGCTGGAGATAAAGATAATATTAGAGATATTTCGATACTATTGGAGATAATTCGAACACTAGTTGCGTGTACCTTACACTACATGATAAGTTGCATATGCTACACGATACAGTTTATACGCTACACACAATGTACCTTACATTACAAGTTATTTTTCACTATAACATTAAAATCAATTAATGTAACGCCCTAAAAATCGGGGGTCGGGCAGAAGCTCAGCTCCCGAGTTCCAACGCATCACTTATGCAACATAGATAATGATGATTAAATGTTGTCCGTATTAGTGCATTAAATATGAATAAGATTACACCAAATCAGCATATCATACTCCAGAGACAATTAGATTACGCAAGCGGAAGACTGTGATAGATATATAAAGCATATAAGTGATTGTAAGTCCCCAGAGTATGAACATGTCGCTAAGTTAAATAATTACATGTATAGTTCCAAAATTTACAAAATGATACAATGTAATGACATCTAATCTGTATCCTTATAACCTCGTTGAAGCAACTCTAGGTCTACATAGACCCGCCAGAGAGTTGCATGTAGGAGAACTCCTCGTCATCATAAAAGTCCCGCTCCGCTTCGTAAGCATTGCCATCATCTGCAGGTAAGACAGTCTGGTTGGTGTTTTAAAACACCGTCCCAGAGTGGGAGTGAGTGATCAACTCAGTGGACCTATAAGGCAAAGGTTAGCATGTTATCAATTCAGTCAAACAATAATGATAAGGCAATAAAACAAACATATCCTAAATACTCTTGTTAATGCAGGAATGGTATGTTGTAATGATGCATGCCCTCTCCTGCACTCCCTCAGCGACATCATCTCACGATCGCGCATGACAAACTTTCTAAACGTGCGCTTCCTCGCCAAAGTACATGCAATGCGGTGCATGGTTGTGTTAGCCAATACTTTATTAGGCTTATTCATACAGCAGGTTCGGGAAGCTAAGGTCACTACGGGAGGCTCGTCACCTCCCTTTATATCATTTACCCAAATGATGATCCATCTAGGGTCGTCAATCCTAGTTAATCACATACGATAGGCAAGTTATAGGGCAACGTCACCCTTGATTTAAAAGCAGTGGACAGGCAAGTTCAGGTCACTATGGGAGGCTCGTCACCTCGACGTAGGCCTGGTTTATACTCAAGGTCACTACGGGAAATGCTCGTCACCTTAGCGTAGGCCGACAGCTCGAATGCAGTGTCTTATACCACCATATTCGGCTGATGAGTTTGGTTTGCTCACTGGACACTACAGGGAGGCTCGTCACCGTATCCCATATCACCATGCTCGGTTCATGAGTCTTAGCGGATCGTGGTACCAAGGTTGAAATAGGCTTTACATTGGTAAGTGGTACCTTAAATTCAAGCAGTAGCGTCCATACATGGTAAACACACATTAGGTCAATCGGGTTATTTGACAAGTTCGACTAGTACGAGCGTACGTTGAATTGATCGACATGGAGCGCGTAAGCATTCCGCGTGGCTTAATCACTGTCGACAAACAGCGTACGACTCGGATTCATCGAACGCGTCTTGTGTGGCGAAACGACCTCAGCCACTAACTCGGGAATCATTACCGATTGCCTGGATTATGTAGTAGTCCTAAACCAACTCAAGCATAATAGGCATTCATATGTGATGGTCAAACCGCATGTGACAACCGATTAAAATAGAAATATCATTTGAGCATTTTAACAAACACATAGCATACATGTTATAGTAAATAGGCATTTCATCCATAAATCACGTAGTAGCAAGATATCTTACATGAAGAAAACTGTATCTATAGATAAAGTAATTGAGAATCCTATCTTAACACCCTCATTAAATACATTTCAACAAGCATTTTTTCATTCAGGCATTTTATCAAACACTTAGACTACATATATCAACATTCATGTAATAAATTTGTTATAACATATATTATAGCAAATCCTTTCACAAGGAGTTGTCACACACACAACAATCATGTATTCTCAATCAAACATCATTACAAGCACAAATCATAATTTCATATTCATTCAGACATTTCAACAAACACTTGAAATGTATTACATTCAATATAGTTCATATATATGTGTAATACACGAAAAACATCACATTAAGCACATGTGACGGCAATCAAGTCAGTCATAAATCATTAACTGACATTGAAAGCCTTGAAAACCATAACCTAAATGTTTATAGTCCGCACCTTTCGTCGGTACACTCGTATCGAACTTAGTTTGAATCCTGTCTCCGTTTACAGCAAAACGGCTACTTGAATCATGAAATAGGTTAGGTATTTCACCGCTTCCTCTATTTGGATCCCTAAAACAGATTAGGGTTAGGATTTCTTACCTAAAAACGGATTCGGATTCGATGGTGTAGCGATACAGGAGGGATGATTCTATACGTGGAGCGGTGGGAATGAATTCCAGCAACAAACCACAACTCTCTCTCACTTCTGCCCACTCTTTCCTCCTCTTTTCTCTCTTCTCTCTCTTAGGGTCTAGAAAATTCGTATGGAATGAAAGAGGGGTGGGTTAAGGCCTTTATATAGGCCCAGAACTGATGTCAATGGCCCCAGGGCCATGATATACTTAGGTTATAGCCAAAAGTCGTCCGTTTCAGGCCAACGGAGCTCATCTGGAGGTCCATTGCTCGCCTACAGTCTGAAGAAAATTCTCTGACAATGGATCTATGACAGGTTAGATTTCGGTTCGATTGGATTTGTGGATCGACCGTGGAGGACCAGTTTCAGTTCAACGGTCATCGTCACTCGATCAGGGCCACAAGTATACTGACATGTGTGGAGAAATTTTCCTGATCCAAGGGTGTAGTTGGGTCAGAATCTGACGGTCTGAATCCTTAAATTTGGCCTGCAAGTGAACGGCCCAATTCACTTAAATTTGAGTTCATTTTCTAAAGATATTTGCATTTCTCACACATTTCACTTCGGGCTCAAGTTTTGTGTTTCTGGATACTATTTGGACTTGATTCCCGCGATGCTTGTCAAGCCCAGTAAGGCAATCATAACCGTATAGTTTCGCGGTAATCGGACTTTCGACGCGCGGTCCAGGTCCGATACGGAGTTTCAATGTGCTCCCGAGAGCAACTGGGTTTTAAGATTGATCATAAGTTTTTAGGTAATGTTGGGTTAACGATTCTAATGGTTTTGGGTCGTAAAGTTCGTACAGAAAGTGATTCGAGCTAATTCGCCGATTAATTCAGTTTAGTACTTTATTAATTTTCATCTAATTTCTAAAGGATTTGGTCCTTAGTGATTTATGCTTGAGGTGATACTCGGGTCTTTGTACGAATTTTTCCGAGACGTTACAATTAATGTTTTCAATGATTTGTTAAATTTCTATATTCAATAAAATTAGATAATCTGTTCAATGCTTTTAGTAAAATAATATAGGTAACAATATTAAATCATTTTTGTTGCTCTTCTTTAACTTTATATTTAATCATTGTCCTTTCCTATTACTTTAGGTTGCATTTGGTTGCACCAAATATCATGCAATTTTGTTAAATTTCATTATTAATCAGTATAATTTGGTTCAAAATTTCATGAAATTGGTGTAACCAAGTGCGACCTTGAATAAAAATCTTGTAGCATGTAGCTTATGCCTCATGCTTCAGAGTGGTGAGCGCTGCACTACATGCTATTCACTAGTTAAAACATTGGTTGAGAGAGAGACAAGGTCCTCGGTGCAATGATTCTTAATTCACAATATTTCAATGGTTTATTACCATGACAATCATCTCATTTAGGGATTATCTATACTCAATCAACAACATGAAACTTTAAAATGCTTGTTTTTTTTTTTTATTTTATTTTTTTAAAAGCAAGAGTAATCCATACAACTGTTCTTAGAGTCAATTTTTAATGATGAAAACTGATTTGATCAAATCATTAACATTGTGCTTGCTAAAAAAAAAAACTGTAGTTCTTCATTCTGAAAACCTGAGGAGGGTGAGCTACCTTAAGCTTGAAGTTGTTGCATAAACTTCTCTCGTGTACATGTATTCATTTAAAAAATGAACACTATACAATACATCTATGACTCCAATACCATTTGAATTTGAAGACCATTACAAAAAAAAGTCTATTTTGATGAGTGAAGATCCAAAGAGTTAGTTACTGGAGACTGCAGCATACAATATCTCTTTTTAAAAAAAGTTAACATTGTTGCACTACATGAAATATAGCTCATTTTATTTTATTTAGAGCCTTAACTGAATGTCCCAGGGAATTAGAATCAAGTGTGGAATGTGGATAATTGAAAAGTGATGAACCAATTTGAATTATTTGAGTGGTCATGATGATGATGTGATGTTTGTAGTTGGGTATGCGCCTCACAGTGAATGTGACAGTTCTTTGGAAGGTGAGATAACATGGATGATGCTTCACTTGAAAAGGGGCTCATCTCTATTCTATTCATATCATCATCATCATCTAAGCGTTATCCCAACTAACTGGGGCCAGCGTCTATCATATCATTAATTTTCAAGTTTCAATTAACTGGAATTTATCAGTTGAAGTTTGAAATCCAGATACCCTTCTTGCATGATTTAAACGGCAGGTCTTATTCCATTTATGCTGTTACAAGCAATTAAATAAAAATGACAGATATAACAATTATGGTTGTCTGAATTTGTCTCACCTAAAGAATTATTGGTGGTATCAGTAGACATATATGTTACAATAGCTTCCTTTGTGGCAGATGATTCCTGTTGCTGCAAATGATGTTGCTTTCTCGATACATGCTGTTCTATTGACAGCAATAACCCTGTACCAAGTTCTCATCTATGAAGTAAGTGATGTTATTGCTCGTTGAGTGGCATTGTTTTTTATCCTAGTGTTGCTGACACAGTGTTTCTTAGACAATAAAGCATCGCAACTTTACTTGCCTTTGTGTTCTGTACAGCGTGGAAACCAGAAGGTCTCCAAGACCTGTCTTGTAATCTCTTCCGCCGTGTGGGCTGTTGCTGTAGTTTGCTTGATCATAGCTTGGCCAAGCCAATCTTGGCTTTGGCTCATCTCTGTGTTCAAGTAAGTTTATACACTTGCTGGAGCACTGGTCTTGAGCTTTTTACATTGTGAGTGAATGAACAACTTGAAATGGTTTTCTGCTACAAGATGTAGTCAAATAATTCCTAGCGAAGAAAGTATATTCATGGTGACTAAATGATGGAAATGTTCATTTCATTCATTAGTACATTAATATTAATATCATATAGCTATACATACCTAGTCAGATTGATTTATAAATAATGCTATTTCCATGAGTTTTGCTTGGATTGAGATGAACACAGATGTATATAATTGCCTTGGGACCTGTCAGGTACAGTTATTCTTATTTATTTATTTTTAGTTTTTTAACAATTTTATCTAAATCACCAAAATCCCTACGTTTTCCATTCTAAATTTCATGATCCGAATTATGGGCCATTTGCAATCTGGATAGCGATTTTTGGCGAGGGAAATTATGATTGTATACTCATACTGTTGATTAAGTTGTAATGCAAATTTACATTTACAATGTAGAGATTTAGGTGCCCTTTGGTAAACTGAAACATAAGGTCTGAAAATTAATTTAAGCAACTAAAACTTCAAAGTGCTAAATTTTACTACTTAAAAGTACGTAAATTTTTTTTTTTGGTAATTTGTCTGAAAGAAGTCCTAATATCTGTAAAGTAAAACTGGGGCGCAGCCCCACTTTTTTGTTTGTAATGAGGGAGAGATAGAATGGAGTTCTTCACAAAGTTCGAGACCAAGGAACAAAAAAGAGTCTCTATGGCCTCCTCGTTTTGAGACATTGAGAGTAGAATGCAATGCACATTCTTTTCGATGCAGTACAGTACACTGAACACCAAAAAAATCTTGATAGACTGCGATTATGATAAATGTGTTAGGCGCTTCGCTATACGGTTTCATCAGTAGTCATATGTGGCTCTTTAATGCAATCATTAGCCTGTTTAGTAAGTGCTTGGGGTGCTCCTTGATTGAATTGACAAGTCAATTTGAGGCAACCCCTAATGACATGAGCCTATCACTTTCTTCTTATTAGATTGACAGTTGTTGGTGCTTGCGGGACTGGGTGGTTGCCCTGCCTGGGTTCAAGCATCCAGCCAAGCCCAACTTTGACAATAATTAGAAACATGGGAACAATATTTCCTCCTTTCATTCAAAAAAAGCGGCAAGAGGACCATGGCGAGCTTGATTGTAGCACCATCATTCAGGAACAAACACTTCGCCTAATTCTTTGTTGTCTCGGCCCAGATTTTCCCCACGGAACAATTACTTATGACCACTGAACAAACTTGGTTGAAGAACATGGTTTATGCGTTGCTAATGTAGTAGCTTGTTGAGCATTTGACAAACTCACACCATCCATTTCAAATGGGATTTGTCCCATGGACACACGATCAATCCAACCTGTAGTATTTCCTATGTGGGGGAGCCCCAATAGAAGAATCGAATCCTCCTAAATTTGAGGATGCTGAAGTGAGAGAAGTCTTGGTCTCGTATGATGTAGTGAGTAAAACAACCAATGTCAGAAATTGATAAGTTGAAGTATCTGAGGCATCAGTTGCAGAAGCTATTGATGAAAAAGGGGCAACTTTCGTTTAGTTTGTGATTTGATGTAATTGTTTAGATTTTCTCTCGGATAAATCTTTCTGTTTTTTTTTTTTTTAGATCTCTTCTAGTTCCTTAATCTTTAGAGACTGCGGCGTTATATTATTGTCAGTTCTCCAATCCTGAAAGACCACTCTTTCGTCTAAGGATGCTTAACTACCGCACTGATCATTTCGGGGATAGGGGCGGATTAGGTATTGCAAACCATTCAATGGAATTGGTGAGATAGTTATCTCTTACATAGTTTGCCCAGAATGACTTCTCTAACTGCACTTTCCATGCGACGTTTCATCATGCTAGCCATCTTTACATCTTCTAGACGCCTGATGCCCGACGCCTTCTTGCTTCGGGAGACAAATGGTTGGCCATGAGATCTAGTGGTGTTTGCTTGAGGTATCCACACCACCTGAAAGGAAATGAATTGGAGAACAATCGTAAGTACTTTTTTCACAAAAAGCTATTTGGTAAATACAAGCCATAAATGTCTGAAACTTAGCAATTTGTCATATTTGCCCATATTTTCTCAATTTCTATCTTCTATAGAGTAGGAAATAAAGCTTGTTATTTTCATGCCACCAAATTTTGCTTACCTATGCTCAATTCATATGTCTCTCAAAAATAATTTTTTGATTGATGGACCATGCACTATATCCTTCTTAATAGAATAATAATAACCCTTCGATTGGTGTCCTTGAATTGGACAACTAATAAGAGATGCAAGACAACATCTAATATTTAAAATCCGATACCAATGGGCTCACCTGTACGAATAAGATCCGAGAAACGACCCATACTTAGAAGTTTCTAATGGTGGCCATTCAGTCATTGCTTTTCCTGTGTTGTGGTCCACCTGTGATTTGGATCAGCCTTTTTTTTGGTCTCATGCCCTAAAATAAGTTGGAAAAATAGATGGACAACATGGATAAACACATACCTCATGGTGAGGCCCACAAAACACCATCATGTAGAATCATTTAATCTACCTTGTATGCCACCCAGGCCCATCCCAAAAAGATGAGATGGCCCACATTGATGTCTATGTGAAATCCATGCCACCCCATCATCATTTTGCCAACTTATTTTAGGGCATGAGCCCAAAAAGATGAGGCAATCCAAATCTCAAGTGGACCATACCATAAGAAACAATGGTAATTGAACCCACCATTAAAAACTTCTTGAAGCTACAAAAGTTTTTGGATCAAGCTGATGTTTGTGTTTTCCTTTCATTTGTCTTGTGACCTACTCAACAAGTTGGATGGGAAATAAACATTACAGTGGGCCCTAAGTTTTTAATAGCAGTCTTTCAATCACCACTTTTCCTGTTTTGTGGTCCATCTGTGATTTGGATCGGCCTCTTTTTTGGTCTCACACCCTAAAATAAGTTGGAAAAACAGATGGATGGCATGGATAAACGCATAACATCATGATGGAGCCCACAGAGCACCACCGTATAAAATTTATGTAACCTAAGAGTGGGCATGCAGTCCGCCTGAGGATTGTATATGCATCCTTGACCATCCCAAAAAAATAAGATGGCCCACTTTGATGTCTACCAAAAATCCACGCCATCCCACCAATTTTTCAGCTTATTTTAGGGCATGAGCCAAAAAATGAGTTAAATCTATATCTTAGGTAGGCTAGACCACAAGAAATTATGATAATTGAACTCCCACCATTAAAAGTTTTAACGGTAGACATTCAATCACCATTGTTTTCTTGTGGGGTGGTCCACCTGAGATTTGGATCTGCCTCATTTTTCGGCCCATGCCCTAAAATAATTATCCAAAATGGATGGATAGCATGGATAAAACACATACATCGGGCGGGGGGAGCAAAAGCATTGGCACCGTCACAGGCAATCCGCGTCCGCAATCCTGTAAGAAATCAACGTTAGTGGCACTTGGCTATTGTGTTCACGTGGCAAAGTTTTATGGGCCCACCATGATGTATATATTAGATCCATACCATCCATCCATTTTTTAAAAATCAATGTAGGTTTTGAGCCCAAAAATGAGGTTGATCCAAAGCTCAAGTGGACCACACTACAAAAAACAGTGAGGATTAAATCTACATTTGAAAACTTCTTGGGGCCACAGAAGTTTTGATCAAGCTGATATTTGTGTTTTCCCTTCACCCAAGTCTGTGTGACATTATGAACAAATTTGATGGCAAATAAACATCATGATGGGCCCTAGGAAGGTTTCAACAGTGGGTGTCATTATCCACATAGCTTCATGTGTTGTGGTCTACTTGAGCTATGGGTTTGCCTCATTTTTTTGGCTCATGTCCTAAAATGATCTGGTAAAATGGATGGATGGTGTGGATATAACACATATATCACAATGGAAGGAAAATTCTTCTCCATATCAAGACGGCCTCGACCCTAAGAATTAGCTCAGTGAAAGCCTGCACCGAAAGTTATTAGAAAAAGGGTAAAGTTGTCATTTAAAAAAACCCAAAATTACTTACTGGATTCTGTGTTAAGTGTTAAGTAAGAAGAAGGAAGCTTTGAAAAAACCCTAATTTTTTGAGTGAAAATATTAATTAATCACTTAATATAATGGAAGGAAAAACCTTCTCCATATCAAGATGGCTTCGACCCTAAGAATTAGCTCAGTGAAAGCCTGCACTGAAAGTTATTAGAAGAAGGGTAAAGTTGTAATTTAAAAAAAACCCAAAATTACTTACCGGATTCTGTGTTAAGTGTTAAGTAAGAAGAAGGAAGCTTTAAAAAAACCCTAATTTTTTAAGTGAAAATATTAATTAAGCACTTAATTTTTTTAATTTGCCAAACAATCCGAATTAAGGAAAATCACTGAAAATGATCAATTTCAGTGATCAAAAAATAAGTTGTACCAAACAGGCCCTTACACTTAAATTTATTCAGGAACATGCATATAATATAATACTATGTATATGGGGTCTATATAAATAATATTCATCACTTCATATATGAATTGCAATATGAAGTCATATTTAGTAGGACATTGCATACACTATATGTATTGTAGCAACTTTTATACTACTGCTAGCATAACTCATATTGGAGGAAGTAGTGTACCACGCACTGGTTCTTATATCATGTACCAAGGTGATATGTTATCCAGGTACCCTTGGTTTTGAAGGCATTTTTCAGAGCTTACAAGTAATTTTATATCTACCATTTAATGGAATGAGTGTGGCATGTGCCAGGATATGGGATACAGCTACTGTAAATGTTCCTGTTGCACCTTGCAATTTAAGTTGAACTGTGATCATTCTTTTAAGCCTCAGAGGAAGAAGACTTTTCGCAGTTACTGAATTTACAATCTTTAATGTCATGATTTCCTATTTCAGCAAGAGCCCTTTTTTTTTTTTTTTTTTAATGGTGCATTCTTGTTTGTTTCTGTTCGAGCTAGCATTGTCCCGCCTACTCATGGTGTTATTTCATGTTATAAGTGGACTGCAGTGAAATCTATTTTTAACATTTCACAATGCATGCCCATTGCAGCTCGATACAAGTTTTCATGACAGCCATCAAATACATTCCTCAGGTTAGACTTACGTCACATTTTTTTGGATCATTTTATGGGGCTTTTGGATATTTCAAAATTTACATATTTCTCAATCCCTACTCCTTATAATATGCATAACTTGTGGATGCATCTTATCTTTGAAGCAAGAGTACAACATCTTCATAAGGGATTCTTAAAATTTTCATTCTAAGGGATAATCTTAGGGTTTAGGTGGTTTATACAAAATTTAGATTCACACAGGTGTACTGGAATTTTTTTATTTTTTATTTTTTTCTTTTTGCAATTATATTTGTGATCATGCGGATCATGCATCCGATTCCTATCTTGTTACCCCAATGACTGTAACTTCCAGGTAATGTCAAGTGTTACCATGTACAATATTTTTATCATTATCAATCCGTCAAGAAAGACATGATTGGCATGCCTACTCATTAATAGGAACTTCTAGAACAAGAATTAATCATCGATCATTGATCATCTAAGCCTTATACCAATTAATTGGGGTCAGCTACATGAATCATGTTCCCCCATTCGACTCTGTCAAGGGCCATAACTTCGGTTAGACAATAGCAACAAGCTTTTTTTTTTTTTTTTCTTTTTAGTTACAGTAATTTTATTAAAGACCCACTACCAAAGCAAAGGGGGGAAAGAATACAACATGGGAGAAAACAAAATTACAACCCGAAGAAGGCAAGGAGATCACAATTAGACACAATTTAAAACTTTTATCTTAATCTTTCCCACCACCTTCTCCTTTGATCCTGCTCTATTCTGAAAGCAGTGGCTATTTCTTTCCCCAAATAACCCACCATATAGCTGGAAGCACGAGATGCCAAATATTCATGCCACTCTTTCCCACCCCACCTCCATAGAATGGGGCATTACCCACTGCCTGTTGAATAGAACAATAAAGTACACCCAAACCTTGAATGTGAAGGGGCAATAGATAACAAATAATCTACTAACTCTGCCGCTTTCATGCATAAGGAAAGCATGTTGGGAATGAACACATACCTTTTTTGGATATTGTCTATCGTTAGGACCTTTTTCCTTCACACTAACCGAGTGAATGCAACAACCTTGGGAGGAGCACCATAGTATCAGAAGTGGAAGGCATGAGTATAGGAATCATATGACCCAGACGCCCGAAGCAGCCTATAAAAGGATTTAACCAAAAATTGCCGGAACTGTGAATGTGCCACAATTCTTTTTTACTAGTCACCCACCACATCCTCTTGAGCAGACTCAAGTCTTTCAATGAAAGATGATAGCCAAAAGCCGTTTCAAGCTTTCACCCATTGATAGAATACTTGCAAGAAACAGAATCCCTAAAACCCATTTGTTGCAGTATACTGCTTGTCAAGATCATAGTTAGTGAACGATTCATGACTAGTTTAGTAAGCAAGATCTCCTCACAACCAAATCTACATTCAGATATATATATAAATAAATTCTCAAATTTATATAGTGCTCGAAGGATGGAAATAAAGGAACACCTGGGAAAGAGGTATAAAAGAAGTTACTGTAGAACGATAGAGGAATAACAATGGATAAGCAGTTTTAGTTTTTCTATCCCATCTAGGGAAGGGAATTCAAAATTAAAATAAGTAGAAATTTATGCAACCATGGTAGCATTGAAGGTACCTGGGTATCTTTCTACAGTCCAATTATTGTGGAAGGTATTTAAAGTGTGATATCTTTTGTATCTAGAAGGAAGTAGAAATCATGGAAATTCTCCTTTATAGTTAATGAGACCAACTCCTTGACTGGGTGCTAGCTTTGTACTCATTCCACGAAAAGCAAACATGTTGGAAAACTCCCTCAGTAGGGAGGGAGTTATGTTGTATTTGTTTTACTTCCTCTTATCCATGGTCTTAATGGGATCCTTTATTTCTATTTTTCTTATTGAATAAACTTATGTTGCTAATCATAAATAAATAAATAAAGAAAAGAAGCTATTTTCGGAGAGTAAATGCTGAAGTCATTTTGAATTTCAGAAAATAAATGAAATTGAAACCAATCCATATCTAGTTCTCGAACCCTAGTGTCCCTCGCCTGCCAATGTACATATTGACATATTCAGACCATTCAAGGAAATTCGTGCCATACAACTTCATATGATTGTACGGTGCCCTTTTTTCATCAATGTCAGCACAATTCTTTAAAATTTGATAATAATGATAAAAAGAAACGATTCTTGTTTTTAGAGGAAGCAAATAATCAAATGTACCAAACCCATGTGGACAAAATTCTCCAAAAAACTTTCACAGAGACACAAGACAGATATACAAAATTGTCTACTGTTTTGGGCATTCTCTATTTTGAAAAAAGAAACTTTAAAACGTACCAATAATATTGAAAAAAAAATAAAAAATCACTGAAAAACTTCTCGGACCATCCTCTTTTGAATGCCATACTTTTCTCCATCATCAAGGGACCTAATCGAATGTACATTGCTGACATCACCTACATGACGTGATGCCAAGTAGAAGATGTGGGTTGGTGCTAGGACTGGAAGATTGGAAGAGGGGGGGAGGGGGTGCTATTCTCATTCTTTTATAAAAGTCTTATAAATAAATTGCAAATAAGCCCTTCACATTCCTTTAGTACAAAGAGGCCCTTTTATACCTCAACAAGCCGGAATCCCATGAGGAGATTATCAGGAGCATTAATTAGCAAGGTTTTCGTGGCATTTCAAAGTAGCTATTTTAAGCAGCCATATGGATGGAATAATAATGTTTCCCTTACATAGATATCGATTTGACTACCAACTCGAAAGAGATATGGAAATGAAATTCATTTACTTTTTTCAATGTAATTTACACTGCTTCAGTGAAACTTACTACAGTTACTGGTTTATAAGGTCTGTGCTTTTGGCAGTCTTCAGCTTGAGACATTTCATACATATTACTTGTATTTATGGACACTAACTAGGACACTTATGCTAGGCCTGCATGAACTTTGGTCGGAAAAGCACAGAAGGATGGAGCATTGGCAACATTTTACTTGATCTACTTGGAGGCGTGACAAATTTTGCACAGATGGGTGTGCAATCTGTAGACCAGGGTCTGCTACTTCTCCTCAGAGCTGTATCATTTTGAACTGATTATTTATCTTCTCGTTCAATAAACAAATTCTCTTTTTTGCAGGTACATTTGTAAATTTTTATGGTAACATTGGGAAGACCTTGCTTTCCTTGGTACGGACTACCATTACCTTCTTTCATTTAGCATAATTAATCTGCAAATGAGAAAACTACCTATTATCTTTATTGATTTCTTTCATGGTGCGCTATTTCGTGTCTTTAGTCTTTTATATGCTGGTACTTTTGTATCTCCTCTTCTATCTTTTTTCATGTTCTGAGGCATGCATGGAAGCATGCATGTGCATTTGCTTTCTGTAGATGCATGCAACCTTCCCACGGTGACAATAAAGAAGTGGTCCAGAATCCCACCTGGCCTTTGGTTGATTGTAGTATGCTGTGACCAATAAATCACCTTGTTTGAGACTTCTGTTAGCTGGAAACTTGCACATCATGGGCTCAACCATAGAAGCAATCAAGATGGTTCTAAACTTGTTGAACAGTGAATGCATGTACTTTTCTGGAGATGGGCATCTTATATGTTGAAGGCCATACTTTAGATGGGCATTTTATTTGTTGATTACCATCTTCCTTCGGTAGGATCAGAGGTCCTTTCCTCAATGGTTGCAGCCTTCTCAGTACCAGTAAAAGGAGTCAGGTCATCATCAACATAATACTAGCCTTGTCCCAGGCATTCTGGCAGCTTGACAAGTCCCATTTCATGTGTTTTGGAGCAATTTCTTATTTTATTTTCACTTCCAGATACAACATTCACAAAAGAGAAAAAAGACCAGCCACCCACCTGCTGCCAACCGTCCTTTACCTGGGCTTGGGGTGACCTCGTCAGCGTATTCCCATCCTTAGCATTTGTTTCTCTCTCAAAATAGGGATACCTATGGACCATACGTTTCTTCATTGTGTGTTCACCCAAACTATGTGGTCACTTCTTTGCTCTCTTTGATAAAGTTGCACTATGAACATGTCTCCCAAAGAGGTGATGGGAGGGTGGGTGAATGGTCCATTTAATCATATAGGGATGATTATGTGGAAAATGGTGTATTACACAGTAACGTGTCTTTGGTAGGAAATAAATAGTATGGTCTTTGATAATATTTTCTCTTCCTTCGACACCATTAAGAGCAGAATCTCCTCTATGATCATCGATGGGGCTGTCTGCAAGTCTTATCAATGTTAATTGTGATTGCGGCTCTCTAGGCAATCATCCTCTTTCAAGGATAGGTGGTATTTTGAGAAATGACAAATGGGAAGTGACTATAGCTTTGTCCAGCCCTAGTAGATACGGGGAATTGATCACCGGGGTGTTCTTTGCAACTAGAGAGGGGCTGCATATATCTTCCTCATCAAGTTTCGGACTCTTGTAACCTAGGGGATTCTCTGCAGGTTTTCCAGTGGGTTTCTGGTCCTAAGTTGAGCCCATGGAGGTTCAATTAGTGTTTCCTCAAGATTAGATTTGTTGTTGTTTGTTTAGGAACTAGATGCTCTTTGGTACCAAATGGTGCCAATGAGATAGGTAACGGATTAGCTAGGGATGGAGTGACAAGAGGATCCCGTTTGGATCTTTTGTTAATTCTTTTTCACTTGCCTTAATGATATTTGTCATCTTCTCATCCACACGCATTGATGGTTTAAAATGGATAAAAATCAAGAAGACGGCAAATCTATTGTTGACAACTATTGATGGTTTTATACAATCAAGAAATGAGATTTGTGTCGGCTGATAATCATTACAGGAACGCTCTATGGATAAAAAGCATGAATGTAGCAAACCTGTTGTTAACAATTATTGATGGTTTTTATACAATAAAAAAGAAATGAGATTCTCATAGGCTGATAAGGGAAAACTAATCAGGGTCAAATAAAGTTTTCACAGTGTTTTCGCAGTGAGTAAAATAAATAATAAAAGATAATTGGCAGTTGGTACCATGCCGATGTTTTATTTTTTATTTTTATTTTTATTTTTTATGTTTCTATTTTGGCATCCTGCAACTGTGATTTCTAGAATTGAGAAAATCCAGCAGGATTTCCTTTGGCAAAGGTTGGAGGATAAACAAAAATGTCATATCCTCAATTGGAAGGAGATGTGCAATCATACACCACAAGCAGGAACATGAATCCGATCTATTCAAGTTGTTAATGAGGCTTTGTTCGGAAAGTAGGTATAGTGTCTCTCTACCAAACAACTAGCATTTTGGAGAGGTGGTGGAAAAGTACTGGTGATGTGAGGATGGTAGAGGCATCACACCATCAGCAAGATATAGATGCTCTGGCTGGTGGAAGGGTATGTCGTCGACAGAAGCGAAGGTGCTCCAAGGTATGGGTCTCAATGGAGGTGATGGGTTGTCGACTCTATTTTGGGATGATTGGTGGTGTGGTACACACCAATGAAAATTTCCCATCATCTCTATGTCATTGCCAATAGTAAGGAGGCCAACGTCAGCGACTATGTTGATATCATGGATGATTGTTTGGACCCTAGTCTTTAGAAGGAATCTATCTGAAGCCAAGGAGGAAGAGCTCATGAGACTCTCCACTCCCTTTCTCACTTGAAGATTGATACTTCGAGGGAGGAGACTGTGGTTTGGCATTGAGATTCCTCTTGCCAATTTCAATCAAGTGTATGTATAGAAGTTTGACAGATGAGGGTGATCCTAAAGCTCCTACTGGATGGTTTTGGAAACCGAAAGCCCTTCCAAGAGCCATAGCCTTTGCGTGGCTCGCAGGTCAGGACTGATTCTTATTACCAATCATCTTTGTAGAAGGAATATGATCCTGATTATAAGGTGCTGTTTGTGCCATAGGGATGCAGAGGACTTAGTTCGACTACCTTCTAATCCACTGTTCTTTTAGGGCTACCATGTGTAGCTGGTTCAACAATTCAAGATGGCGTGTTGGATACTGCAATCTACTCAACAGCTTGCAATGGCTCGGAGGATGTGTCATTTTGGGCGGAAGCATAAAATTGTGTGAAATCTCTGTTTTGTGCTATTATTTGGGATATTTGGAAAGAGGGAACAACTGCATTTTTAATGGTATAAGTACTGGTCTCAACCATCATTTCTCAAGTTAAACACCTTGTTTGTTCTTGGATGGAGGCCTCGATTTCATTTCTTCCATCCTCTTTGGTCGGTGCTTGCATCTAATGGTGATGCAGGGACATGTGATGGCCTAACCTTAGATGCATGTATAATCAGGATGACGAGATTCAAATAAATAAATTAATCAACCAACTGTTTTCAATCAAAGGGATTAGGTAAATCTCGACACAGAGATGAGATCATTCCGTCAGATCATGCCCCTTAGCATAAAATCACATAAAACAGTAAAAAAGGTGGACCTAAGGATATGAGGATATCCCAGATCTGGCATAAGTCAGTCCACAATCGAGTTTGGATTTGATTCTATTGACTACCCATCCCTCTTTTCCATTTAAACCAAAAGAGAATGTCCAGAGAAACGAAAGGGATGAAGAAGTGAGGGTTTGAGATGAAGAAAGTACAGATCCTTTGCCCGCAAAAGAAAAGAAGGCGGATGATTCTTACCCATGGTGTTTCGTAAAGGCCGTTACGTAAAAGTAACGGTGGCAACCGTTACATGTTATGGGGTTGAAACGGCCGTTACGGATAAAATGACCCGTAAAGGCCGTTATAGCCCCCATAACGGCCCCTTACGTCCCCCGTAAAGGCTATAATGGACCCGTAATGGCTCGTTACAGGGCCGATGGAGGTTTTTAAGTGTTTTTTTTTTTTTTTTTTCCAATAGAAAAAAAGAGAGACCGTAACAACCGTTATGGGGGCTGTAATGACCGTTACAACTCGTATCATAAAGGTAACAATGGTGGCCGTTATGGCCACCGTTACCGTTATGGAATATCTTGTTCTTACCTTTTCCTGCACCTCGAAGATATATGAAGAATGAAACCTGAAACCGGGGTGGAATCCTCAACACCCTAATCTCTTTGATATCAGAGGGAAAAAAAACATACGAATTGTTATTCATTCTATCAAATTAGGGTTTCTCACAGTGTATATATAAGCCATGGAGAAAGTAAAAGTGCACTAAAGCCATTGAAAACAAGAAAAATAACAAAAAGATGAAAAAAGTAAAAATTGCACTAAAGCCCCTGAAAACAAGAAAAAGAACAGAAAAAAGCCTAAAACTAAAAACACTCGCATGACAGAGTATGAAATTTGACCCATGGGCCTACGATCAGGGTGCAGTCATGCCGCTCCTGCACTCGTAGCGCATCAGAAATGGGTCTAATAGACCTAACGTCCATCCACATAAACTCCTCCACTCTGGTACTCTGTCAGCGACGCTTTCTCTGGTACACTCTAAACGGTGCACCACTAATGTCTGCATCATATGGTTTTTTTTTTTTTTTTTTTCTAAAGGTGAGAAACGCACACACTTTTACACCCCCACGCCCACATGGGTTCTCGAACCCATGACCTCAGAGTTGAGACACTGTGTCTACCACTGAGCCTTTTTTCTTTTCAATAAAATTTAAGTTGCCGATAATGAAAAAAGATAACTGATGTATTTGCACAAATACCCATCAAGAACTCTCTTGGTTCTTTTCTTGCACATTTTGTCAGCAATTCATGGAAGATCCTATTATTATTTCTTCCTTCACTTTCCTCACGATCCATGATTTGTGAGCAAAAAAGTCCATCCGACTATGAAATTCCTCCTAGCCCCTACTACATGTTGCACCTAACTAGGAACTTGTACCCAGTGTTTGAAGTATAAGTATCACTACAAGTTTCTTTGGCCAGGGATATGGAAACAATATCGACATTGCCAATAACTGGAAATGCAGGGAAACATTGGGGAAATTTGGACAAAACGGTGGATTTTTTTACACATATTTGCATACTCGGGAATAAAAAATTTGCAAAAAGAATGCATGCATAATAAGTTTCCATTTAATGGAGGACTAAAAGCATGTGATATCATAAGAAATCAATCTAACCATCCCATCCATCCCATCCATCCATCCAACCTTCCAACCTTCCATCCAAACAGCCATCAATATTTCAGAATATCGACAACACATGATATTATAGCAAAAAATCATTGACAACTTGAAAGGAAATGAAAGATTGTGGTCTCGATATCACCCATGTTGTGATAATGATAATATTGCAATATTATTGTCGACAAATTGAACACTACATATAACCATGCGCCCATAAAAATTTGGAAATGGAATTTTTTTAATAAACAGATTTTTGGCGATATCAATACACTGACAATATTATTTAAATATCATTGATACACTAGCAATACGCCTGGAATTTAGACAGTTGAAAACATTGGCGATATTGATGTATTGGCAATACTAGTGACCACTAGAATTTACATAGTAAAAAAATATTAGTAATACACTGGCAATACATCACCGATGCCTAAAATTTCTGATACTACTAGTGTTATTGGTATCGCTATCAATGTTATTAGCATCGTCAAGTTAGAGATATGAATAATATCAGTGATATTTCAATGATATTGGGAATACTTCAAACAATGCTTGTACCCACCTAATCAAAATCCCAATTTGCAAATTGGCTCTTAGAAGTTAAATGGTCAAAATCTCTTTAATTGTTCCAAATGGTGTAACTTTGTTTTATTCTTTGGAGGAAAAGTGAAGTTAGGATGTGGATGGGCCACTTACCTAAACAAGCCAAAGCAATCCATAACAATATCGTCGTTGCATCTCAAAAGGAAATTATATTGAATGCATAGAAATGGGGTCAATGTTCAAAATCCATGGGAATTCAAAATTTGGGTTTTGATGTTTGTTTGCCTATACTTTTTTTTATAACCCTTTGGAGGATGCATGTAATAGTTTTATGTGGGTGAATATCGGATGGGACCATGGTGGCATGTGAGTGTAGGAGTGGAACGGACTGGGTTCTAGTCAATAGGCATATACTCATACCCATGCCTGCCAATGGCAACTGTACCCATACCCACCCATGTCTAACCTGAAATAGATACCCATACCTGTATCTATTAGGATGCCAAGCAACCATTGGTATTGGGCTACCATTTATTATATGAAATTAAAAAAAAAAAAACAAATAAAATCTAACCAATACTAGTTTGAATATTTGGACTACCCAGTTACAAATCCAAATCACCTCTGCTACCAAGCAGAAGGGAACTTGCAACTCAGTCAGAGCCAAATTTGAAATGATGCTAAAAAAGGCCAAAATTCAGGCCTTGTAGTTGGACTCTTATTGGCCAGATTGATTGGCCTAAAGTCAAGTCCCATCATTAAGAAACTGGGACACAAGCTTACCAATTACTAGAGCCCGATCTAGATGAACTTCAAATGCCAAATCCCCCATATTAGGGGGGCTAATGGGACAAGAGTAGCACAAATTCACACGCTCTTCAATCAAAACAATTATTCAATCTCAAGGCATTGACAGTAGTACACAAATTCATGACATTTACCTTCCCCATGACATTCAACGATTCCTATAAGATGAAGATGCTTATGTTAATTGAATAACACAAGGGGACTTGGGAGACAAAATAGGTTATAAAAGGCCTTAAAAAAATGTAACATGCCTGGTCATGGTTCGACTACGAGGATTCACTCGAATCTTCTTTTTTTTTTTTTCTTTTTTTCCATCAAAGAATGGGCAAGAAAGAACGACCTCCCCGTTAGGACCATTCGCCTGAACGTGGATCAGCATAGCACGGTCATTCGCATTAACACAAATCAAGCTGGTTATTCATTCTCATCAGTCAGGGTGAACGCTTTGTGTTCTTCCGGATAACATACTTTGTAAAGGAGAGCTTAAGATGTCTTAGAGGGGGTGAATGGGACAATGCCAAATAATTGAGATTAAGTGCTGAATATGTAAATAAAACAAAGATCTCAATTGCTTAAGTATTGAAACGTTGATTTAAAATAATTCGTAGGACAACCTTCACCTAAAGTTTTAGGCAGGACAACCTTATTTCACGAATTTCATTAAAATCAAAACCTTAAACTTGCAAAAGTAAATTAAAATATTACAACATTCACCACTCAACTGAAGTTAAATACAATCATTCACCATAAATAAAATAAATGCATTCACCACATGACACAAAGGGTTATAGTGGTTCGGTGCTTAAAGACAGCTAGCTACACCTACTCCACTCCCAAAATTACTTCCCTCATAATTTTGGCTTTCACTATGAAAAGGTTTTTCCAGGTTCACCTTAATAACCTTATACAATTCTTGTGATTCTCACAGGCTATCACGATCAAACTCAAACTAATATTTTCAGGCTATCCCAGACAAAACCTAAACTGAGATTTTAACAGGCTATCTCAGAAAAACTTAAAAGAGTTTAGAAGGTATACTTATCTTCACCGTAGAAGACATATCAGAAGCTTGTAGCGTAAGAACCTCTTTTCTTGAATGTAGATTGTTCCTTGTTCAGTCAGATAGAAAGGGTCTAGGGTTCTATTGATTTTAATTAAGTTAAACCCAAAGGCTACTTGAATCAATTCTCTTAGATCTCAAAAGAAGAGTATTGGTTACTCTCTTTAGAATCAAACTTGAAAGATCTGAGATAAATGGAATTCAAAAAAAGCTATATAAATTAAATTATAAATACTATTCAATAGCTTGCTAATAACTTGAGCTTCCCTCTCTCTTGTAGAAGGATTTCGATAATTAATTTGTGGAATTCGGAATGAGAGAAACTCAATTTATAGGCAAAGAAGTTGGAACTTCGGCTAGCCCGAGTTAGGCTTCAGCTAGCCTAAGTTAAGCGGATTTGGTTCAACGGACTTCGGATAGTGCAGGATAATATTTATCCAAAATTCGGCTGGCCCGAGGTCTACTTTAATTGGCCGAACTGCCCAGTTCGGCTAGCCGAATTTGCCCTTCGGCTGGCCGAATTCCCTTGAATTCCAAAAAGAGTTGTTTCTAGAATTTGACCCGAACTTTCTCGAGCTAGCCGAATTTCAAGCTCGGATTGGCTGAACCAAAACTCGGGCTAGCCAAATTTGCAACAAAAATCAATTGTTGCTTCGGGCTTGAAGTTGGTTAGCCGAGAAAGCTTAGGCTAGTCGAACTAAAAGTTAGGCTGATTGAATTCCAAGAAAAATAAGCATAAAAACCCAAAATAACACATTTTTGAAAGTACCTGGTCCTAAGGTCTTTCTAGGGTTTTATACCACCTAAGATATATCAAATATCTGTTCTTCTTTGACTTGAACTAAGTCTTAGAACTTTATCTTGACTTTGAGCTTGGTCTTTTCTTGAACGTTAGTCGATCTTGAGCTTGTTCTTCTCTTGAATATGGACCGGTCTTGAGGTTAATCTTCTATTGATCTTGAGCTTGATCCTCTCTTGATCTTGAGCTTGATCTTCTCTTGAACATAGACTGATCTTGAAGATCTATTGTCAAGTTGTTTTAGCTTTACGAAAATTGACAACTAAAGTGTGCTCAACATTTTAGCACTTATAATCTCCCCCTTTGTCAATTTCGTGACAAAACAATTATCATTATAGATATGTAATCACTGAAGTCTTGTAACGGATCATCTTCTTGTAATCTTCAGTTTACTAATCAATGAAGAAGAACAACTGGAACTCCCCCTGTGAAAACATATAACATTCCATATACATACATAGCATTCATGCCATTCATTCCATTCAATTCAATTATCCGTTAATCATTCTACTCTCACTCTTTTTGTCACAAAATGACAAAGGAAGAACAAGATAAATCTCATAAAGTATATGAAGTGTCCAATATTAGGGAACATGTGGAAGGAGAATAGTATAAGCATATGAAAGTGCTAATAATAGTAATTCATAAAGGAAAGCATGTGAAGGTGAGTTTAAGTGTCAGTGAAATCATCCAAGTATCAAGACATAAATTAAAGTTAAGTTACAAACCCATAATAACTTTTAAAAGAAAGAAATTCTAGCTCAATCCAACCAAGAGGAAGGAGCAAGCAGCGATGGAACATGTTAGCTCAAACTCCTAGTGATACGATGGAAGTACTTCTTCATGTACTTCACTGAAGACTTGTAGGTTTGAACCAATGATTCCCGCGATACATGCAAGGCTTCAACTTTCTCCTCTAGTGATTTAAGTCGCTCATCCACCCGAGAGGGTTGGTAGTCGGAATTAGCTGGATCATCTGAATCATCATCCAACTCATTAAAGATGTCTTCCATGGTGGTGTTTGCAGCTGGCTGTGCTTCCTTCTTTTCTTCATTTTGTGTAGGAAGCAAGGTGTCCTGTAAATGTTATGGTACAGCCGTATCGGCCGACACCGTTACGCGATACGAGGTCGAAACGGGCACCCCCCTGATTCTGTGATCGTAATGGCCGTTACGGACCCGTAACAGCTGTTACGGCCTTGAAAAATAGGAAAAAAAAACTTTCCTTTTTTTTTTTTTTTTTTTCTTCTTCCTCCTCTTCGTCTTCTTCTCGAGCAGCTGCCGCTGTGGTCTTCTTCTTCTTCTTCTTCCTCTCTCTCTCTCTCTCTCTCTCTCTCTCTCTCTCTCTCTCTCTTCTTCTCTCTTCTTTCCCTTTTTTTCGTTTCAGTTTCCCTCTCTCCCTTCTTTTTTTATTTGCAGGCGTACCACACACCAACTAGCTGTTGTATGTGTCATGCTAAGACGAGCGCTGAGCTCCGAGTTGTATGAACGGTTCCAAGGAGATCAAAGTTACATGGGGTCCACAGTGATGTATTTATTATATCTTCACCGTTCATCTATTTTCAGAGATCATTTTAGAGCACTACCAAAAAAATGAATTATATCCAAAGATCGTCTTGACCACACTAAAAATAGCAGTGGAGATAATGATTATCACCGTTAAACAATTCGTAGGGCCCACTGTAACGTTTATTTTCCATCCAATCTGTTCATAAGATCAAAAAGACCTGAATGAAGAGGAAAACAAATTTCATATTGATCCAAAACTTCTGTGATCCCAAGAAGGGTTTCAATGGTAGACGTTCAATCCTCCACTGCCTTTTGCAGTGTGGTCCACTTGATAATTAGATCTGTATTATTGTTCGTGTCAAGCCTTAAGACGAGCTCATCAAATGAATGGACGGTTTAGATATAACACGTACCTCATGATCAAACCCGTGTGGGCCCCACCATGATGTATATATTTTATCCATGTCGTCCATCCATTTTGCCACATCATTTTAGCTCAGGATCAAAAAAATTAGTAATATCCAAATCTCAGGTGGACCACACCATAGGAAACAGTGGTTATAGAATGCTCACCATTAAAAATTTCTTAAGGTCCACTGTAATGTTTATTTTCAATCTAACCTATTAATTGGGTCACACTGACGTGGATGAAGGGAAGACACACATGTTAGCTTGATCTAAACTTTTGTAGCCCCCAATAAATATCTAATGGTGAATGTTTAATTATTGTTGTTTCTTATGGTGCAGTCCACCTGAGCTTTGGATGTGCCTCATTTTTGGGTTCATGCCGTAAAATTATTTGGCAAAATGGATGGACAGTGTAAATATAACACATTCATCACGAGTGGGGCCCAAAAAACTTTGACACGTGTGCTACACTTCACAATCCGAGTCCCGCTTAATTCGTGTCCTTAAAAAATTGTACATGAGACATATATTAACTTAAAATTTACCGATTAAATTATGGACTGCAATCGTTAACTCACAATGCCAAAATCAAATTGTTTGAATAGTTTTAATTGTTAATTTGTAGACTTATTTTTTAAAATAGGACCTTTTGATTTTTTTCATAATTCGCTATCCAATAAATGTCCACTAATTTATAAGCGGGATAATGACAATAAATTACATGAATTTGAGGCTGATTTTGGGCATAGTTTGGTCCTCCAAGTCACCCCCAAATTGGCAACGTCAATTGCCTGAATTTAATTTCATTTTTTTAAAGAACTATTGAGAGAAATGATATCAAATTGTTAAGTATATAAATTAGATATTTAGAAAATTAAATATATGAATTTTGTAATCAAATTCAGGTTACCTAGTTCAAAAATTAATCTGACAATCCGATACAACTTCTCACCAAAGAGTGGATCGTTACACCACCATAAACATGTTCCAATTTATAAATGAATGCATATTTGGAATGCTTAGAATATTCTGAATTTAATCCATATTTTTTCAGTTTTTTGGCAAAAAAATAAAATAAAATTGCACCGTTATGGGCTGTTACGCTCCCGTATCTGTATCAGTATCAGAGAGCACCGTTACGCCAACCGATACCGATACTGGATACCTTGGTAGGAAGAGGTTTAAGGTTCATCATAGTCAGATTGGAATTATTAAATAGGAGTTCGGATTCCGGTGGCTCAAACGAAGGAATTTGCATATTGTAATGAAACGCAAGGCAAGTCATAAGATGAGAAAATGGAATCGAACCATGCTTGGGATGCAAGCGAAACTGAATAATGATATAGCAAATTAAGGATGGCAGACAGACACGTACACCAAAAATAACAGAGTGAAATAACCATGAAGGGAGTAAGATCAGTCTTATTCCCGGCTCGAGGATAAACATTGGATGTGAAAATTCGATGTAGTACATGGTATTTAGGGAGCATTTGGTTTGTGGGGAGAGCATTACCTGACCGCCATTCTGCATTAAAGTGACATAGTTTGTGTGTGATGGTTTGTTTTTCATAGTTGGACATTTTCTCTGATAATGTGGCAATATGTATGCCATCATCCACACAAACTATATCCATTAATGCTGAAATAATTCGCGGTATTATTGTCAAATGTCCCTTTAATAAATTTTACTGAGAATGAAAATTCTCAAGTGAGACATCACAAATGGATGCATACATGCCTTGCACAATGGAGCGATAAGCCATTCCACCCCATCCCAAAATGCGTTCCCAACCAACTTCAGACAGAATAGGAACAAGACTGAAACGAGCAATGTGGTCTAAATTAATCGATTTTTCAATGATGATATCTCTAGTGCGAAAATCCTGAATGTGCTTTGGATCATCTTCCGGCGACCATAGGGTTCTCACACCAATCGGAGTTGATTTACAAGAACCGACATGATTTTTGTGAGCTGTTTTCTTAGATCTATACTCCATACTAGTTTGCACAAGGAAAAAAAATCAAAGAAAATGATAGGAAAATAAGTAGATCAGATTTTGTTCATAACCCACAACAAATAGGGTTTCAAATGATGAAAAAACTACTCAAATATGATATACTAGCAAAAGACAACTAAATACTAGAAGAAATTTAAAAGAAAATCACTTACTAGCAAGATTGGAAGATGGGTTGGTCGAATGGGGCACCGGCTAGCCGAGGAAGAAGAGGCGGAGTGAAAGAAATTTGGGGATTTTCCCCTTTTAGAGTCAAATCCGCGCGATCCTCGGCTAGTAAAAAAATCTCAAATTTTGTGATTTTTTGAATTTTTATTAAAATTTTATTTTCAATTCATGCATTTTATTATTACAAATAAACATAAACATAAATGCATAAAATAAAATAATTATTTAACAATACATAATCCAATATCATGCTTCAAGTTTGAAATTTCAGATTTGTCAAGCGGCTTAGTCAGTATATCTGCAAGCTGCTTCTCAGTTTGAATGTATTTCAGCATGACAGACTTGTCTTCAACTAATTCTCGAATATAATGGTATCGTATGTCAATATGTTTCGTACAATAATGTTGAATTGGATTTTTAGAGATATTAATTGCACTTGAATTATCGCAATATGAAGTTATTGTATCTTGCGTAATTCCATAATCAGCTAGCATTCTTTTCATCTAAATTAGCTGAGTGCAAGCATTTCCTGCTGCAATATATTCAGCTTAAGTTGTAGAGATGGAATTTTGTATCTTGCTGAGCCAAGATACCAAACAGTTTCCAACGTAGAAACATCCATCACTGGTAGATTTTCTATCATCAACATTTTCTGCTTAGTCTGCATCTGTATATCCGGCAATTTGTACAGATATATCATGTGGATACCATAGACCTAAGTTCACAGAACTTGCGACATATCTGATTATTTGTTTAACAACAGTTAAGTGCAATTCTTTAGGATTAGATTGATATCTAGCACATATTCCAACACTAAATGCAATATCAGGTCTACTAGCAGTTAATTACAAAAGACTACCAATCATACTTCGGTATAAACGAGAGTCTACATTTTTACTTGATTCATCTTTTGAGAGTTTAAAAGTTATACTCATTGGAGTATCAAAATTTTTACCATTCTCAAAAGGAAACTTTTTTACAAGGTTCAATGCATATTTGGTCTGTGAGATGAACATTCCATCTTCAAATTGTTTAACTTGTAATCTAAGGAAATAGTTTTGTTCGCTGACCATACTCATTTCAAACTTGGATTTCATTAGATCTGCAAACTCAATAGATAAGTTAACACATGTAGATCTATAAATAATATCGTCAACATAAATCTGAACTATCAGGATATGATCATTATATTTCTTGACGAATGAAGTTTTATCAACACCAGTGTTTGAAATATTGATACTATCGGCCGATATTATCGTTATCGCACCACTGTAAGATGATACACTCGCGATAACCCTTGGAAGATACCAAAAAATCCCAAATACCAGATATCGGCCGATATATCGTCGATATCGCACGATATTTTGACGATATCGCGCGATTTCCTCTCCATTAGGAAAAAAGATAAGGAAATCGGAGAGTACCTGGCTGTTGCGGTGATCGGAGGTGGGCCATTCGATAGGTAAGTAGGATTTTCTTGCCATTTTCTTCAACTTCCCTCTTTCTCGGAGATTCCGGCTAGGAATCAGGCTGGATCGACGAAAACTTGCTTCCGGAGCGAGATTTGAGGGGTTGCGTGCATGAAAGGGGGATCGGACTGCGTGGATGGTGAAAAAATGGAGAGGGAAAGTGAAAGGGGCGCGGATTAGGGAAATCGGATTGCGTACTGAGTTACTCAGTACGCTCTTATCGTACTGAATAAACTCTGTAGGGCCCATTGTCATCCCTACACGCAGCCCATAGTTCATCCACGCCGTCCATCTGTTTTTCCAGATCATTTTAGGGGTTGAGCCCAAAAATAAAATATATCAAAATCTCAAGTAGACCATACCAATGGAAACAGTGGAAGTATTGATTTCCACCATTGAAATATTTATAAGGCCCCAATGATGTTTATTTGTCATTCAAACTATTCATAATATCACAAAGACATGAATGAATGGAAAAGACAAATATCATCTTGATCTAAAACTTTTGTGGGCCCCCACGAACTTTTCAACGGTAGACTTCAATTCAAACTGTTTTAGGCGGTGTGGTCCACTTGAGCTTTGGATATGATTAATTTTTTGTTTAAATCCCTGAAATTATATGATAAAATGGATGGACGGATTTGATAAAATTCATGAATGACAGTGGGCCCCACAGAGTTAACTTAGTACACTGCGCAATCCGCTTCGGCGGATGGGTGTCGTGGTGCGTTACTCAGTGCGCTCTTATCATACTCAGTAAACTCACTTGGGCCCACCTTTAATGTATGTGGTCCATCCGCGCCGTCCATCTGCTTTCCCATCTAATTTAAGGGTTGATCCAAAATTTTAGAAAAATATAAGATCATACCACGAGAAACAGTGGTGATACTGATTTCCACTGTTGAAAGCTTTCTCCACTGTTTTCTATGGTGGGGTCCACTCGAGCTCTGGATCTGACCCATTTTTTGGCTCATGCTATAAAATGATCTCTTCAAATGTATGGACAGTGTAGATAGAAAAAATACATCATGGTGGGACCCACGTAACTTGGTGACATCTTGTGGCCCGTCAGGGACGTGGATTGCGTACTGAGTAACTCAACATGCTAAGCGTACTGAGTAAACTTTGTGGGGTCCACCATGATTTACATATGTTATCTACTCCGTCCATCCATTTTAAAAGATAATTTGAGGGCTCTAGCCCAAAAATGAAGTATACCCAAATCTCAAGTGGACCTCACCACAGGAAACAGTGTATATTGAAATTCTATTGTCGAAAATTTCTTGGGGCCATAGAAGTTTTGGATCAATCTGTTATTTGTTTTTTTTCTCTTCATCCATGCCTGTTGATATTATGAAATGGTTGGATGACAAATAAACATCACTTTAGGCCCTACCAAGATTTCAACGGTGGAAGTCATTATTCCCACTTTTTACTGTGGTGTGGCACACTTGAGCTCTGGTGGTTCTTCAATTTTCTATTCAACCACTAAAATAAGCTAGAAAAACGGATGGACGGCGTGGATAACCCACACACATTCACGGTGTGACCTAACTCAGTATGCAATCCGAATTCGCCCGTTAGTCACGGGCGTTCATATGCGTACTCGGTACGCTGTTATCTTACTGAGTAAACTCTGTTGGGCCCACCGTGATTACACGTGGTTTATCCACGAAGTCCATCCGTTTTTACTGATCATTTTAGGTGTTGAGCCCAAAATTGAACCATATCCACAACTCAAGTGGACCACATTACAAGAAACAGTGTTAAATGAACGTTTACCATTAAAAACGTTTTGGGAGCCATAAAAGCTTTGGATCAACCTGATATTTATTTTTCCCCTTGATCTGGGTCTTTAGGACCCAATCAACAGATTGGATGTCAAATAAACAGTACAGTGGGCCTTGGGAGGATTTTAATGGTGGATATGCAATCATTATTGTTTTCCTTTGGTGTGGTCCACCTGCGATTTATATCCCTATTTATTTATTTATTATTATTATTTTTTTATCAATCCTAAAATGATCCGTAGAAAAGGATGAACGGAATGGATGAAACAAATATAATATGGTGGGGCCCACAGAGCACCGACCACCAGCCATGAGGCCGGTGTTAGGGGGAGTAGCTAATCCGTCTCCCTGCGCGTGCCGATACTGACGGGTTGCGTAGCCAGACTGGCTACTGAAGTCACGCACCAAGTTCTATGGGGCCCACCATGATGTATGTCTTGTATCTACACCGTCCATACATTTGGGTATATCATTTTAAGGCATGAGACAGAATGAGTCAGATCCAAATTAGCTTGATCGAAAACTTTCGTGGCCCTTACAAATTTTTAATGGTGAGCGTCACTCTCTCCACTATTTTCTGTGGTGGGGTCCACTTGAGCTTTGGATATGAATCATTCTTTTTCTCATGGCCTAAAATGATCTCTAAATGGATGGACGGTATGGATACAACACATCATGGTGGGCCCCACAGAGCAAGTATGCGTCACATCAGGGTCCACCATGTCATTTACTTTCCATCCGACTTGTTGATATGCTCATATTGTGGGCCACACTAATGGGAATGACTTGTTGATGATCCGTACATACAAAATATAAGCCTGATTAAAAAACTATTATGGGTCACACCAATGGGAACGATGTAAAACTTCTTCCAAATTTGATATGTATATTTCTCAAATTTTACTTATTCAGTTCTTCTTTTCCTTTTCAATGAATTGGTTGTGTTTTCATACATGACTATGATATATTTATAAATATCATGCGTTCAATTTAAATATAGTTGCATTAGTTCAGTTAAACATCGCTTAGCTTAGGACCCTATACAAAGGAAATTTATTATGTGCATCTTTTTTTTTTTTGAGATGTTATGATTTAAAAGTGTGTATTAAGGGCCTTTTTAACAATCCCCAAAGTTTCATTAAAAAATTCAACTATTTCCCCAGTGTTTCCCCATGTTTTCCAAAAAGTGCGATGAACTATGCGATACAAACGATATATCCTGTGCAATAACTAATACGTATTTGTATCCCAAGGGTGCGATACATTGTGCGATACCGATATTTCGAACACTGATCAACACTACCCATAATAGAATTATGACTAAGTAAAAATTTAGTCAATTTTTCATACCATGCTCTGGGAGTTTGTTTCAACCCATAAATAACATTTTTAAGACGGTAAACATGATTTGGAAGTTTGGAATCTTCAAAACCCTTTGGTTGTTCAACATATACTTCTTTATTCAAATCATCGTTTAAAAATACACTTTTGACATCCATTTGATCAATTTTGAATTTTTTATGGCACGTGATAGAAATAAATAACCTGATTGATTCAAGGTGCACAATTGGTGCAAAAGTTTTATCATAATCAATTCTTTATATTTGAGTATACCCTTGTACAACCAGTTGTGCCTTATTTCTAATAATCTTTACCATTTCATCAGTTTTATTTTTAAAAATTCACTTGGTTCTAATCACGTGTTTATCAGTAGGTCTAGAAACCAAATACTATACATCATTTCTAATAAATTGATTTAATTCTTCTTGCATGGCATTTATCTAACTTTCATCAAGAAGTGCTTCATTTACATTGCTCGGTTCAATTTGGGAAGTAAAGCAGACATGATTACATATATTTTCTAGTTGTTTTCTTATCTGAACGCCAGTGCAAGGGTTACCAAGTATTTGATTAGTTGGATGGCCTTTGACTAACCTTAACTCAGTAATGTCTGATTTAAATAAAGAGTCAGGTATATTAATCAAATTGGCATCATCATCATCATCTTGATTAGGACTAGTTGTAATTTGTTAATTATCTATCACAACATTTATAAATTCTTGTATCACCCTAGTTCTTTTGTTAAGAACCCGGTATGCTCGACTATTTAGAGCATAGCCTAGAAATATTCCCTCATCGCTCTTGGCTTCAAAATTTTCCAAATTTTCTCGGTGATGTAATATAAAACATTTGCTTCCAAAAGTTCGAAAATATTTAACTGTGGGCTCTTTATTAAACCTTAATTCATAAGCTGTTTTGTTTTTAGCTTTTCTAATATAAACATGATTTATTATATGGTATGCAGTACTAATAGCTTCAGCCCATAAATTTTTTGGTAGATTCATGCTATTTAGCATTACACTAGTCATCTTTTGAAGAATTCTATTTTTTCTTTCAACAATACCATTTTGTTGAGGTGTTTTTGGAGCAGAGAATTCATGCGATATACCATGATTATTATAGTACTTCTCAAAAATGTTATTTTCACATTCGGTACCATGATCGCTTCTAATTTTGATAATAGATAACTCTTTTTCAGTCTAGATACGTTTTAAGTTTTTTCTGACCTCATCAAGAGTATCTGATTTTTCTCTCAGAAAGGCTACTCAAGTATATCTAGTGTAGTCATCAACTACAACCAGAAAATATTTCTTTCCGCCTCTACTCTCCGTTCTAGTTGGTCTGACTAAATTCATATGAAGAAGTTTAAGGGGTCTAGCCATGGCTAAGGAGTTCACTTTCTTGTGACTACTCCTAATTTGCTTGTCAATTTGACATGCGCCACACACTTTTTATATTTTTTTCAGTTTGGGTGGGCCACGTTATGATCTCTTTTGCTCAATTTATATAGATCTTTATAGTTTACATGTCCAAGATGTTTATGCTATAGTTTAGTCTCGTCTATTTGGACCATGTAACATGAATGGTTTGTTGAGCAAGAGTTATCAATTATATAACAATTTTCAGATGTTCTGTGACCATTTAGTATTACATTTCCTTTTTCATTTATAATCTCACATCTCTGATCTGAAAATTTTACACTATGCTTATTATCACAGATCTGAGATATACTCGAAAGATTGTATTTTAATCCTTCAACATATAGTACATTTTCAAAGAGAGGAAAGTTAAGAAGTTGTACATTACCTTGGCCAATTATCTTGCAGTTGCTTCCATCTCCGAATGTAACTGAGCCGCTATTTACTTCGTTGATGTTTGAGAATATTGCCTTATCACCTGTCATGTGTCTCAAACATCCAATATACAGGTACCATCTTGAATGGCTAATTGCTTTGAAAGCTGTGTGGGCAACAAGACACTAAACCTTTGGAACCCATTTCATTACGGTTCTAGGTTTAGGAGGATCTCTTGTTTTTCGCTGTATTTGGGAGTTAGGATTTTTCCTTTTTCTATATACTCCTGTCTTATCCGAGTTGGATTTCAATAGCTCTTTAAGCAAGTCCACAATTTTTTCAGCTAAGGGAGGTTTATTATTCTTTTGATGTTTATAGCTGATGACATATTATTTATTTTAGAGACTTGAAAAGGTTTTGAGTTTTTGAATTCATTCTTTTTACAATTTGATTCTCTTAAGAGTCTTTCCTTTAGAGTTCGAGGATTCTCCTCTTACAAAGGAGCAGAATCCTTGGTTTTCAAAGAGTTATTTTTAATATAACCCAGACCAGACTTGTCACCACATCGCCTCGATGAGGTTAATAGTTTTTCAAGTTTTTGGTCACCAAGGGCATATTTCCAAGTATCCTTTGAACTCTGAAGGGAAGAAACTTCAAGTTTTAATTTCTCATTTTTTGTTTTAAGTTTTTGCAGTTCAGAAGACTTAAAAATTAAATATAATTTCGTTTTTTTTCCAAAACAATCGGAAAAATGAGATTTTTCTAAAACAGCCTTTTCAAATTCTACTTTTAGTTTAGCAGAATTTTCTTTTTGAATTTTCAATTTGACAACTATTTTACAACTCTCTCTGTATAGGGCATTATAAGTATCTTGAAGATTATCTTCATTTTCAGGGTCACTTTTTAGAGTTTCATAGTCAGACACATCACAACTGTCTGAAGAAGTGACTCTTGCTATTGTCATAAAGGCTTTCACATCGTTTGCATTTTCTTGGTTTGATTCATCAGATTTAGAGTTGGTTTCAGACTCTGAAGATTCATCCCAAGTAGCTATCATGCCTTTTCTTTTATCCTATTTAGGACATTTAGATGCTAAGTGCCCATATTCATAGCAATTGAAGCATTGACTGTCTTTTGTTTTAGATTTCTAAAATTTTGATTTTGATTTTCTTTTATCAGATGGTTTTTGAAAATTTGTTCTTTTCTTATTTTTAAAAATTTTATAAAATTTCTTTGCTAACATTGCCATATCATATTCATTTTTTTCAAAATCAGAATTTGCATCAGTTTCTTTTGAATTAGATTTAGAAGATTGAACGACAATGGACTTAACTTTAGGAGCTTTGAAATTCAGCTCATAAGTTTGAAGAGAATCAACTAATGCCTCAACTTTCATAACATTAGTATCCCTTAACTCCTGTATAGCAGTAACATTTGAATTAAACCTTTTAGGTAGTGATTGCAATATTTTTGCGCAAACCTTGCTTTCAGGGATTCTGTCTCTAAGATCCCACATGGAATTTACTATGTCATTCAATTTTATATAGAAGTCCATAAAAGACTCATTTTCTTCCATATGAATCTCCTCAAATTTGGTTGTGAAGATTTTATTTTATTTTAAAATTTTTTATTATTTATTTATTTATTTATTTTATTTATTATTATTTTACTATAATAGTTCCATCATGTGTCATTTTGAGAATATCGTAGGCTTGTTTGGCTATATCGCAAGAAATAATTCTTTTGAATTCATTAGGCGATAGAGCACAAGTTATAACATTTAAGTCCATTGCATTTGCACTACTTTCATTTTTCTGAACCGTAGTATAAAAAACAAATGTGGTTTCTTTCATTGATATGGTTCCATCATCGGCTACTACTTCCATCATTGGAGGGATCCACTTAGTTACAGTGGCTTGCCACACACTTTCATCCAAGGATTTGAGGAAAATCCTCATCCTGGTTTTCCAATATGAATAGTTAGAGCCATCAAAGGGAGGTGGTCTGGTAATGGACAAGCTATCGAAATTTGACATAATAAAGCTCTGGATCTAGCTCGAGGTAAATCCAAAAAATAGAGTAACCCGTTCTGATACCACTTGAAAAGGAGAGCTTAAGATGTCCTTGGGGGGGGGGGGGGGGGCTCTCAAATAAGATTTCAATTGCTTAAGTATTGAAACGTTGATTCCAAATAATTCATAGGACAACCTTCACCTAAAGTTTTAAGAAGGACAATCTTATTTCACGAATTTCTTTAAAATCAAAACTTCAAACTTGCAAGAGTAAATTATAATATTACAACATTCACCACTCAAATGAAATTAAATACAATCATTCACCACAAATAAAATGAAGGCATTCACCACATGACACAAATGATTATAGTATTTTAGTGCTTAAAGATAAGCACACCTACTCCACTCCCAAAATTACTTACCTCGTAATTTTGGCTTTCACTATGAAAAGGTTTTCCCAGGTTCACCTTAATAACCTTATACAATTCTTGTGATTTTCACAGGCTATCACAATCAAACCCAAACTGAGATTTTTAGGCTATCTTAGACAAAACCTAAACTGAGATTTTAATAGGTTGTCTCAGAAAAACCTAAAAGAGCTTAGAATGTATATTTATCTTTACCGTAGAAGACGTATTAGAAGCTTGTAGCAAAAGAACCTCTTTTTTGAATGTAGATTGTTTCTTGTTCAGTCAGATAGAAAGGGTCTAGGGTTCTATTGATTTTAATTAAGTTAAACCCAAGAAAGGGTCTAGGGTTCTATTGATTTTAATTAAGTTAAACCTAAGAAAGGGTCTAGGGTTCTACTTGAATCAATTCTCTTAGATCTCAAAAGACGAGTATTGGTTACTCTCTTTAGAGTCAAACTTGAAATATCTGAGATAAAGGGAATTGAAAAAAGCTATATAAATTAAATTATAAATACCATTCAATAGCTTGCTAATAACTTGAGTTTCTCTCTCTCTCTCTTGCAGAAGGATTTTGATAATTAGCTTGTGTAATTCAGAATGAGAGAGGAACTCAATTTATAGGCAAAGAACTTGGAGCTTCGGCTAGCCCGAGTCAGGCGTCGACTAGCCTAAGTTCAGCAGATTCGGTTCAACAGACTTCAGATCGCGCAGGATAAGATTTATCTAAAATTCGACTGACCCGAGTTCAACTTCAGCTGGCCGAACAACCCAGTTCGGCTAGCTGAATTTTCCCTTTGGCTGGCCGAATTCCCTCGAATTCCAAATAGAGTTGCTGCTGGAATTTGACCCGAACTTTCTCGGGCTAGCCGAATTTCAAGCTCGGGCTAGATGAATTTGTAACAAAAATTAGTTGTTGCTTCCGGCTTGAAGTTGGGCTGGCCAAACTAAAAGTTAGGCTAGCCGAATTCCAAGCAAAATAAGCATAAAAATCCAAAATAACACATTTTTGAAACTACCTAGTCCTAAAGTCTTTCTAGGGTTTTATACCACCTGAGATATATCAAATATATGTTCTTCTTTGACTTGAACTAAGTCTCAGAACTTCATCTTGACTTTGAGCTTGATCTTTTCTTGAACGTTAGTCGATCTTGAGCTTAATCTTCTCTTGAGTATGGACCGGTCTTGAGCTTAATCTTCTCTTGATCTTGAGCTTGATTTTCTCTTGAACATAGACCGATCTTGAAGATCTATTGTGAAGTTGTTTTGGCTTTACGAAATTTGACAACTAAAGTGTGCTCAACATTTTACCACTTCCATACTTCATCCGCATTAACGCAACTTGAACATATATAGGCATGCTCACTTGCGCACATGCACACCTTTGAACATGTGTCATGGGCTGAAAATCCAAATGGTCCATGTGACGCAGCACCCCATGAATCCCCCAAGTACCAATTTTCATCCTAATCCAAAACTCTGGTGGGCCATATCAAAGAGAGATGCGCACACCTTTGCACACGTATCATGGGCTGAAAATCTGAATGGTCCATATGATGTGGCACCTCATGAAACCCCCAGGGACCAATTTTCACCATGATCCAAAACTTTGGTGGGCCATAGCAAAGAGAGATGCAAATAAAGGGCAGAAACTATTTTATTTTGCCATGGCCTACCAAAGTTTTGGATCAAGGTAAAAGTTGGGCCTTGGGGGTTTTAGGGCTGCTGCATCATGTGTACCATTCAGATTTTGGGCTCATATCATGTGTGATGAGTTCTCAAAAAGTTCTCACAAGAACTCGTGAGAACTGGTGCACAGCTGAGCATTGATACACACACACACACATTTTAAAAAAGTGGTAGTGGTTACATGCTATTTTAGATTAGGCTCCAAAACAACATCTATTCGTGATGGGGCGCCCCACTTTCATGGTGCAGTAACCTTGTTGGGCAGGTTGAATGCCACACACACTTGATAAACCAGTCTACGGGTTGTGTAGGGTTGGATGGGATACACGCTATACACACCATGCAGCCTCATATGCAAAGTGTTGTACAACTCGTTTCCATTTTATGGTTTTGGGAATCAGAAAGGTTGTAACCATTATTACTAATCAGGAATGATGCTGGATCCTCTACAAGTATTTGTAGAAAAAGCTTTTTCTACAACTCTTATTCAACTGCGTGTAGATAGAGATGCAAATCAAGGGAAGAAACTATTTTCTTTTGCCATGGCCTACCAAAGTTTTGAATCAGGGTAAAAGTTGGGCCTTGGGGGTTTTATGGGGTGCGGCATCATGTGTACTGTTCAGATTTTGGGCTCACATCACGTGTGATGGGTTCTCAAAAAGTTCTCATGAGAACTTGTGAGAACTAGTTGACAGTTGAGCATTGAGCTATATATGTGTGTGTGTGTGGTGGGGGGGACGGGGGGACATTTAAAAAATGTGGTAGCAGTAACATGCTGTTTTAGATTAGACTTTAAAACAACATCTATTCGTGATGGGGCACCCCACTTTCATGGTGCAGTAACCTTGTTGGACACGTTGAATGCCACATGCACTTGATAAACCAATCTATGGGTTGGATGGGATACACGCTATACACACCATGCAGCCCCATATGCAAAGTGTTGTGGAACTGGTTTCCTTTTTATAGTTTAGGGAATCAGAAAGGTAGTAACCATTATTACTAATCAGGAATGATGCTGGATCCTCTACAAATAGTTGTAGAAAAAGTTTTTTCTACGACTCTTATTCAACTGCGTGTAGATGTTAACTGTTACTGTCTGTCTGGGCTCCACCATAATGATTGGATGCCCAAAAATGAGTTTTACATAATTAGGAGGTGGGCCATGCCATGAAAACAATGCAAATCCACTCAAAAACATTCAAATTCACGAGATGGCCCATGTGATGGTTGGATTGGCCTTATTTTTGGGGCATCCAACCTTCCTGGTGGGGCGACCCTTCTAAATGGGTTGGATTTCGTACAAAAACCAGTGGGCCCCATGACCAGAGTTGTAGAAGAAGCTTTTTCTACAAAAGTTATAGAGGATCCAGCATCATCTGTAATTCCTAATTAATTCAAGTATTGGTCATATATATAATATTGGGCATATATATACATAAATATATAATACATATTATAATATAATGAGGTTTGGGTATGGGCAGGGAATACCCACACCTAGCCCAATCGGAACTCAAATTAACACCCAAACCTGCAGCCACATCCATTTAGCTTCACCTATACCCAGTCAATGTTGGGCTCATGTACTTGTTGTGCATTCCCGGCCTGGCCCATTGCCACCCTTATGTGAGTGATGAGTGGTGTAAGCCATTGCTATGGCCTATTACGAGAGCCCAGGGTAGAAGAGGAAGGTCGATGTCTAGTGGGCAGTCAATGAAAAAACTTCTGCAAATCTACCATTTAAAAGCCAAAATCCAAACTCATGGGAAGACTAAGTTGATGATGATGATTATGAGACATATATGAAAGTGCGTGCGTGCATGTAGGACTTTTGTACTGATTTACATAAGTTGATTGGTGTTCCAGTGTTTCATTTGATGTAACAATGAAATAAAACAAACATTTGAAATGTAGAACAATTTGAGAATGGGGATAACACTTGCTTTGCGCCATTGAGGATTTTTTGTTGGGTACAACTGCTTATCATCATCTGGTGGCATATGAATCTTACATATGAACCTGATTTGATTTTGATGAAATAAAAATTGAAGAATGGCTTCTTTATGAACTCTGCTTGCATGGTTTTTACTCCTGTACACTATATCTCTCAGTGTGCATCAGTCATTCACATTTGTTGAGATGCTTCTTCCTTTGTTGCAATATGAAGATGGCTTTGATAACAAACATCAAATTGTCATTCTTTCGACTTCTTCTTGGGGGTTTGAAATTGGACTTCTTTTGCAGGAAGTGGTCTTTTTCGACCTTCTGTTCATCTTTCAGCATTATGTGCTGTATCGTCCCCTAAGAGAGAAGCCTTCTTCCACAGTTGATGAAGAAATTACGGCCCCACTTGTGAAGTCTTCTGGTTCCTCCCAATCAGCTGATGTTTAAAGGCAGTCCTGTCTTTTGCGTGGAATGTGGTAAGAATATCAACATAGTTCACATGTCATCTGACATTTTATTCCTGTTTGAAAATCCATATGTTTGCAAAAAGCTGTAGATTTGGTTTCCTGCTTCATCAACTCTTCATATAGTGTATATCATGGACACATTCCTGGGATGGGATGAAATAGTGAAAGAATCATTATACATTGGTGTTTGATATAAGCAAAATAAAGGTGTTTAAAATCGTTCAAGCAGATGTAGAAGAGTATTTTTGGTGACCAAATTGCCAATACTCACATGTAGACAATATTCGAAGCATTGGTATCGCTACAAGTTCTGTTGGTTAGGGATACGGAAACAATATCGATATCGCCGATAACCGGAAATGTGGGGAAACATAGGAAAAACGGTGAAATTTTTAGTGAAACTTCAGGAGATGTTAAAATGTACATATTTGCATATTTAGAAATTACAAAAATTACAAAAAGAATGCATTCATAAGAAGTTTCCATTTAATGGGGCCTTAAAAGCATATGTTGTTGTAAGAAATCAGTTCAACCATCCCATCTGGCCTATTTAACCATCCAACTTTCCATCTAAACATCCATCGATATTGCAAAATATCAACAACACATGATATTTCACCAAGAAATCATTCATAACAAGTTTCCATTTAATGGGGCCTTAAAAGCATATGTTGTTGTAAGAAATTAGTCCAACCATCCCCTTTGGCCTATTTAACCATCCAACCTTCCATCTAAACATCCATTGATATTGCAAAATATCAGCAACACATGATATTTCACCCAGAAATCATCAACAATTGGAAAGGAAACGAAAGATTGTGGTCTCAATATCTCGCATGTTGCAATATCAATAATATCGAAATATTATCAGTATTATCAATGCCAAATTGAACACTACATACAACCATGTGCCCCTGAAAAAAAAAATTGAAATAATTTTTTTTTTAGTAAAAAAATTTTTGATGATATCAATACGTTATCATCAATACACTTACGATACAAGCATTACCTAGAATTTACATAGACAAAAATATTGGTGATGCATTGGCAATATTGATGCATTGGCAATACAAATGACATCTAGAATTTACATAGTTGAAAATATTGATGATTACATTAGCGATATTGATATGTTGGCAATACTTAGCAATACTTTGCTAATACTTGGAATCTTTGATACTACCAGCATTATCGGTATCACTACCAGTGGTATCGGTATCGTTGAGCTAGAGATAAAGATAATATCGAAGAAATTTCGATAATATCGGAAATAATTCGAACACTGGTAGTGATTTATACATAAAAGCAAGAGTGTGAATTTACTTCGGATGGTGATTTCATAGAAGTAGAGTGCTGCTATATGCTAATATATATGCTATGAAGCACTCAATCTTGGTACATGTAGAACGCATTTAAGAGACTCGAATGCAGCATGCCTACTGTGGATGAGGCATACTGTAGATATCAAAGCAATTGGGTAATCCTATCCTCTAATTGGACTAGTTTTGAGGATTCCAATTGGAGGCTAGCATCACCTCATTTGTGATTTTTGGCATATTGTAAGGCCCAACAGATGATTGTTCTGAATCCTGACTAAGCATTTAGCACTGTCTTCCTTCCCCCTTTAGCATTCATCATAACTATTACTATCATCATCATCTAAGCTTCTAACTAATTGTGGTCGGCTACACGAATTCCATTTCTGCTGTCTACTTTATTAAGGACCATATGATAGGCCATCAAATTTTTTCTTACTACCTCCACCCTCATCCTTTTGGACCTTTTGCTTGCCCTATCAAAGCCTTCAACTTAAACAGGTTCACTCCTAACTTGTTTAGTTTTTGGTCTCCAATATGCATAGGATAACCATCTGTCTACTTTTCTTCATCCTATTACTTATGGGTGGTGCTACTAAATTTCCTCGAATGTGTTCATTTCTAATTCTATCATTGTTTTGCCTCACTTCAGCTACACTTATGCCTTTTAGCATTAAGAAGGAAAATAAATTATTAGTAACACCATTCTTTTTAGGGCTGAAAGTCGGGCGGGTTCAACCCGACCGACCTGTGACTGACCCGACATTGGGTTGGGTTCAGGCAAGATGTATCTAGTTCGGTCTCGAGCTTGGGCTATACAAACACTAACTTGATAAAATTTTGGTCGGGCTCAGGTAGAGGTCTCGGGTTGCCTGACCCAACCTGAACCCGATCGATATCTAAGTTATAAATTATATTTGAGTGCGGATCATCTGTGTTGAAGGCACAAGCAAGAAATTCTAGTGCCGTCGCATCTCATTGGTGCACATCATTTCCAATGACTCAACTAACAAGATACGCTGGATTTCTCTCCCAAATAGATTGCGTGCTACACAACATGACTTTTGACGTTTTGAACTTCTCTAGGCCTCATAATGATTTGTGCTTTAGATCCACACCATCCATCAATTTTTATAGATCATTCTAGAGCATGACCACAAAAATGAGGCACATTCAAAGCTCAAGTGGACCACACCACAAAAAACAGTAGGGATTGAACAAACTACTGTTGAAACTTTCCTAGGGCCAACCGTGAGGCTTATTTTCCATCTAACCTATTCATAAGATCACACATACCTGGAGGAAGTTAAAATACAAATATCAGCGTGATCAGAGCCTTCTATGGCCCCAAAAAGTTTTCAACAGTAGCATCAATTCCTATTGTTTTCAATGGTGTGGTCCACTTCAGCTTTGGATCTACATTTTTTAGGGCTCGTATCCTAGAATGATCTAAAAATTTAGATGGATGGGGTGGATTTTAAAAATACCTTATTGTGGGGCCCACGTAAATTTCACACGTCAAGAAATTCTGTTGTTGTGTGTAGGGAGCACGTCAAGAAATTCCGTTGTTGTGTGGTGTAGGGAGCAGATTAAGTGAGAACCCAACCTCACCCAAGACTTTGCAGCCCTCACCATGGGGCCCACCTTGATGTGCGTATGCTATATCCACTTTGTCCATCCATTTTTTCATATCATTTTAGAGTATAATCCAAAAAATGAAGAAGATCGAATTATTAGGTGGAGTATAGTCTAGGAATGAGTGATGATTGAACACCCTATCGTTAAAAACTTCTTAGGACGCAAATTAATGTTTCTGTAGATTTTTTTTGCCATCTAATCGGTTGATAAGTTCACATAAGCCTGGATGAAGGGAAAAAAACAAATATCAGCTTGATCCAAAACTTGTGGCCCATTAATGGTCAATCACCAATGTTTCCTATGGTATGGGCACTTGATAATTCGATCTGCTTCATTTTTTGCATAGTACCCTAAAATAATCTGGGAAAAAGGATGGACGGGGTGGACATGGAATACATACATCAAGGTGGCCACCATGGTCAGGGCCGCACCTCTTGGGTGAGGCCAGGGTCTCACCTAACCTGCTCCCATGGAGCATCATATTCCAGTGGAGAGAAGAAAACTGGAAGTGTTGACATGTAGAACTTTTGTGGTACCTATCATAATGTATGTATCAGATCCACACTGTTCATCTATTTTTCTTCCTTCTTTTCGGTCTGCCCCATCATCTATTCTTCTTCTTCTTCTTCTACTCCACTCTCTCTCTCTCTCTCTCTCTCTCTCTCTCTCTCTCTCTCTCTCTCTCTCTCTCCTTCCTTCCTCCTCCTTTTTCCCTTCCTGAAAGCCAGCAGAAATGACTCAATCATAGGGTATGCCTTGGGAGAGTGGGTAGCCTAACCCACTCAACTCTTGGAGCTGGGGGTACAATCTAAAGTCCCTGTTTGGTAAACACCTAAAAATGAGTTCATCTCGTTTTAGATAAAAAAAATAAAATAATTATGTCTAATACAGATATACTGTTAACTGAAATGAGGAAAACTCATTTTTACGTGTCTACCAAACGGTGCCCAGGCAAGGTAAACAGCACTGGTCTGAGCTGCTGCATAGAGAGATTTCTTGATGCCTTCTGACAGGATTTGCATTTCCTTGGGGCTGTCCAGGGCCCTAATTTGCCACCACGTGGATAGGCCATGGCCCAAAATGTATTGATCTGATAATCCTAACTCTAGAGAAATTTCAGCCGCTGAATGTCGATTCCTTTGGTCTTTATTTCCTCAACGTTTTAATGACCCTTCCATTTTCAGCTGTTAATGCGATGGGTTAGATAATCCGATAAGTGTGAGCTATAGCCAAATGATCTGTTATTCATAGCCTACCATTCAAGTGCCTTATTATTATTATTATTTTCTCATGTAAGTGGAAGCTTATTTCTTTGCTCAACTTTTTTTCCTAACCTTCCGTTTTCAGGACAATGTTCATTTTACATGAAGGGATCCTTAATGGGTGCTGGATTAACTGTTGTATTGATGGTGATCAAGTATGGCTAATTAAACCTCTTGCATTTATTATTATCATGGCTTTTGGTGCTACCTTTTGGACATTAATGCAACACAGCTGAATGTTCGTACGGTAATTTGTGTGCTTTTAGTTCGTTCTTGTGGGGCCCATGGTTCATTGACTCAAAATTGCCCCGATCATGGATGGTAAATGTGGCTAACCCAACATTAGGTGGCTAGACGGTTAAAAAAGTGGCAGTGTTGAATAAACCAAGAAGAGTCCAAATATTCCACATGTAGATCATTTGGGTCATTTGTATAATCCCGACATTATATAGGGCTTTGGTCCTGGTGCACCTACCAACAGATCTCTACCATATATAACTCAAACGAGTGACAAAGATTCCAGCAATTAGTTTCAGAAATTGGGTGTGAACAAAAAAAAATAAATAAATAAAAGAATAAAAAGAATGGGCATGTATGAACGCGGCTGACAATTATTTCCTTTGAAATTGGGAAAACTTTGATATATTGGTAGAATATGGTAATCATTGTGCGTTCAAGCTGTTCTAAAACCTGCATATTCAGTAGGTTCCACGTAGCTACATATGTTTGAACATATGTGATATTTTCCCTAGAAAGCAAAGTTTTATTATCCTAGGTAGAAAGCAAAGTTTTATTATCCTAGGTTACGTTTGGTTGTCTTAACATTAGAGTTTTTTTTTAAAAAATTATTATTATTATAACAGCAACTTCATTATTTGGGATGTGTTATTGTAGAGGTCAACTGTTCACATTTTACATGCTCGGCCTAACGTTAGAGCAATCTAAATTTTGAGCCATATATGTATAGTGAGGACAACCCAATAAATATACGTGAATAACCCCAGCCAAAAGGCAAGCATCACTCTTAAAATGATTGGATTGTTGTTCATTATTTCTAACCGTATATGTATAGTGAGGACAACAGGCTCCACCTAATGAATGGTCAAATTTTCACCTGTATATTGTTGATGCATAAATTTGGTTAGCCTTCATTGGGCCTTCGTGTATTTGCACAAGGGACGGATGAAGGAGACCTTGGCTATTATAGGAGACCTTCGATGCCCAAGTCAAGTAGGGAATTTGGGTCTGGTCGAGTGAAGGATTTTAAGCTAGAGATTGTGCATACTTTTCACCATTAGAGACCTCTCTATTTATAGCTTATGAGAAGCGATAGCATGGAATGGATCTTCCGTTTTGGTTGGCAGTATTGTAGGCAGAATCGGATCTCGGATCAATAGGATGATACTTCGAGATCCCTGGTGAGGATCCTAGGATCCTGAGTATGTCGAATATATTCTCTGAGATCTTAGGAGAAGACCTCGAATGGATCTCTCTTAGATGGGAGTAGAAGGCTGACTTGGATGATGCGGACCTGAGCCATACTGACCTGGCTTCAACTTGGATTGTGTCGAGCTGCCTTCCTAGTCAAATAGGAGAACATGGGCTCCTGACAAACTATGGAGTTATTCGAATCGATGGAGATGGTGCTCTTGTGGGCATGTTACTCTACCTCAAACCGATAGTAGGAAGCCGACCCTTGTGGAATCCGAGCTTCATGTTGGTCTTTCATGAGGCCGAGCTCACAATGTTCCGACTTGACCTCTCATTATAGGTTGGTCCATTTTTCCTATAATAGTAAGCCCCCTACTTCCAAGTCGATAGAATAGGCTTGAGAAGTAGGTCAGACCTTATCAGGTCGAATTGTTATTGCTCGGGATGCCGGGTTGTCTCGCCATTAATGCTAAATAACGAAGCATGTGCGGGTATCGAGGCATTCCATTAATAATAGTACGACACCTTGGAGGTAGTGTGCCACGGCTCGAAGTCACGTGGGTTGTCAGGGCGCCTTTTCAGCGCCAGGCGAATGAGGCAAAGATGCATGGCTTGACCTTAGTCGTGGAGTCGTGTGGAGAGTGGGAGCACACCACGTGTCAAAACAAAAGAGTTGAGGAGCCGCTTTTCGGTCGTGCATTGATTAGGAGCAATAAATGCTCATACACGTGGATCCCCTATAAAAGGGGACGCCCTAATCGTCGAGTGGGGTTATTTGCCTTTCCCTACTATCGCGCTCTTCCTTCTTCCTTGGCGTCAGACGATTTCCGGCGACTCCATTTCTAGCAGCTGTCTCAGATGATGCTGCCCTTCGGTGAGTCCCATTCCTACCTTCCCCTCCCTTCCCCTTTATTTTCTTTTTCTTTCCCCTCGTTTCCAGCATTCTTGGGCTTACAACCATGTCGGAAACTTCAAGCTCATGAGAGGGAACCCTAGGTAGTGATGGCAAAACAGAGAATCCTTGGCCCATGTCGAACCTGCCATCACCCCTAATGATGATGAGTGACGTCGATTTTCGAACGTTGCAGGCTTCGCGGGTGCTCCAACGGTCCCTAACGAAGCGGCCCGTTGAGTTGGAAGAGGACTTCCTAGTGATGGAGGAGGATTGGGAATCCCTGTTGGAGTTGGAGGAGAAGGGGCCTATAGAGTCCATCTTGAGGGAGGACGGCCTAATGAGGATTAGGTCGGGTGTAGACACTGAAAATTGGCACCCACGCTGATTTAAATGTTGGAGTGATTAGGTTGATTGTGGATGTTGGAGTCGCCACTAGCTGAAAAAATCTCGAAATCTCGTGCTCAGCTAGAATCACGAAATACGTGAGGAAAATCCGGAGACTTCCCTACCTTAAATTGACTCCTGGTCTGTGATCCGGGATTCCGAATAAGGGACCTTGATTACAGAGAGGGAAGGTGTTAGGCATCCTCTTTGCTCGTACAAATGTACGGTCTCTACTTAGAGTGGTAATGAAATCTCAAGGGATGAATGAGATAGTCGGAGTAGGACTAGGCACACAGGGATTTCTGATACGGCAAGATTTGAGATTTCGACAAGCCACAGAGTATACGTCCAACGGCGTGTCTAGAAGGAGAATGTAATGATGCTTATGCAAAGAGGTAAGAAAAATGGACTAAATCACTAAGAATTTCTGATGTGACAGGATCCGATGTACGACAAGTCACAAAGCATACGTTCACTAGAGATCTAGAGAAGCAGGGGGGTTGAGAAGGGAATATATGTCATGATGAATGCTTGTATGTAAAAAGAATGGATCTTTGGCTCGATCTTGAGTAGGCTAAGAGATGGACTGCACCATGATCAATTCGGGCTAGGCTTGTAGGGTTCGGAAGGTCGGGATGAGGCTAAGGGAGAGAAAAAAAAAATATGAACTTGGAAGCTTAGGAGCACCTCCTCACCCTCACTCTCTTCCTCTCTCGCTCCCTCTCCCTCACTTGGATTTTAAGCTCTCTTGGTTGTATGTGAAATGTGAAGGGGGAGGGTTATTTATAGCCTTCTCCAATGACATTGTTGTAATTGGTAGGTAGGTAAGGGGTAAAAGCTGAGGTGACAAGTGATAATTGGTTATGGAGAGATACGCCACGTGGCGCGCTCTTATTGGCTCTTAGGCTTGGTAGAATGGTAAATAGGATCGGATTGGGGGGTAATTTCTGAAGAAAGTTGACTTTCGGACATTATGCCAGCTGTCGCTCGACGGACACATGCGTTTGGCGAGCCGCGATAATCGGGGTACCGGGCTCAGTTTGGTCTGAAACTTGTGTGGCTGGCTCTGCGCACATTTTTTAAGAGCAAGCGGTAGTTCGATTACCGCTCAGGTACGGTTTCTCCCAAAATTTGGCCAGCGGGTCCTTTTTCGGGTCCTGAGAGTGGAACAAAGTCTGTTTTGGATATTTGGCTTGACAATGGCTCAAAATTAGCTTGATCGTGACCTAAAATGGACTGAGAAATGGGCTAATTGTGGGTGAAGGTTTGGGTATGCTTTAGCTTAAATGATGGTGGCTCAGGTTTGATTGGGGTTTGGATTAAGGTCTTGGCTAGGGTTAGGGTTCAGGCTGGGATTAGGGTTTGGTTTGTTCAGATTAGGGTTGGTTCAGGATATGATCGTGGTTCCAAATTGTCTTAGCTTTCTTAAGATGTTAGCCTGGGTGGGGTGTCTACAGATGCCCCTCTTTGACCAAGGTTGCGAACAACCAAAGGTCAAAGCGAGTGGACACCCCACCCTTCTGGTAAAAAAAAAGGGTAGTGACTCGAATCTGTTGCCTGCCATGGTATCATTGTCAATCGACTATTTGGAAAAGAGATGACTTGCACATATCATGAGGGTTGAGGAAAATGTTGTGATTGCCTCCTGCGCATTCATCGCGGCTTTACGGATAACCAATCACAGCCGTTTCACGTCATATTGTTAATAGCATTGGAGGGTAAATCTGAAAAGTAAGGGCCTTTGCGCATTCGTCGCGGCTTTACGAGGATTCTCGTACTGTTTGGTCTATTGTTCCTTTGCTATGTAATCACCCTAGGAGTATTCGGTCTGTTTGATTGTCAAAGTGGTTAGCTGCCCTGCGCGTTGGTGCGGCCTTACGGGAAACTCACTATACCAACTGGACTCAATCAAACCTTCTGATCATCCCGGATTAGGTATGTGCAGGGAATCTATTGCCATGCAGCCTGCTGATTCTGATACTTTGATTACAATGGATTGTTGTCACTACGAGTTTGATGGTTCTTTTCAAAGATAGATCCACTCATTTTACTAGCATTCGTACGACTGTCCAGATATAGAGATCGGGCCAATCATACATGTATCATGTAGGGATTCGATCGTCCTTCGGGAAAACCAGAAGAGATCAAATCTTATTTAGCTGTATGCACTGGCCGCAACTGGAGAATATGGAAGATTTCTTAGTGTACTGCGCGCCGCGTACAGTGAAAGCTTTGTTTGAAAGCTATTCCCTTTGGAGCTAGACTCTTTGAGGATTTTATTTGGAAAATATATTTTTTGGATTTTTTTGAAAAATATCCGTTCGATTTCGTGGGTGGGCATTATCGTTCGGTTTTTATTTGTAAAAACGTAAGATGGTCTCCACTAATAAATTAATGGGGCTAATGGTTTGAAATATTTTTGAAATTTTGAAAGATTCGTTCGATCTTGCAAGAGGGCTTCGTCGTCCGATTTTTATTGTAAAAGTTAAGTAAACATTCGCGTTGCCTTCACTGATGAGCTTGCGGGCCTAACGGTTTTTATTTAAGGTATTTTTTAGATTTTTGAAATATCCGTCCAATCTCGCAGAGGGCGTCGTCGTCCGGTTTTTATTGTACAGTCTGGATCGAATAGCCAGATGGCCTCCACTAATGAATTAATGGGGCAATTGGGGAACATGGGCCTGATTTGGACATGTGGGCCTAATACAATGGCCCTTAAAATCAAGGTTTGTGTAGTGGGCCTTGCTTGGGATATGTGGGCTTTGTGGACTTTGAACTTGTGGGCCTCTGGGGCTTTGAACTTGTGGGCCTTGTGAGCTTTGAAATGTGGGCTTTTGAGGCTTTGAACTTGTGGGCCTTGTGAGATTTAAAATGTGGGCCTTTGGGGCTTTGAACTTGTGGGCCTCTAGGGCTTTGACTTTGACCTTGACTTTGTAGATCCTCGACTTTATTAGCTGCTTGTCCTGTATATGCATGAATGCTTTTGTTTTTGTTTTTTTTTTTTTTTTTGTAAAGAAAGGAAATTGATGTATAAAAAGAATTTTTTTTGAAAGGACTGAAAATTTTTATTTGTGCCAAATTTGTCGGTGTTTGCTTATGTTTAGATTTGTGCTTTAGATGGTGGAATCAGAATATTGAACTTAGCCCACGTCGAATCCGGTATTTTGAGTTGTTTACTAGGGATCTCGGTTCCATGAGAGTAACACATACTAGGATCATGCCCATTAGATTTGGGTAGAGTCTGACAGAATTCTAATCCGGATCTTATCTTTTCCTTATGCTTCTTCACTTTGCTTGTTGCCTTAGCTTCTCCTATTCCTACACTTTTTTTTTTCTTTTTTTTTTTTAACCATTTTTGCCCGCAGTGCCTTTTCAGGTTTTCACCACAACCTTCTCGTCATTTTTGCCCACGGCGTCCTTTCGGATTTCCACCATGTCCCGAGTTTTTGCTCTTGCCTGCCTCTTGGCAGCTGTGCTCTTTTTACCCTTAGTGCCTTTTCAGGTTTTCACCAAGTCCACTACATACCCGTTGTTTTTACTCGAGGCGCCCTCTCGGGTTTTCACATCGCCCGTTTTTTCTTAAGCACATTACTTTTCTTTTGATTTCTCTTTTTCTTGTACAAAGGTGGGAGGCTAGACTTCATTCATTGCTGGCCGATTGGTGAGCTACCTGACTTTTTCTTCGATTACGATCGTAAAAGCTGTTGACATTGGGTTAAACTATCCTAAGGGAAAATGGGTTGGCAACTTGTGTTCTCACTTATTGGGTTCGACTCTTCTTTTCTTTTTCTTTTTTTTTTCTTTTTTTTTACTGTGCAACTTTATTTGTTCATTTTTTTTTCTTTTTTTTGAACCCTTTATTTTTTGGAGCACTTATTGGAGGGAAAGCATGATGATGGAGTGTACCTCAGGATGCTAACCTTTTGTCATTTGACCTTAGCTGCATGTTTGTAGTTATTGACATAATCAAGTAGGATTACCCATGTTGTCGGCGTTGATGGGCTCTAGAAGATCTTTACCCCTAATGATGGTGAGATGAAGGGCACCTCCAAGAAGAATTTCGCAGATGATCAGCGGACCGTCTCGGGATGGCTTGGAGTTGCCCCCTGGATTTAGTAGGCGCAATGATAAGATGTGCATGATTACCATGTTGCTAACCTTTTTTTCATACTTGCTTGTCGTTGGTCCTGGCAATCGTTGTGTTCTTTACTTCTACAAGATGTAATTGGTTGCATCGAGATTACCACCAATCATTTTCCTTGACTTCTCCTTTTTTATTCATACTGATGATGTAGGATGTTGTCGGTGCCTGCTTTTGTAAGCCACGAGAATGCACTCATGACCATTAGATGCCTTCGGGTTCATTCTTTCAATGATGTCCACACCACATCATGAAAAAGGTTTAAGGTGTTGCTAGGTTATAAAGACTCAAAGCATGCACATGGATCCATTGTACGAGCTTTAGATACTTGAAGCACTTCCTGATATGCTGCAATAACTTATCTCCATTGTTCATCAGTAGGACTTCGTCGTGGACTTTAGACATGATCTTGACAGCTTTGCTTGATGGGCTTAACTTTAGGCTTCATAGCAGATGGTGTATGATTGGTTCTTCATTCGATCTAGGTAAGGCTTCCATAGGAGAATGCGAGGTTGGATAACCCCGGGCGTCAGGAATTCTGTCATCCTCTGCTTGTATTCAGGAGGCAAGGATCTCTTGATGCGTACCGTTCTAGGGAGCTCAGGGGATCCTAAGTTCACAATTTCAAAATCATCCGTGACGACATTGGCCTTTGTTTCGAGCTTTCGGAGGGAATCCTCTAGATCGAGAGTCGAATCATCATTTTTCCCATCCCGGGCTTCATCCAAATCCATGAGTTTGAAGTCTAACTTTAGATCGAAATCATATGAGTCGACTTTAAACTTAGGTGTTGTAACAGACACATTTGGCACATTATTGCTTGTGAGTTTTGAAAGATTTTCTACTATTTTTGTGTTTTGAGAAATTTCTATTATTTTTGGATTTTGGCAAATATATGATTTTTTGACATTTTGACAAGTATCTGAATTTTTTTGGCATTTCGAAAGTATCTAGTGTTTTTGGCTTTTTGAGAATTTTCTGAAATTTTTTTTTTTTTTTTTTTGTTTGGATTTTGACAAGTATATGATTTTTTGGCATTTTGACAAGTATATGAATTTTTTTGGCATTTCGAAAATATCTAGTGTTTTTGGCTTTTGGGAATTTTCTGATTTTTTTTTTTTTTTTTGAAAAAGACGACAATGCGAACCAGGGATTACCTAATTCGGCTCAGAGTGCAAAACACTATTTGCTTTTATTGTGTCGTCTTAGGGATCGTGAACCAAATATTGCCCTGTACTCCCTCCTCTTAGGAGGCAGGGCCAGATGGATCAATAGGTGGGCCTCATTGCCGTGCCCAAATGTCGTGATGCGTTGGGGATTGAGCTCTGAGTTGGTGTTGGATGTCACTTTCCTCAGCTCATCCTCAATGCATTGTGAGTCTTTGCATTCTTCCTACTCAGGTGGGACCTAGACTGTGGTCCAGTCAATCAGAGAAAATTCTTGCCCTTTGCCAGAGTCATTTCCGAACAGTCCAGTTGGACTCATTACGCTCACTTGATCCTCCATGGTGGATCTCGGCCTGCCAACCGGATAGATGATCCCTTCTCCAATGGATTTGATTGATGCATGGATGAAGGGATTATCCTCCTTTTGTCGATCTTGCCCTCCTCCGATACATGTGCTTTGCTATCTCATCCTTAGGAGGCTGATATCTCAGTCCTATCATGCCTGCATTTTCTTGATATTCGAGCTGATAACAAAAATGTCGGTGCTCGACTGGAGGGAAGACATAGTTTGATCCAATGGGACATGCAAGAGGCATGCAATTCACAGTCTCGAGCTCGAGACCATGGTATGAGATATCCTCATCAGAGCATTGTATGTCTATGATCGGGATATCTAACTCTTGATGGTTGACTGCTTCTATCAAAAAGATTTGTTCAGGATCATCCAAAATGATCAGTGCCTTGTCTCCGAAAATGTATTTGGCCTTTTGATGAAGAATTGAAGAGAGAGCCTTGACTTTATGGATCCAAGACCTATCATGGAGGAGATGAAATGAAGTTGTGATGTCAAAGACCTGAAAAGTAATGGTTGATGCTTTGAGGCTAATCATGATCTTAACCTCGACCTTTCTCCTAGAGGCGGGAACCACTCACCCTAGATTCTTCTCTTGAAGGATTGAAGACTGAGTAGAGCTAGGCAAATCCCTTTGAGTAGCAGAATGTCTTTCTTGAAAAGTTACCGCATGATTGAAGTTGGGCCCTGATTTTGCTAGGGCATGCGATATGTTGATCGATGAAGGAGCATTTTCTTAGATTACGAGGGTTGGAGTAGGAGCTGAATAGGCAGGTGGTACCCCTTGTGAGATAAAGAATGTATGGACTGGATTGATCGGTGATGGCTCCTGTAGAGTTGGGGGCATGGAGATTGGACTAGATGAAGATGCCCCTTGCATATTTGAGAGCGAAGAGATTGGACTGGCAAGGTGTGCCTCTTATAGACTTGGGGGCATGGAGACTGGACCTACTGGAGGTGCCCCTTGCAATTTGAGAGCAAAGAGATTGGACTGACAGGGTGTGCCCCTTGTAGACTTGGGGGTATGGAGACTGGACCTGCTGGAGATGTCCCTTGCGAATTTGAGAGCGAATAGATTGGACCGGTAGGGTGTGCCCCTTGTAGACTTGGGGGTATTGTTGTTGGGCTTGCAGTGATTGAATGGATGCATTGGACTGGATTGACTGGGGGTGACTGTCCTTGACTGATATTGTTAGTAGGGGTTCCTGATGAACTGAAGCATACTTGATATGATGGCAGGGAATTCTAGAGGATGTAGCCGGTGGTGGCGTCAGCAGGATGGGTAACAATAATCCTTTGGTTATCAATCAGATCTTGGACTGCATGTTTCAGGGTGAAACAATGGTCCGTTGTGTGGCCTTGGGATTGGTGCTATGCATAGTACTCATTCTCATTATAGTTTGGCGGCAGAGGGTTTGGTGGGGACCTAGGTAGTAGCGGAGTAAGTATTTACCTTTGGACTAGCATGACTAGTATCTCACTGTAAGTTCGGGCTATCGGTATAAACTGCCTGGGTTCCCGGGTCATCCTCATCTGCGGACCATGATTGGGGTACTGAGGAATCTCCCTTTACTGTTGTTGTTGCCATTGTCCTTCTTAAGGAGCGAATTGAGCACCTTTGGTAGAGGCGACAAGATTGTCTTCTTCTGTTGGATGGATGTCAGGAACACTTCTGTTACCATTCTCATATCTAGTAAGCCTTCCTTCTACTATCCGTTGTACTGGGGAGGCCTGATGAGGCCACCAGGGGGAGATTGTCCCAGCCCTTATTCCGGCTTCGACGGGGATGAGTTGGGTAAAGTTGACATATGGATACGAGACGAGGTATCCAGAGATACTCGGGTTTGCCGAATGGATTATCATATAGATTTGCTCCTCGTCATCAATGAGTGTTTTCATTTTAACGGCAATTGCCCGCCACCGTCCAACATAAGCTGACAATAACTCATCATTCCTTTGCCTTAGGGCAGCAAGATCTTCTCTTTTAGGTGCTACATTAAGATTGTACACGAAACGATCAATGAAAGCTTGAGAAAGTTATTCCCAAGTCTTAATTTGATGGTAGTCTAATGACGTGTACCAATCTAACATATCACTTTTCAAAGATTTTTGAAACAAATGGATTAACGCTCCATTATTACATGCCAGAGTGTTAAGCTCCCCACAAAATGCCTTTAAGTGCTCCATAGGACACCCTGTACCATCATACCTTTTGAATTTTGGTACCTGGAAGTCTTGAGGTAACTTTGCATCTGGAAATGGACAAAGATCTCTGAACTTGGTGGATGGGAGATCCATCCCCTGCTGCTTCCGTAGCTTTCTCTGTACATCGTACAATTGCTCTCGAAATTCTGTGAGTTCAGAAGGATCATATGAGAGGGGTTTTACCCCTTGAAATTGACCAGATCTCCTATTAGGAAGAGGATATTGGTGATCTTGTGCTGATTCTGTAGGGAAGGGTAGAATGGGATTTGCTGGAGGAGGAAGGGAGGAAGCAAAGGGAGGTTATGGGGTTAAAATGTTTTGACCATTAGGCTGTGTTGCCTGTATGTTCAGTATGACACTTGGCACTAGGCGTAGCAGTAGTTCTTGCACTGCTCGGAAACTTTGGGCTTTCTCTTGCATGGTTACATTAGCTTGTGGGTTTGTTGGAGCAACCAGAGGTGTCGGTGACGGTGCTGGTACCGGTGCTGATGCTTCAGGAACTTGCAAAGATGCTGACTTTTTTCATGGGTATCCATAGCTGCATGGGATCGAGTAGTCGTGGATAGGATTGATGCCCAAACAAGTGTAAGCCAAAGATGTTTTTTTTTTTTTTTTTTGTATGAATGCAGTGATGATGTCCCTTGAGATTAAAGTACCACACACTTTCGAGTCGGGTCTCAGCTAGTGCGAGCTAGCAAATCCCCAGCAGAGTCTCCATTCTGTAGATACTGAAAATCGGCGCCCAAGCTGATTTAAATGTTGGAGTGATTAGGCTGATTGTGGATGTTGGAGTCGCCACTAGCCGAAAAAATCTCCAAATCTCGTCGCCGGCTAGAACCACGAAATATGTAAGGTGAGGGAAATCCGGAGACTTCCCTACCTTAAATTGACTCCTGGTCTGCGATCCGGGATTTCGGGTAAGGGACCTCAATTACAGAGAGGGAAGGTGCTAGGCACCCTCTCTGCCAGTACAAATGTACCATCTCTACTTAGTGTGGTAATGAAGTCTTAAGGGATGAATGAGGTGGTCGGAGTAGGACTAGGCACACAAGGATTTCTGGTGCGGCAAAATCTGAGATTTCGGCAAGCCACATAACATACATCCAACGGTGTATCTAGAAGGAGGATGTGATGATGCTTATGCAAAGAGGTAAGAAAAATGAACTAGAATACTAGGAATTTTTGATGTGACAGGATCCGATGTACGGCAAGTCAAAGAGCATACGTTCACTAGAGATCTAGAGAAGCAGGGGGGTTGAGAAGGGAATAGATGTCATGATGAATGCTTGTATGTAAAATGAATGGATCTTTGGCTCGATCTTGAGTAGGCTAAGATATGGACTGCACCATGATCAATCCAGGCTAGGCTTGTGGGGTTAGGAAGGTCGGGATGAGGCCAAGGGGGAGCTAAAAAAATCTGAACTTGAAAGCTTAGGAGCACCTCCTCACCCTCACTCTCTTCCTCTCTTTCTCCCTCTCCATCACTTGGATTTTAGACTCTATTGGTTGTATGTGAAATGTGAAGGAAGAGAGGGTTATTTATAGCCTTCTCCAATGACATTGTTGTAATTAGTAGGTAGGTAAGGGGTAAAAGCTGAGGTGGCAAGTGGTAATTGGTTGTGGAGAGAGATACACCACCTGACGCGCTCTTATTGGATCTTGGGCTTGGTAAAATGATAAATAGGATTGGATTGAGGGGTAATTTTTAGAGAAAGTTGACTTTCGCACGTTATGCCAACTGTTGCTCGACAGACACACCCGTTCGGCGAGCGGCAGTAATCGGGGTACCGGGCTGGGTTTGGTCCGAAACTTGTGTGGTTGGCTTTGCGCATTTTTTTTGAGAGCAAGCGGTAGTTCGATTACCGCTTGGGTACAATTTCTCCTGAAATTTGGCCAGCGGGTCCTTTTTCGGGTCCTGAGAGTGGAACAAAGTCTGTTTTGGATATTTGGCTTGAAAATGACTCAAAATTGGCTTGATTGTAACCTAAAAATGGACCGAGAAATGGGCTAATTGTGGGTGAAGGTTTGGGTATGCTTTGGCTTGAATGATGGTGGCTCAGGTTTGATTGGGGTTTGGATCAGGGTTTTGGCTAGGGTTAGGGTTCAGGCTGGGATTAGGGTTTGGTTGTTCAGATTAGGGTTGGTTCAGGATATGATCGTGGTTCCCAGATTGTCTTAGCTTTCTCAAGATGTTAGCCTGGGTGGGGTGTCTACATTGGGGTACCATATCCTAGAGTTCGTGGTACTCCAAGCTCCCTCACCGAGCGAGATTCCCATGGCCATTTTCCAGGTTACCCTCTAATGCAGCTTCAAGCTTCCTGTCCAGAGGATAGTGAGGCGAGTACTTGCACATCTGGGGTTTACTCTAGGACAACTAATCCCTAATGCTTGGAGAGCATTGGTGGGGTTATTCGTCATTTGGTCTGAGCTAGACCAACCCGAGCTGACCATGGACGAGTTTCTCCACCTATACCAAATGAAATCTAGCCCTCTACATGAGGGTTGGTATTACTTCTCTGCCTATAAGGGGACTGGCAAGGACTTGATCACGGACGTCTCGACCTCCAACAAGAACTAGAAGAACAAATGGTTCTAGGCGTCGGGAGATTGGGAAGTGTCACGATTGTCTAGGCTTTGCTCTTAAGTCCCGACTTCCTTCTCTACACTAGGTCGGTATTGTCAGGACTTAACTTTCTTTTTTCTCTTTTACTTAGTCGTTCTCTTTATCCTGATTTAGTATATCTTCTCTGCAGTTCTTCCCCAGTACCTTACCATGTTAAGTTCGGAAGCTCTTGCTCGAGTCGCTGGAGCTTGCTTAAATCAAGTCTTGACTCCACCCTAACAGGTATAACTTTTGTTTGTTTAGGACTTAGTGTCCTTCGTGGAATTTTCGCTAACTCTTCTCTTGCCGTGCAAATTTGTCTGAGGCAAGGCTTTCAATGCACATGACACCTCCTCCGACAGAGCTGTCACAAAAAAAAGAAGAAGAAACCGATCTCCAAAAGTAAGGGGAAGGTCAAAGCTTCATCCTCTGCGGCCCAGGAGGTTGTGGAGAATGTGCCAGCCCTGACTTCTGCTACTGTCATGGTCAAGGAGACCATTGGGTCGGCTCCTCTTGCTGAAGCTCAGGTTGCTAGGCGAGCGGTCACAGAGATGACTGAACTTCTTATGCCTCATGCGTGAGCCCCGTATCCTAGCTTGTACCGTTCTGTAGGCTTTCGCAGTCCTTCCTGTCAAATTCTGGTGACCTGCAATCTTTTATTGGTGTTTGCACGTGATCCTGAGTCGTGTCTCTTATATCAGAGTCGGCTCGACTAGAAACTTATACCCTTGCGACTGCACCATCGTCGTGGTTCTGATGTCACATCTCGTACAGTGATGCGATACCCAAGCTAGGAGACGTGGGCCCATGTTCATTCGAAAGAAACGCCGCGCGTTGTGAATTCCTAAGGAATCTCTACGACCTATCCCATCAATTAATCAATCGAGTACACACCCTACCTCAAGTACATCACGCATATCCAATGCTACCTCACCCCCTCACAATTCAAGTCTCTCTCTCCCCACCCATCCCTCTTTTACCCAAATTTCAAACAAACCCATACCTCTCCTTCACCTCCTTACAACACCCATTCCACCCACCCTTATCATCCCATCTCCTCTCATTCTCTAAGCAATCTCCTAACTCCCAAGAGAGCTTCCAACGTCCAAGCTTTCCCAAAGCCAAGTGTGACTCACTTTTCTACCCTTTCATCTCCCATCTCAGCCCTCAATTCTTCATCAACCTCCATCAAGATCTAAGACAAGGAACATAGGAGTCTAAGGAGTTAAAGAAGAAGGCTGATAGGTGGGTGATCTACTGTTGATTTCAATTTTTTTAAGGGCCTACTTGTTGTGGGACTCACTTGATGTATGCATTGTATAAGAGAGCGCCCCATAGTGGCGAGGTCCCTCTCTCTGGTTGTGCGCAATGGGACGGCAATCTGGTTTGGAGTGTACTAGACCCCGGTGATGATCCCAGGATGTACAGTACTGATATGTGGACTTATTAAGCAGGAATTGCATACTCATTCATTCATTCACTATGTACTCAGGCTGGTGGTGCATAACCATTTATTGTGTACCTTCGCAATGACAAGGATTTCGTTTGGGGTGCTTGACTAACTTGAGATCAGGAGTTTACCACATTAAGTCTAACTATCCAAATTTAGGTATGAGACTGGTTTGGATAGAAGTTTCTTGTGGTGGACCCTATAACCTGTGATACTATGTACTATCATCCTTACTTCACACTCCAGCTTGGTCATTTCATTCGTATTGCATATTACATTACATCCTCAGCACTTAGCATTTGGTTTACTGTACTTTTGTATTGCGTAACCTGATTAAGGTCGATGGTATTCGTGGACTCGGTATCTGATATTTAGCTTATTATGTTTACGCATTACATTGCTGATCTACATTGTTTCCTCAGTATATGATATTGGCTTATTATGTTTTTGAATCGCATAGCCTGAATAAGGCTGATGGTATTTATGAACTTGTCAGTGTGTTTGCGCATTACTTTGATATTGTACGATTTATGGATTGTCATATTTCCACTTTCTCTGATAATCATATGCTTGACACGTGCATCGCACACACTTACACCACCTTCTAAGCTTTCTATAAGCTTATGTACGATAGATGTGTGCAAGTGATGTTAGGTTACCACATCATTGGGCTTGGAGCGTGCAACAGTCTTCTGGAGCTTTAATTTTCGATATATGTATTTTCCTTTCAGCATTGTATTCAAACGTTTATATTAGTGGATATAGGATGATGATGTTCCCTTTATGATTTGGGTAAACTTGTGGTTATGCTTCTTATGAGACAAATGTATGTTGAAAAATTCTCCTTGTGGGATCCCAAGATTAGAATTTGGCATATGGGCGCTGGGAGCCGAGAATGGGGTACTGCGGAAGCTGTTGGCACCAGATTCGACAATCGGGAATTTTGTGAATCCAATTTTCGTGTTTGGGGCGTCACAATAGATGGTATCAAAGCATAACTTGGGAATACCTGAGGATAACATCACATATCTCCTGATAACTACCCTGCACTCTATGATTGTTGAGAACTTAGAATGATTAGGTCCTCGAGTTCGAATAACTTAAAGATTTTCTGATATAGCTCCCTTGTAACGCCCTGAAAATCGGGGGTCGTGTAGAAACCCAACTCCCGAGTTTCAGACCTTCACTTATGCAACAAATATGCTTATGATTAAATGTTATCTGAGTTAGTGCATTGACATGAGCGAGATTTTATCAAACTGCAATTCATACTCCAGATCCAGTGATAAAACGCAAGCGGAAGACTGAAAAATATATATATATATATATATATATATATATATATATATATATATATCACTGTATATAAAATAAAACAATCTCGATCTGTCTCCAAAGTATGAATATAACTTTGAGTCACAAATACATATAACAAACTAAAATTAAAGGTCATATGATAGTCCAACTAGCAAAATCCCACTGATCCAGGTCACCTATGCGAAGCCGTCAGAAAACTGCATGTACGAGAACTCGTCCTGGTCCTCGTAGTAGTCCGGCTCCACCTCCTGAATCGGCTCACAACCTGCATTTAAGACATAGTCTGGTAAGTGTTTCAAACACCATCCCATAACCTGGGAGTGAGTGATCAACTCAGTGGAATCATAGAGCAAAGATTAACATGTTATCAAATCAATCACGCGATAATAGTAAAGTAAATAATCAGACATTCCTAGATACTGTTATTAATGCAAGTATGAGATGCAGTAATAATGCATGCCCTCACCGACATACTCCCTCATGTGACACCATCGTACATCCGCCGCATGCTTTCTTCCCTCAGTGCTCCACATCTTCTAGGCACATGCAGTGCGATATGAATATAATTATCGAGTTTTTATTAGTCCTTTCATACAGCAGTATTGGAAAACTAAGGTACTTCCCTTATATCATTCCCAACACAGATCCTGTCTAGGGTCGTCACTCCTAATAGTCTCATACGATGATATATTTTTATATCGCTGTAAGGGCTGTTGCTCGCACTCGTTGCACCGTTCCCCCATCACTTTATTAATATAGGCCTAGTTGTATTCTTGTTGCTATAGAAGGGTCGTCGCCTCACGTAGATTCAGAATACGCTCGAGGTCACTACAAAGGGCTCGTCACCAATCAGAGTAGGCCGACAGCTCGAATGTAGTGTCCCATACCACCAAAATCGGCTCATGAGTCTAAGGTGCTCACTGGTCACTGCGGGGAGGTTTGTGGCCCCAGCGTAGGCCGACAGCTCGACCAAGGTGTCCCATACCACCATGCCCGGCTCATGAGTCTTAACATCTTCGAGAATCGATGCGAGGCCTCTTGCCGAGGAATGGCCTGCTCTGGGTATCTGGTCGTGGCCTAGCAACCATAGGGCCACGAGAACGTGTCAAGCGATCTACACCCTGCTCTGCCCGCATAGACATGTGTATCAGCTCGGCATAAGAGGGTATGCTGACACAACACATCTTCGACCGAATATTAGGTCGCAAACCCTCAGAGAAACGTCGTATCCGCATCTGCTCATCCGCCAGTATCGTAGGGACATATCTGCCCGACTCTATAAATCGATGCTCGTACTCTGTAACTGACATGCCTCCCTGCCTGAGGCGCAAAAACTCATTCTCCCTCTCGTGTCAGTAGGTCTGCGGATAGAATTTCTCATGGAAACGGAACTCGAATGCTGCCCAAGTCCATATGTAGCTAACTGCAACCGTCCGCAATACGCTATCCCACCATAAACTGGCCTCTCTCTCGAATATGAAAGTGGCCAACTAAACCTACTTAGACTCCGAGCAGTGCAGCATCCTCAACATCTTTGAGATGCGGTCGAGCCAGTACTCGGCCTCCTCGGGTCTGTGAGAACTCAGAAAAGTAGGAGGCTGCAAGCGCTGGAATCGCTCAAGTAGGCCTCTGGTATCAGTAACATTCCTCGTAGGGTAGGCAGATGGTGCAGGATGAGCCATACCCTCATCCTGAGTCGAAGTCCCATCATCCTCAGCTGGATGCACAGATGGCGCAGGTGGAGTCTCACTCCCACCCTAGGCTAAGGCCCCTGCGATAGTAGTCAAAAGTTGCTGACGCTGCTGGTGCATCATGGTCATTAACTGCTCAAATCTATTAGGAGGTGGAGCAAGCTGAGGCACATACTGCGTCGAGGAAGACGCACGGTACTGCTCGCGAACTGGTGGTGTGAAAGATGGCGGTCTGACTACAGGACCCGCAGAAGGTTGAGACTCAGGTACAGTCTCACGAATCAGGCCCACAGCAGGGTCCATACGATCATCACTTTGGGGAGGGACCCGATCCATCGGCTCACCCAGCGTAAGACGTGCTGTGCTCCGTGTCACCTTAAGTGGCATTCCCTATATTCAAAATAGGGTGCAACCCAGTCAGTTTCAGTAATAACACAAACACACCACACAATCATTCACATAACAAACTGAAGAAACTTCATGCATTTCATTTAATCAAAATTTGTCACAATACAAGAGATATAACTTTACATGCATCATGACAGGAAGCGCATGGGAAACTAAGCTAGTGAATCCTACAACTGCAACACAAACTAACTATTAAGCCTTCTCAGGCTCACACACAAAAAACACAAAACAACCTACATACGACCAACAAACATCTGTAATCTAATCACTCGTCTGAGTCTGGCGATGGAGGAGGGGCACCCTTATCCGGAGACAACACAGGATAGATTTTAAGGTGTTAGTCACCTTCTTGAACTTGTGCTTCACAAGGCCCCACAGATCCGTAATGTCCTGTCGTAAGGCAGCCTGACCCTGTCATAGGGCAGCATGATCCTCCTCCAGGTGAGCTATACGAGTATCCCAAGAAGCCTAACCAGAACCCTGCCCTGGTGCCATAGGAGGAGAGCTCTCATCTGTGCTCTGGGCCTCTGGTTCTTCCTCTTCTTGTTCCTCTTCTTGGATCTCGGCCCCAGCTTCTTCTTCACTCTCTTCTTCTTCGCTCTCAGTCTCATCTTCGTTCTCCTTAAGTCAAGCTTGGCGTTGCCGTGGCCCGATCTCCATCTGATTGAGGGTAGCTTCATTGATCTGATGAATCGGCACCGGCATCTCCGCACCAAGGCTATAACCAAACTCACGTGCAATCCTGCATATGAGTCGGCCATATGGGAGCCACTCAGTCCTCCTTCTAGAGAGTACAACCTGAACTATCTGTCGCAACACGAACGAAGGCACACACAGGTTTGCCCTCTGCCCCACCTGATACAGGAAGTCCACCATGAGGCGCGTACAGTCACTACAATTGCTCCACCTAGGGTAGACGTTGAATGTGAAAATGTGGTGGAGCAAGCGAAAGTTATCTGTCATATGGGATGCAAGAAGACTCCGGTTCGGCTGTCACTCAACCAGTCAGCCACAAAGGGAAGGTGTGCGGCGGTCCCTTTCACGCATACTATTCAGATTCTTAGCGCTCGCATGTACCTCGCCAAGGGGCACATTCAGAAGCCGAGATATCAATCTGACATCAACTGTGGCCCACAAATTCACTCCACATAAGACCCAGAACTGCAAGGGTTCCAGCGTAGCCTCGTGAATGTTTGCATAGAAAGCTCGGATCGTGCTTGCATTGGCGCGTTGCCTGACATCAAATAGCGGACCCCACTGGGCCTATTCCAGGAGCTCGAGCAACTGATATTTCCCAAAGAGTCGCCCATCCACCTGAGCTTCAAAAAGGACCCGACGACCCTCATAAATTCCATGAGGTTGTTCTGCCAACCAAGCCCTTCCAGCAGGAGATTCAGGATCAAGATCCTGCTTCGTCTGAAACTCTCGAGCGGCACTTGGACTAGCGGCGGCGCTTGAACTAGCGGCGCCACCTCTTGGCTTCCTTGAACGTGAGGGGCGACTAGGCCCAGCTTCATCAGTGGCACCCTTCCTCTTACCCATGAGAGAGAGGACGGTGGAAATCGAGAATATGGCCTCCACAAACTCAAAGAAGGCCATGGAAAATGAAAGAAAGGGGGATTAAGGGATGGGGTTTTTGATTCTCCACGAGTTTGAGACCCAACAAGAGTTGTAAAGGCCCCAAACATCGAGTTTGAAGAAAGGAAAAGCAAGAGATGGGTTGGGATGAAAGCTTACACGATTTGAGCTTCAAATGGAGGATGTAAGAGCTCAAAATGTGAGAGAATGGAGAGAGAGGGGAGTGTGTACCACTACAAACGATGAAGGGGCATGGATTGAGGCAGAAAACAACGATGAGAGTGGTTGAAAATGAGATTTGAGAGGGAAAACAGCAAGTAGGAGAGAAAGGGAGAGCTTGGGGGTGTGTTTTATGAAGGAGGTACTAGTTTGGAAGGGTTTTAAGGGACGACCCATACCTAAGGGGGTTACCCTAACCCTCAAACACCTTCGGCCCGAAGGCCCAGCTCGTCCGGGCCAGATGACCGGCGAGGTCCTCGCCACTCGCTGGACTGTTTGGCGAGGCCTCGCCATTTGGGCGAGGTTCTCCTTCCCTAAGGGCCCCAAATACATGTGGGTCCCACCCTAGATCACTTTGGATTAGCGTGGGTAGGCCCATGACTCTGTTTCCAACCATTTCGGGTCGTTTTGGGTACTAACTGTTGTACATACACATTTAATAATGTTTTACAGTTGGGATAGGGTCAATAAGGGTCTAGGCTCGTCCACACATGAACTAGAAGTGGTCCGGGGTCGTTTCATGCGACCATGGATGCACACGGACTCGATCAAAATGATCGATTTGGGTGAACTTCGCCAATTGGCGAATCTGGGATCCTATGAGTGTTCCTATATTTTTCTCGCACCTACCTAAGTAAAAGGGCGACAGCGTACATCGCGTGACCATAACCCAGGTCTGGTTTAATCCAAATCATGCTCTGATACCAACTTGTAACGCCCTGAAATCGAGGGTCGTGTAGAAACCCAACTCCCGAGTTCCAGACCATCACTTATGTAACAAATATGCTTATGATTAAATGTTGTCTGAGTTAGTACATTGACATGATTGAGATTTTTCCAAACTGCAATTCATACTCCAGATCTAGTGATAAAACGCAAGCGAAAAACTGAAAGATATATATATATATATATATATATATATATATATATATATATATATATATATATATATATATATATATATATATATCACTGTGTGTAAAACAAAACAATCTCGATCTGTCTCCAAAGTATGAATATAACTCTGAGTCACAAATACTATAACAAACCAAAATCAAAGGTCATATGATAGTCTGACTAGCAAAATCCCGCTGATCCAGGCCACCTATGCGAAGCCATCAGAAAACTGCATGTACGAGAACTCGTCCTGGTCCTCGTAGTAGTCCAGCTCCACCTCCTGAATCGCCTCACAACCTGCATCTAAGACAGTCTGGTAGGTGTTTCAAATACCGTCCCGTAATGTGGGACTGAGTGATCAACTCAGTGGAATCATAGAGCAAAGATTAACATGTTATCAAATCAATCACGCGATAATAGTAAAGCAAACAATCAGACATTCTTAGATACTGTTATTAATGCAAGTATGAGATGCAGTAATAATGTATGCCCTCATCGACATACTCCCTCATGCGACACCATCTTACGTCTGTGGCATGCTTTTTTCTCTCAGTGCTCCACATCTTCCAGGCACATGCAGTGCGACATGAATATGATTATCGAGTTTTTATTAGTCTTTTCATACAATAGTATTGGAAAACTAAGGTACTTCCCTTATGTCATTCCCAACACAAATCCTGTCTAGGGTCGTCACTCCTAGTAGTCTCATACGATGATATATTTCTAGGTCACTGCAAGGGCTGTTGCTCGCACTCGTTGCACCGCTCCCCCATCACTTTATCAATACAGGCCTAGTTGTATTCTTGTTGCTACGGAAGGGTCGTCGCCTCACGTAGACTCAAAATACGCTCGAGGTCACTACAAAGGGCTCGTCACCAATCAGAGTAGGCCGACAACTCGAATATAATGTCCCATACCACCACAATCGGCTCACGAGTCTAAGGTACTCACTGGTCACTACGGGGAGGTTTGTGGCCCTAGCGTAGGCCGAAAGCTCGACCACGGTGTCTCATACCACCATGCCCGGCTCATGAGTCTTAATGGATCAAAGTACCATGGTTATCAGGGTTATCACTGGTAAGTTCAGTGCCCTAGGTTCAAGCAGTTATGACCAATACAAGGTGAACATACAATGGTCAGTCGGGTTACTTGACGAGCTAGACTAGTACGAGCGCACCTGAACGACATGAAGTACATAAAACACCTCGTGTGGCCTAACCACTGCCGTCAACCAAAGCACGACTCGAGTTCGTCGACGCGTCCTTCTTGGCGAATAGAATCCAACCACGATTTCAAATATGTTACCGACTGCCTGGACTAGAATATAGCCCCAAGCACTTGTAATCTAAATCAATAATCATATGAGAGTGACAGAAATGAAGCACAAATAATCCAAGAATGTTATAACATACAACATAAGCAAATCAACCAAACACAAGCATTTCATATATATAAGGAAATCAATTCAATATAACAACATGGAGGAAATCATGTATATCATCATATTAGTTGAGAATCCAATCTCCAAACTAATCTACAACACCATTCACTCAATACTTACTAATACATACTCTTATACAAACACTTAGTCTACACACATTTGTCTACATAGCATATGTCGACCCAAAGTGTGCATTAGGGCGAATCTCTTCGCCAAACAGATCATACACTCCTAACTAGTATAATAACACGACAAATACTCATGGCAATCCTATCAGTAAAATATGGACGTATACAGTATTTCCTACAAATACCTAAAATACCCTAAATCTCATATTCTCCGTACGTAATCGAAATGAAAAACAGACAGCATGTTCTACATGTCAAAAGCATCCTTGTCGATAATCTACTATTAAACGACATTGAAAGCTTTGAAAACAGGTAACCTAAGCATCTAAAATCCTCACCTTATACTGTAAAAGCGTAACGAATCGAATAGAAACTCTATGCTTCGTCAACGTCAATATGACGACCCATTTCACAAGAGAAGTCAGCTACTTTGCTACTTGTATTGATAGAATTCCTAAAACAGGCTAAGGTTAAGATTTTCTTACCTAGAATGAAGTCAGAATCACCCGAAGAGTGATTCAGAAAGGCTGGTGTAATGTCTAGATGGGTTAGGAAAACTCCGATGGAGCTTCCCCTGATTCACCCACACTTTCTCTCTCTTTTCTCTCTCTCAACTCACTAGGGTTTTAGAAATTCGTATGGGTTAGAAAGCTAAGGGTTTAAGGTCTTTAAATAGGTTAGAAACTCACCTATTTAGACTTTAAACCAAGGTATACTTGGGTTATAGCCAAATTGGATCCTTTCCGATCCAAAAGAACATTTCTGGAGGTCCCTTGACTGAATGCGGTCGGACTTAAGCTTATGGATGTTGGATCCTGATCACATTAAGTTTTCAGTTCGATCGGGTTTCCAGATCGCACGTGGCGGACCAGTTTCAGTTTAGCAGTCACTGAGACTCGATCAGGGATTCTAAGTACACTGACATGAGTGGAAAATGTTTTCTAATCCAAGGGTGTATTCGAGTCAGATTCCAACGGTCTGAATGCTTATAATTAACCCGCAAGTGACACATGCCAGATTTATTTAAATCACATTTAATTTATAAAGAATTCTACTCTCTCTCACACTCCTTACTCCAGGCTCAATGAAATAACCTCAGGACATCATTTGAACTTGATTTCCGGGGTGGCAGTCAAGTCCAACAACGCGGTCATAATGGTCTAAGTTCATTGCTACCGGACTCACGACGTGCGGTCAGAATCCATTACAAAGTTTCAAAGGGTTCCTGAGAGTAAACGGATTTAGAGTTTGATCCTAGGTTTCAGGATGTTATAGCGTTAACAATTCCATAAGTTTTAGGTCTTGCAGAACGTATTTAAAGCGACCAGTGCTAATTTCACAGCTAATCTAACATAGCGCTAGTTGTCTTACGCTTAATTTCTAAAGGAATTAATCCTAAGTGATTTCTGATCGAGGTGGTACTCGTGTCTTGGTACAGGATTTTCCCTTGACGTTACATCCCTATTGTTGAGATTGTGAGGCTGCATGGTATTCTAGTTTCAATCATTTCTGATCTAAGATATGAGGTTCAGTGAGGTCATCATAATGCTAATGAGGCGTCTTGGGAGCGCAAAGCTGAGATTAGAGAGCAGTATCTCCATTTGTTTATAAATTGATTATGCCTTGCACAATATTGATTATTATATCTCGATGCATCCTCTTCCCTTACCATATCCTGTGTGATAGCAAATTTTCAGGATGAAATTTTATTAGGAAGGGAGAGTTGTGAGCCCCTTATCCTAGCCCGTACCGTTCCGTAGGCTTCCGCAGTCCTCCAGGTCAAATTCACGGGACCTGCAATCTATTATCAGCGTTTACGCGCGATCTTGAGTCATGTCTCGTATATCAGAGTCAGCTCGACTTGAAACTTATACCAATGCGACTGCGCTGTCTTCGTGGTTCTGATGTCGCATCTCGCATACCGATGTGATACCTGAGTAACAAGATGTGGCCCCATGTTCATTCTAAAGAAATACCACGCGTTGTGAATTTTAAGGGAATCTCTACAACCTATCCCATCAATCAATTAATCAAGTACACACCCTATCTCAATTACATCACCCATACCCCATGCCACCTCACCCCCTCAGAAGTCAAGTCTCTCTCCCCACCCATTCCTCTTTTACCTAAATTTCAAACAAACACATACCTCTCCATCCCCTCCTTACGACACCCATTCCACCCATCCCTTATCATCCCATCTCCTCTCATTCTCTAAGCAATCTCCCAACTCCCAAGAGAGCTTCCAACATCCAAGCTTTCCCAAAGCTAAGTGTGGCCCACTTTCCTACCCTCTCATCTCCCATCTCAACCCTTCATTCTTCATCAACCTCCATTAAGATCAAAGACAAGGAGCATTAAAGTCCAAGGAACTAAAGAAGAAGGCTGATAGGTGGGTGATCCACTGTTGATTTTAATTTTTTTAAGGGCCCACTTGTTGTGGGACCCACTTGATGTATGCATTGTATAAGAGAGGGGCCCATAGTGGCAGGGTCCCTCCATCTTACCATTTCTCTCTCTCTCTCTCTCTCTCTCTCTCTCTCTCTCTCTCTCTCTCTCGTATGGATGATGGTGTGTGTGTGTGGCCCACCATGAAGCATATATCTTATCCATGCCATCCACTTTCATGCGACCCACCTGATGGAAGCATTGGGCGGAAGTAAGCAAAGACACAAATATCAGCTTGATTCCCTCGAGTGGCCCATTGGACGTGAGGCCACCATGTTGCATGAGATCTATCCACACCATCAAGCTTGGACAGTGTGAATGTGAATAGGGTGGTGCATGTGTCCTGCATCCGGACCGTCTAGGCCTGGACGGTGGATCTGGACAGCCACCTCCTTTCCCTTATACATATATATATAACATTGTATTGAGTATACAATATATAATATTATATAATATAATATCTGGGTGGGCCATTCCCACGTGGGACCCACCTTTAAGGTATGAACATTAGACGGTGCCATGAGGCCTGATGTATGTGTTTTATCCACACCATCCACACCACAGGATGGAGGGATCCCACACGTGCAGCAGCAGTAGTACCAGCGTGGGCCACACAGTGAGGTATTTGTTATATCCACGCTGTTCAATGGGTGGCCCAATTCCAGCAGCCAACTGCTGCATCACGGCGGTAAATTCTGTGGGTCTCACTGTTGTATGTGTTGCATTTAAACCATTCATCCTTTTGGCAAGCACATCTCAAGGTGTGAGACTAAAAATAAGACAGATCTAGTATCAAGTGGACCACACTGCAGAAATAGCAGGATTGAACGTCTACCATGGAAATTCCTTTTAGATACAGAAGTTTTGAACCAATATGATATTTTTTTTCCTCTAAGTTTAGGTCTTTATGACCTTATGAACTGACTTGATGGAAAATAAATGCTTTGGTGGGCCCTCTTAATTTTAACAGTGGGAATCACTATCACCACTGTTATGTGTGGTATGGTCCAGATGATCTCTTGATATGATTCATATATATATATATATATATATATATATATATATATATATATATATATATATATATATATATATATATATATATATATATATATATATATTTGCATAATACTCTAAAATGATCTCTAATAATAAATGAATGGGGTAGCGGTATGGCTCGTTAATGCGGCCCATGTGATGTATTTTGGGGCCCATTCGGTGAGGCCTAATGCGATGTATTTTGGGGCCCATTTGGTGAGGCCCAATGCGATGTATTTGGGGCCCATTTGATAAGGCCCAATGTGATATATTTTGGGCCCATTTGATAAGCCCCAATGTGATATATTTTGGGCCCATTTGGTAAGGCCCATTGGATGTGTTTAGAGCCCATGGAGCGTGGCCCATTATGGTGTGTATTAGGCCCATGTCATGCAGCCCATTGTGATGTGTATTACGCCGATGAGTGAGGCCCATTGTGATGTATTTGAGGCCAATGAGATGTATTTTTCAGCCATATATTGCGGCCCATTTGACATATATAGGGCCCATGTATCATAGCCTATCATGATGTATTTTCGTCCCATATGTAGTGGTCCATTTTGATATATTTCCAGCCCATAAGTGAGACCCATCATGATGTGTATTAGGCCCTTGAGAGAGGTCCATGGTGATGTATATTGGGCCATTGTATGAGGCCATGAGCCCACTATATGTTTGGCCCTATGAGGGCCACTGCTTGGGAGTAATGTTGGTTAAATTTCCACATTGATGGGCAATGATGGTTAAATGTCCACATTGTGGCCTTCCCTTAGGCCGATTGTATAGGTCAATTATCGAGGCTGATTATCATGTCGATTATTGGTGCGGTTGTCGATACCGATTATGAGTATGTGACAGCATTGCATCATGATACATGCCCATACGTATCATCTGCATATTTGTTTTGAGATGTGATTGAACATTGCATATGTCATTGGGCAAGTTGCTATGAGACTCCCTGATTGGCGGAGATTGTCTCACATGAGTGCATGATATGCGCAGGATTGATGCATAACTGGATTGTATGACTCATGCATCTTACATTGTGCTGTGATTACTGTACACCCTAGCAACATCAGGGCCGTAGCCTCCACAGGCATATCGTGGATGACTAGATGGGACACCGAAAATTTATTTTAGCATCGGGGCGTCATAGATAGCCTTGGGTGAAAATTCATAAACCCTCTTGGTACCAGAGGACGCTTCAACATCCAAACCGAGTGGATTACCTGAGCGTCCGAGTGTCGAATACTAGTAGGCCGCGTCTCCCACTATGTCGTGGTCGGTTGAAAGGGGGTGTGGCCTTATCCGCCCAATTCGTAATGGGCAAAACTAGGCCGAGTTTAACCAGCTCATAAATGGGTCTGCTATCGACATGCTAGGTAGATATTGGTTAACTACTGGCCAGGCGGATAGTGAGGTCTCTTCCACTCACCTGGTTGTGCGCGATGGGGCTGCAATCTGGTTTGGAATATACCAGACTCCGATGTTGATCTAGAGATGTATAGTACTATATGTGGATTTATTAAGTAAAAGTTACATACTTATTCATTCATTCACTATGCAGACAGGCTGGTGGTGCAGAACTAATTGTTGTGTACCTTCGCAATGACAAGGATTTCGGTTGGGGCTCGTAACTAATCTAAGATTAGGAGTTTATCACAGTAAGTCTGACTATCCAAATTTAAGTATGAGACTTATTTGGATAGAAGTTCCTTGTGGTGGACTGAAAGGGCCTAGCTATATGCTTTAGAGGGGGGGTGAATAGGGCAATGCCAAATAAAACTTATAACAGTGGAATAATAAAAGATATAAAGCACAATGCTGAATATAAAATAATCACAATAGCTTAAAATAAAGAGATTGATACTTTATCAGTTCTAAGGACAAACTTACACCAAAAATCAGAGATTTAAGGTAGGACAACCTTATTTTTAGAACATCCTTGTATCACAAACCAAAGAGGAATAATAAGTACTGAAATCAAAATAACTTGCGGAAAATAAATCCTAAGTTATTACAACATTCATCCACACTTGCTTGAAGTGATTACAACATTCATCCACAAACATAAACCACAAAACTGAATGAATAAAGGAATGAAAGAATGAAGTACGTCCACAACGCAACGATATATAGTGGTTCGCCTGTGTGTACACCAACTGTTATCCAACAGCCACACAGATTGCTACTCCACTCCTAATATCCTCACACAGGGGATATTAGCATGCACTATCAAAATAGGTTTCACAGGTTCACCTAAAACCTTCACAATTGTGTCTTTGATCTCGGGCTTACAAAATCCAAAAACCCCACAATCTGAGTTTTCTGGCTCTCTTCAGATAACCACTACAATGAGATTTTTCTGACGAATCTCAAACAAAAACCAGAGAAAGTAAATTACAAAACATGTAAAATACCTGAATCACCTTTTGAAGAAGCCCGGTAGAACCAATCGGAGTAGAAGTTCGATTCGACGTTCAAAGTCCAATTCTCACTTTAAGAATGGTTCTAAGTCTAATTGATTTTAGATCAAACGGGCTAGATCTATTTGATTTTGAATCCAAGAAGAAGGACTATCAGAAATTCCTCTTTTCTAATAAGATTGGAATGTAGATCAAAATCAAATAAGAATAAGCTAGCAAAAGGAATATTAAATAAGCACAATGTAGCTTAAAATAAACACAAACTTATCTTAGAGAATAACCTAAAGAATGCTTGAATTGAATTAATTTGAAGTACTAAAACTCTGAAGTTTGTGCTCAATTTATAGCCTGAAAAATCCCATCTACGACTGGTCTTAGGATACCAGGACTGGTCGTCGCTCCAAAGATTTTCGAAAGATTTCTACGGAATAAGATTTTCAGTTCCACAACCGGTCCTGGGTGGTCTAGGACCGGTCATGGGCCACCTACGACTAGTCGTGGATCACCTACGACTGGTCGTAGGACCCCAAAAATGGTTGCTGGAGTTTGAGTCGTAGGGCTACGACCGGTCGAAGTATGAGTCGTAGAACTTCCAGGACTGGTCGTAGGATGTCCAGGACTGGTCGTAGGACAGCTAGAAAGATTCAAAAATCTTCAACTGCCTTGGACTGGTCCTGAAAAACTTAAGACTGGTCGTAGCAAAGCTAGGACTGGTCTTGAAGTCCCTAGGACTGGTCTTAGAACACTCCAAACAAGCATATAAAAATATATGATTTATGTATCCGGAATGACCTACAGTAAAGCCCATCCTAAGGTCAATCTAAGGTCAAACAAACCTTAAAAGTGAGATAGACATTGAAAGTCTGTACACTCAGATGACCCTTAAGAGAAGCTTGTGAATATTCAAAACTTGTAGTAGGCCTTCATGAGCTTGATCTTGACTTGACAAAGTCTTCTAGTAAACTTGAACTTGATCAAATCTTGAATATGTAACCTTGAAAACTTATATTCTTGATTTCTTCATCCAAGACTTGAAAACTTTCTTCTTTTAAGATCTTGTCTTGAAATGCGATGTCTTGATATGTCTTGATTGCAATGACTAGTCTTCAAACATAAAACACAAGATATACAAGACATAGATATAGGTTTTTGCACCGCAAATTTTGACAACTAAAGGGATATGAAATCATAGCACTTACAATCTCCCCCTTTGTCAAATTTGTGACAAAACACATAACATTAAAGATAATAAGGAATGATAAGTCATGAAATCACAAAATACTCTACTCCCCCTGAGTAATATGAGTATTGCTCATATAATGAATACATAACATGAAAACTTCAAAACTTCAATCCACATATCCATCAATCCACATATCCTTCTCAATCAATACAAACAAACAAATTTACTCCCCCTATCCGTATACTCCCCTTTTAGTAATGCTTACTACTCCCCCTTTTTGTCACAAAATGACAAGGGAAAGGCATAATAGAAAGGAGAACATAGAGAGCAAATAATGAGAAGGTGATATGAAAGGACATAAAATAAACCTGAAGTGTAATCCATAATCCAAAATATAATATCCAAAAGAAAATGTTATAAAACCATAATCCATAATACATATCCAGAGTAAAAGAAATGTTATACTATTCAGAAGATAATTCACTTAATCAGATCCAGAGGAGGGAGCAGGGATAGTTGGATCAATTTGGTGTAAGCCCTTATTTATGCGACGAAGATATTTTTGCATGTACTTGAATCTCATATCATGGGCTATATTCATATTATCAACTTTTTCTTCCAATGCACGAAGGCGTGCATCAAAACCAGAAGGGTCATAATCTGGATCATTAGGTGAATCAATTTCTATGTCATCAAATAAGTCATCCATATTAACATCTTGTTATGGGAGATCGCCAGCTTCCTCTTCATTTCCAGCATCACCACCAACACCACCAACACCACTAACACCAGCTTCATCAAATTGGCCAGGGAGCAGATCCAATTTCATCTTATTAAGATTGACATTGTTGAAAATAAGATGATGAATTGGTGCTTCATTAACAGGTTTATCGACAAGCATGTGAGTGGCTAAAATAGTCATAAGATAACCGAATGGAATATCACTATGATGCGGATGAAAACGAAATTGTATAATGGAATGACAAATCAAAGAAGGAAGACAGACCTTGGTTCCAGAAGTAATAGAATGCAACACACGAACCATGAAAGAAGTCAACTCGATTTTATTACTGGACCGAGGATATACATTGGAAATGAAGAAGCGATATAATATTCTGTAACTGGGTAACAAATACTTTGCAGGGAGCACATTCCCTTTGTGAGTCCAATGCGCATCAATTTTGCATAAATCTTTGGTTAACATGCGTTTTTTCGATTATGAAGGTTTGTCATATAAAGTATGAATCGGTATTCCTTCATCATTAACAGGTATATCCATAATACCTGATATCAAATGACAGTCTACTTCAAATTTCCCTTCTCTTGTATCAATTGAAAATGTTAAATTATCAAGGGAAAAATCTGAAATGCATGCTACCATTGATTGAGCAATGGACTGGTATGCAGACCCACCCTAAAGCAAAATGTTAGTCCAGCCAATAGATTCAAGAAGGGGAATGACACCATATGGAGCAATGTGATTTAGATCAGCGGTATGCTCAACGATAATGTTACAGGCATGCAAATCCCGTACATCTTGAGTATCATCTTCGGGTGACCGAAGGTGCCGTTTAGTTATCGGTGCAGATCTAGATGAAGATGGACCACGGGATGTTTTCTTTTTCCCTCTAGCATCCATATTTAAAAAGATATACAAAGAACAAGCAAGATGCACAAATGAAAGATGAGTTTTCTCTAGATCAGCAAATAAAGAGGAAACCCTTGAAAAACTTAACAAGAGATGAAATTAAGCTATACTATGAACAAATCAAAGCATAGAGATCATGAATCTTCAAAAAAAATGATGAAATAGGACTTATCTTGAAGAAAAATTAGAAATCCTATGACTGGTCGAGCCACGACTCGTCGTAGGTTGGTGTGGAAATGAAGAAGAGAATTTTCTCCAAATTATATGATGTTCATGAGCTTTACGATCGGTCGAGTGTTGTGCACGACCGGTCGTAACATGACTGGTCGTGTACATCCAAGACCGGTCGAGTATCGACAAAAAAAATAATTTTTAATGCAAAAATTTAAAATTTAAACAATTATAATATGAAATATAATACACTATGATACATGCAAGTTGAGTTTCGGTTGGTATATATTCTAATGAAATAACTTTTTCTTCAACCAACTCACAAATGTAATGATACCTAATGTCAATATGCTTAGTACGTGAATGCTGGATTGGGTTTTTAGAAATGTTTATAGCACTAGAATTATCACAATGTAAGATCATTGAATCTTGATTAATTCCATAATCACTAAGCATGCGTTTCATCCAAACTAGTTGAGTACATGCATATCCAGCTGCAATATATTTAGCCTCAGCAGTAGAGAGCGATATTGAGCTTTGCTCCTTGCTGAACCAAGAAACTAAGCAATTTCCAATGTAAAAACAACCACCACTGGTTGATTTTCTATCATCAATATTTTTGGCCCAATCAGCATCTGAATACCTGGCTAATTGAACATTAGTATCAAAAGGATACCAAAGTCCCAAGTTTATAGAACTTGCGACATATCTAATAATCCGTTTAACAGCAGTAAGATGTGATTCCTTAGGATTAGACTGATATCTCGCACAAATACCAACACTAAATGCGATATCAGGTCTACTAGCAGTAAGATATAACAAACTACCAATCATACTGCGATATAATTTAGGATCTATATTTTTACCTAAAGAGTCTTTTGAGAGTCTTAATGTTGTACTCATAGGAGTATCAAAGTTCTTACCATTCTCAAATTCAAACCTTTTAACCAAGTTTGAAGCATATATGGTCTGGGAAATGAAAATTCCATCAGGTTGTTGTTTTACTTGCAACCCTAGGAAATAGTTAAGTTCGCCAACCATGCTCATTTCGAACCTTGATTTCATTAACTCTGCAAACTCAGTAGACATGTTATAATAAGTAGATCCATAAATAATATCATCAACATATACTTGAACCATCAAAATATTATTGTTATTCTTTTTAATAAAAAGCATCTTATCGACACTACCTACTTGAAAGCTATAACTAAGTAAGAATTTAGTCAATTTTTTATACCATGCCCTGGGTGCTTGTTTTAGTCCATAGAGAGCCTTTTTGAGACGAAATACATGGTCAGATAACTTAGGGTCTTCAAACCCTGAAGGTTGTTCAACATACACTTCTTCATGTAAATTGCCATTCAAGAAAGCACTCTTTACATCCATCTGATAGATTTTAAATTTTTTAAAACATGCGATGGAAATAAAAAGTCTGATTGATTCATGGCGAGCGACTGGAGCAAAGGTTTCATCGTAATCGATGCCTTCAATCTGAGTGTACCCTTGTACAACCAGTCTAGCCTTATTTCGTATAATATTTCTGAGTTCATTAGACTTATTTTTAAAGATCCACTTTGTTCCAATAATGTTTTTATCTTTAGGTCTAGGAACAAGATACCAGACATCATTACGAACAAATTGATTAAGTTCATCCTGCATAGCAACTATCCAATTTTCGTCAGAAAGTGCTTCTTTTACGTTGACCGGTTCTATTTGGGATGTAAAACAAACATAATTACATATGTTCTCGAGTTGTTTGCGAGTACGAACTCTAGTGAGAGGATTTCTAAGTATTTGATTGGTTGGATGATCTTTAACAGTCCTTGGTTCAGATTCTTTTTGACTTGATGAGATATCTAGATTGTTAATAATAAGAGCTTCATCATCATCTGAACTTGGGGCTGGTGTATTCAAATGATCATCAATGACCACATTGATGGACTCTTGAATCACACCAGTTCTCTTATTTAGAACCCTATAAGCTCGACTGTTCAAAGCATAACCAAGAAAAATTCCTTCGTCACTCTTCGTATCAAACTTACCCAAATTTTCACCATCCCGTAAAATATAACACTTGCTGCCAAAAACTCGAAAGTATTTGACAGTAGGTTTCTTTTCAAACCATAATTCATAAGCAGTCTTATTATCAGATTTACTGGTATAAACCCGATTAATAATATAACATGCGGTATTAACTGCTTCAGCCCAAAGATTTCTAGAGAGCTTCATGCTATTCAACATAACATTAGCCATATCCTGAAGCACTCTATTTTTCCTTTCAACTATACCATTTTGTTGCTGTTTTTTGGGCGCTGAGAATTCATGTGATATTCCCTGATCGCTACAGAATTTCTCAAAACTGTTGTTTTCGAATTCAGATCCATGATCACTACGGATCTTGCTAACATGAGAACTTTTCTCATTTTGGATTCATTTGATGACCTTTTTTACTTCATCTAGGGTTTCAGTTTTATCTTTTAAGAATGATACCCAAATGAATCTGGTATAGTCATCTACGATAACCAAGATGTATTTTTTACCTCCTCGACTCTCTGATCTGGTTGGTCCAATAAGATCCATATGGAGAAGCTCGAGTGGTCTAGATATAGTATTGGAGTTCACTTTCTTGTGAGAGCTCTTAATCTGTTTGCCCAACTGGTATTCACCACATATTTTGTCTACTTTTTACCATTTGGGTAGACCTTTAATTAGTTCTCTTTTGCTCAATCTAAATAAGTTCCGATAGCGTACATGTCCAAGGCGTTTATACCATAATTCAGTCTCATCGGTATGGACCATGTAACATGATTGAGTAGATGAGCTAGCATCACTAACGATGTAGCAGTTTTCAGAAGTTCTGCGACCAGTTAATATAACAGAACCCCTTTTATTAACTATCTTACAACCTTGATTAGAAAACTTTACACTATGGTTATTATCACATATCTGAGAAATGCTTAATAGGTTGTGTTCTAAACCCTCAACATATAAGACATTCTTAAATAAGGGAAGGTTATAAAGTTGAACCGTACCTTGGCCAATAATCTTGCAATTGCTTCCATCACCAAATGTGACAGACCCGTTAGTCATATCTTTAAGATCGGTGAATAAAGCTTTGTCACCTGTCATATGCCTGGAGCAACCACTATCTAGGTACCACTTTGAATGGCTTGTTGCTTTGAAAGCAGTGTGGACAACTAAGCTGACAACTTTAGGAACCCATTTCATAACTGTTTTGGGTTTAGGAGTATAGATGGTCTTTTTCTGTCTATTGTTGTAGGAACGATCTATTGAGTTCGACTTTAATAGCTCCTTGAGAAGATCAATAATTTTTTCAGCTAATTGATTTCGATTTTAAAAATTAAAGTTGACATGACTACTTTTAGGTTTTTGAAAAGTTTTTGAATTTTTAGAAAAACCTTGAAAAGTATTCTTTTCTTTTGAGTTTGAAGACTCTCCTTTTACAAATTTAGGAGCAGTGTTCTTTTGTTTAGGAGATGTATTCTTATCATAGCCCAACCTGGATCGATCGTCACATTTTCTTGATCCGGACAATAATTTTTCCAATTTCGGATCACCTTGGGCATATCTCTATGTGTCTTTCAAACTCAGAAGAGAAGCTACCTCATTTTTGAGTTTCTCTTTTTCAGATTTCAAATCTTCAATTTGGGAGGTTTTGAAATCTAAATCATTTTTGGTTTTTTCAAAAGAATCAGAAATATGAGACTTTTCTATGACAAGAGACTCATAATCTTTCTTAAGCTTAGAAAATTTTTCTTTTTGTAATTTAAGCTTGACAGCAATTTTACAACTCTCTTTATAAAGGGCATTATAAGCATCTTGAAGATCATCTTCATTATCGCAATCACTATTCAAATTTTCTTCACTAGATATATCATCATGATCTGAATAGGTGATCTTAGCTAGAGTCATAAGGGCTTTAACACCATCGCCTGACTCAGTTTCAGAATCTTCTGATTTAGAAGAGGATTCAGAATCAGATGATTCATCCCAAGTAGCCATCATGCTTTTCCTTTTTGATTTGTCCTTTTTACGACATTTGTTAGATAAGTGCCCATACTCTTGACAGTTGTAACATTGACTATCTTTCAAGGATTTACGAGTTCTAGGTTTAGATCGTCTCTTTTCATTTGATTTTTGAAAATCAACCTTTTTCTTATTTTTTAAAATTTTGTAAAACCTTTTTGCTAAAAGTGCCATATCATCTTCGGTATTTTCTGAATCCGAAGTACTCTCTTGTGAAATATTTTTAGATGATTTGAGAGTAATTGATTTTCCTTTATGAGCCTTAAAGGATAACTCATAGGTTCGAAGTGAAACAACTAATTCCTCAACCCTCATGGTATCCGTATCACGAAGTTCCTGAATCGCGGTCACTTTAGAATTGAACCGTTCAGGAAGTGAACGTAGTATTTTTGCGCACACTTTACTTTCAGGGATTCTATCACCAAGACCCTACATAGAGTTCACAATGTCATTCAATTTAGTGTAGAAGTCCATAAACATCTCATTCTCCTCCATATGAATTTCTTCAAATTTAGTTGTGAGGAGTTGGACTTTAGATTTCTTGATAATAGATGTACCCTCGTGTGTCATTTCTAATATATCCCATGCTTGTTTTGCATTTTCACAAGAGATGATTCTTTTGAATTCATCTGGTGATAATGCACAAGTAATTGCATTTAGTGCTTTTGCATTTACACTACTTTCACTCTTCTGAAGTGTGGTCCAAAGCTGTAACACCCTTGATTTTTTTCAACCTGGGAATAGACGTCCTTAGGCAATGGGTCAACCAAAACACCTCGGTAACCTCTCAGAACCTAATTCTAAAGTCAAAAAAATCACTTAGGATTAATTCCTTTAGAAATTAAGCTTAAGTTAGCTAGCACTACGCTGGAGTAGCTGTGAAATTGTCCCTGATCGCTTTAAATACGTTTTGAAAGACCCAAAACTTGTAGAATTGTTGATGCTACGTTACCCTAAAATTCTAGATCAAACTCTAAACCGGTTTGTTCTCAGGAATCCTTTGAAACTTTGTATTAGATGTTATGACCGCTTGGCCGGACTTGACAATCGTTTCGAAAATCAAGGCCAATCGACGTTCAGAGGCTATTTCATTGAGCTGGAATGAAGAGAGTGAGAAAAGGGGTAGATTTGGAAATTTTAATTCAAATCTGGCACGTGACTTGGCGCGTTATTATTAAGCATTCTGACCGTCAGAATTTCAACCAAATTACACCCTCGGATCAGAAAAAATTTCTCTTTCATATCACGAGACTTGTAGACCTGATCTAGGTGCGATGACCGCTGAACTGAAACTGGACCTCCACGTGCGATCTGCGAACTCTGCCGGACTAAAAATTGGGTGTGAGCAGGATCCAGTATCCATGAGCTTAATTCTGACCGCATTCGGCCAGGGGACCTCCAGAAGTGCTTCTTTGGACCAGAACAGCCCCGATTTGGTTATACCTCAAGTAGACCTTGTTCCCAAGCCTAATTTGGGAAGGTTTTAGGCTATAAAAGGGCTTTAAACCCTCACATATCTCACCCATCTGAATTTTCTAGAAACCCTAGCTAAAGAGAGAAAAAGTGAGAGTTTGTGAGAGAGTGTGGGAGTGATCTTCCTGCCACCTGCACTAGCTGTTGCACGTGCTTAAGCAACGTATCCCAATCACTTTGTCGGTGATTCCAATGCATTTCTAGGTAAGGAAAACCCTAAACACTTGTTGATTTAGCATTCCGTCGATTCAAATAGAAAAGTAGCTTATATAACTTGTGTATTAGGTCGCCTGTACGCCGTTGACGAAGCGTATACGCTCCGTTCAAAACGATACACATCTAAAGTGAAAGGTGAGGATTTTAGACGCTTTGATTGACTGATTTCAAAGCTTTCAATGTCATTTAATAGTAGATTATCGACGGCAACGCCGTTTAATGTAGAACATGCTGTTCGTTTTCCGTTTCGTAAATGTACGGTAAATATGAGATTTAGGGTATTTTAGTCATTTGTAGGAAATACTGCTTACGTCCATATTTTGATAAAATATTTGCCATGGCTATTTATCATGTTAGAATATTAGGAATGCGTGCATGATTGGTTTGGCGAAGAGATTCGTCCTTAAGTGCACTCTGAGTCGACATACGCTAGACTAAAGTGTGTAGTCTAAGTGTTTGTATAAATGTTTGTATTAGTATGTATTGAGTAAATGGTGTTGTGTAGGATTTTTGAGATTGAATTCTCAAGTAATATGCTGATGTAAGTGATTTCCATCATGTTGGCTATATGTATTGATTTCATTATATACATGAAATGCATGTGTGGGATGATTTGCTTAAGTTGTATGTGATAACATGTGTCAACATGCTTACAATGTTGTACTTCATTTCTGTTACTCACCTATGCTTATTGATGTTGATGCACTAATGCTTGGGGCTATGACTTAGTCCAGGCAGTCGGTAATGGATCAAATTCGTGGTTGGTTTCTAGGTACCACAAAGGACGCGTCGATGAACGCGAATAGTGTTTTGGGTTGGCGGCAGTGGTTAGGCTACACGAGGTGTTTCATGCACTTCATGTCATTTAGCTTGAGATGTACTCGTGCTAGTCGAGCCCGTCACGTAACCCGACTGGCCATTGTATGTTCACCATGTATGAGTCATAACTGCTTGAACCTAGAGTACTGAACTTACCATTGAAAACCCTGTTAACCATGGTACCTTAATCCAATAAGACTCATGAGCCGGGCATGGTAGTATAGGTCACCGTGGTCGAGCTGTCGGCCTACGCTGGGGCCACAAACCTCCCCGTAGTGACCAGTGAGCACCCTACTCTGAGTAGATTATGGTGGTATGGGACACTATATTCTTGCTGTCGGCCTACACTGATTGGTGACGAGCCCTTTGTAGTGACCTTGAGTTTATCCTGACACCGCATGGGGGCGACGAGTCCTGATGCAGTCTTAAGGATAATTAGGCCTGTATTGATAAGGTGATGGGGGAGCGGTGCAACGAGTGCGAGCAACAGCCCTGACAGCCCTTGCAGCGACCTACAAATATAACATCGTATGAGATTACTAGGAGTGACGACCCTATACAGGATCTGTGTTGGGATTGATATAAGCAAAGTACCTTAGTTTCCCAATATTGCTGTATGAAAAGGACTAATAATAACTCGGTAATCATATCAACATCACATTGCATGTGCCTGGAAGATGTGGAGCACTGAGCGGTATGCAAGCATGCCGCGGACGCAGATGGTGCCGTATGAGGGAGAATGTCGGTGAGGGCATCCATTGCATTAACAATAGTATCTATGAATGTTTGATTGTTTGCTTTACTATTAATGCGTGATTGATTTGATAACATGCTAATCCTTGCTCTATGATTCCACTGAGTTAATTACTCACTCCCATGTTACGGGATGGTATTGCGCACACCAAACAGTTCCTATCTTAATTGCAGATGATGGCGATGCTTGCGAAGCAGAGCCGGACTTGATGATGATGAGGAGGATCCCTCCTATATGCAGGTTTTGATTGACGGGGTTACAGTGTTACTGATTAGATGCCAATACACTTGGTATTTTACCTTTTTCTTACACACCCATGTATATTCTTTTTATCATTTTTGGAGTATACATGTATATATTTAACCTGGTAACATGTTCACACTTTGGAGGCCCACAACAGTTCATATACTTTACATATCTATTACATTCTTCCGCTTGCTAATTTAACTGTCTCTGGAGTATGATATGCTGTTTTGGTCTAATCTCACTCATGTTTTCTATACTAATATGAACAACATTCATCCATCATTGAAAATGTTGCATAAATGATGTTCTGGAACTCGGGAGTGGAGTTTTTGCTCGACCCTCGATTTTCTGGATGTTACAATTGGTATCAGAGCATGGTTGAGATTAAACTGGACCTGGGTTATGGCCACGCGACGTACGCTGTCGCTCCTTTGACTTAGGTGGGTGCGAAAGGAACCTAGAAACACTTATAGGATCGCAGTTTCGCCAATAGGCGAAGTCTACTCAAATCGTTCGTTTGATTGAATCCATCACATATCTTTAGTCGCGTGAGGCGACTTAAGTAGCCTGTAGGTTGTTAGTAGGCGGGTATGAGATGTTCCCAGAAGCATTTCCAAACCCTAAAATGCAAGTCCTTGGGTTGTGGGGCAACCACGACCCTTATACTCAATCTCATGGCTTAAAAACCCCGTTTTACCCAATTCCTTCAAAATCCTTCCTCTTACCACCCCATTCTTCATTTTTTTTTTCTAAGTCTTTTCACACTAGGCATAAGTCCTGATGTGTAAAAGATAAAAAATCATACTTGGACAAAAATTTACTATAAATAGTAAATATAGGTAAATTGGACTTTTGGTCATTCCAATTATGGAATTTCTTGAAACAATTGGGTTAATTGGATGGATTAGCTCCTCTTACCCCAAAAACATATGTTACATGATGTATAGATTCATTTTGGTTTACAGACGGGCCCCAGAACACCCTAAATGGAGTTTTGGGCCCCTCTAGGCCAAACTATAATGAACTAGGGTGGGACCCACATATATCTGGAGTCCCTAAGGCGGGGGAAACATGACTCATGTAGCTGGACCGGCCAGATGTGAAGATGGCCGGCGATGGCATGCCGATCCGGCAATGCATCGCCATACAGTGGGCCCCGTTTGCACTGAAAGTTGGGCCGACGCCCTTTTAGGGGTAGAGCACCCCTCCCATATGCGGTCAGTCTCTTAAAAATCTCTGAAAACCATACTCCCTTCACAAAGAACGCCCCCACGCCCTCCCTTTTGCATTTTCTTGCTGCCACCTCTCAAAACTCATTTCCAAACGACTCCCAATTCCTTCTCCTACTAAAACCAACGCCTACCCACCCATTGGTGTCTGTTCATAGCTCTCTCTCTTTCCGATTTCGTCGTTTGAAGTTCCCACAACCTCCATTTGTGGCTGAAAGTCGGGTGAGTTCCATTCCCACTTATTGTTCTCCTTTCCCTTTGAAAATCCAGCTTTTGGGAGCTTAATTCATCCCTCTACAGGGCCTAGATTTGTTTCAGCCCATCAGGGCAACCATTTCTCCACATTTCCTCCACTTTCCATGGCTTTTGTTAAGGCTATTTTAGCCTTTTTCTCCCTTTCCACCGTCCTCTCTCTCATGTCCCTTTTATTTGATCCTCAGACTCGTGGCAACCTGCTTACCCATCCCATTTCTCCACGTTTCTCTTGTTTGATTACCGTTTGAAGGATTTCTGTGTTTTGTTGTTATTAGGTCTAGTGAAGTCGTAGGTAGAAGATGTGTTTGTGTTAGTGGTTTGGGCTTAGCATAGCCAAATGCATTCCTGTCATAATCCATGTGGAACTTTATTCCATGTATTGTGACAAATTTTGTTGAATGAAGTGCATAATCCCAACATGGGATTAGGAATGAAGTTCCATTTAATATAACTTAATGCTACTGGCCATATAGGCCCTTGGCGTTTTGGACCTAGAGTTACGTACTCCTAGATTTGAAAGATCTGACGATATAGGAAATCCAATTCCATTTAGATAATCTTGACCCTAAGCGATAGAACGATTCCCTGTATTTGTAATTGTATGAAACCATTTAGCGTATAAGCTTAGGCTGTAGATTACAGACTAGTCTACTAGTTACTTTAAGTAGTCTATAGCCTGTATATGCTAAGGAATAATATGTTAGATTTGGTTGGAATGGGAGTCCCTTCCTTGGGTAGATCCTCATAACATTCATAGGCGCCTTTAGTAACTCTTAGGAGGCTTATGTATCTTAGAACCATTCACCCTCAGAGAAAACTTATAAATCCCTCAGATTGAACTTAGAATAAACCAGCACGTCCCTTTGACTTGCCTTTACCAAGGGCTTATTGCATTCGGGAACGCGGAGTAAAGGAACTGCATGTAAGCGATGTATTCGCAGTTTGAATCGACTTCTTTATCCTAGTGGTTACCAATAAATCCAATGCTCTGATCAAGCAAAAGATCGGTATCGACTCGGATTAAGAACTGATACAACGAGTTTTCTGTCCTGATTAGATAGAAGGTCTATGTATCCGGCTCAGACCCATTACACAACTTTTCTTCCGTGTTGGCTCGACCACATACAATCGAAAGTTATTGCTTTGCCTTTGGAAAATGTTGAGGACATCTAGCTAATAAAGAGTAGGCTTATTTCTACAACTATAGGTACCAATGCCATAGAACGCATCACTAACAAAGGAAGGCCAATGTAGTGAGAGGTTGTTTCCCATTTTATGTCAAGGATAGCCCCTAAGTTGCACCTCGTTCCGATATACGGAGCGATGCATAGATTCTTAAACTTTAAGTAGAACCAAGTTTTAAGGGGGGTAGAACGTATTGAGTCCATTCTAGTTAGGTCAGCCAATGCAACCGTTAGATTAGAGTGGCGCAGCGGAAGCGTGGTTAGCCTTTTCCCCACTGGCCCAGGATCGAAACAGCTGAGTTAGGTTCTACGTAAGGTTAGGTCATTAAATAGGATTTGAACCTTCCTTAGAAAAAGTACTCACTACCCTTAGCCAATTTTGGAGACGAAATTTTATTTTAAGGGGGGTAGATTGTAACACCCTGGATTTTTACCAACCTGGGATTAGAAGTCCTTAGGCAATGGGTCAACCAAAATACCTTGGTAACCTGTCAGAACCTAATTCCAAAGTCAAAGAAATCACTTAGGATTAATTCCTTTAGAAATTAAGCATAAGTTAGCTAGCGCTACGCTGGAGTAGCTGTGAAATTGTCCTTGATCGCTTTAAATACGTTTTGCAAGATGAACGCGAAACTTGTAGAATCGTTGATGCTACGTTACCCTAAAATCTTAGATCAAACTCTAAGCCGGTTTGTTCCCAGGAACCCTTTGAAACTTTGTATTGGATCTAGACCACGCATCGAAAGTCCGAAATCTACCATCTTAGACCATTATGACCGCTTGGTCGGACTTGACAATCGTTTCAAAAATTAAGGTCAACCGACGTTCAGAGGCTATTTCATTGAGCATGGAGTGAAGAGAGTGAGAAAAGGGTTAGATTTGAAAATTTTAATTCAAATCTGGCACGTGACTTGGCGCGTTATTATTAAGCGTCCTGACCGTCAGAATTCAGCCAAATTACACCCTCGGATCAGAAAAAATTTCTCTTTCATATCACGAGACTTTTAGACCTGATCTAGGTGTGATGACCACTGAATTAAAACTGGACCGCCACGTGTGATCTGCGAACTCTGTCGGACTGAAAACTGGGTGTGATCAGGATCCAGTATCCATGAGCTTAAGTTCGACCGCATTCGTCCAGGGGACCTCCAGAAGTGCTTCTTTGGACCAGAACAGCCTCGATTTGGTTATACCTCAAGTAGACCTTGTTCCCAAGCCTAATTTGGGAAGGTTTTAGGCTATAAAAGGGCTTTAAACCCTCACATATCTCACCCATCCGAATTTGCTACCTAGCTAGAGAGAGAAAAAGTGAGAGTTTGTGAGAGAGTGTGGGAGTGATCTTCCTGCCACCTGCACTAGCTGTTGCACGTGCTTAAGCAACATATCCCAATCACTTTGTCGGTGATTTCAACACATTTCTAGGTAAGGAAAACCCTAAACACTTGTTGATTTAGCATTCCGTCGATTCAAATAGCAAAGTAGCTTATATAACTTGTGTATTAGGTCGCCTGTACGCCGTTGACGAAGCGTATACGCTCCGTTTGAAACGATACACATCTAAAGTGAAAGGTGAGAATTTTAGACGCTTTGATTGACCGATTTCAAAGCTTTCAATGTCATTTAATAGTAGATTATTGATGGCAACGCCGTTTGATATGTAGAACATGCTGTCCGTTTTCCGTTTCTAAAACGTACGGTAAATATGAGATTTAGGGCATTTTAGTCATTTGTAGAAAATACTGCTTACGTCCATATTTTAATAAAATGTTTGACATGACTATTTATCATGTTAGAATATTAGGAATGCGTGCATGATTGGTTTGGCGAAGAGATTCGCCCTTAAGCGCACTCTGAGTCGACATACGCTATGTAGACTAAAGTGTGTAGTCTAAGTGTTTGTATAAATGTTTGTATTAGTATGTATTGAGTAAATGGTGTTGTGTAGGAGTTTTGAGATTGAATTCTCAAGTAATATGCTGATGTAAATGATTTTCATCATGTTGGCTATATGTATTGATTTCATTATATACATGAAATGCATGTGTGGGATGATTTGCTTAAGTTGTATGTTATAACATGTGTCAACATGCTTACAATGTTGTACTTCATTTCTGTTACTCACCTATGCTTATTGATGTTGATGCACTAATGCTTGGGGCTATGACCTAGTCTAGGCAGTTGGTAATGGATCGAATTCGTGGTTAGTTTTTAGGTACCACAAAGGACGCGTTGATGAACGCGAATCGTGTTTTGGGTTGGCGGCAGTGGTTAGGCCACACGAGGTGTTTCATGCACTTCATGTCGTTCAGCTTGAGATGCGCTCGTGCTAGTCGAACCTGTCACATAACCCGACTGGCCATTGTATGTTCACCATGTATGAGTCATAATTGCTTGAACCTAGGGTACTCAACTTACCATTGAAAATCCTGTTAACCATGGTACCTTGATCCAATAAGACTCATGAGCCGGGCATGGTGGTATGGGACATCGTGGTCGAGTTGGGGCCCACAAACCTCCCCGTAGTGACCAGTGAGCACCCTACTTTGAGTAGATTATGGTGGTATAGGACACTATATTCTTGCTGTCGGCATACACTGATTGGTGACGAGCTTGTAGTGACCTTGAGTTTATCCTGACACCGCATGCGACAAGTCCTGATGCAGTCTTAAGGATAATTAGGCCTGTATTGATAAGGTGATGGGGGAGCGGTGCAACGAGTGCGAGCAACAGCCCTGACAGCCCTTGCAGCAACCTACAAATATAACATCGTATGAGATTACTAGGAGTGACGACCCTGGACAGGATCTTTATTGGGATTGATATAAGTAAAGTACCTTAGTTTTCCAATATTGCTGTATGAAAAGGACTAATAATAACTCGGTAATCATATCAACATCACATTACATGTGCCTGGAAGATGTGGAGCACTGAGCGGTACGCAAGCATGCCGCGGATGCAGATGGTGCCGTATGAGGGAGAATGTCGGTGAGGGCATCCATCATGTCATGTCATATTGCATTAACAACAGTATCTAGGAATGTTTGATTGTTTGCTTTACTATTAACGCGTGATTGATTTGATAACATGCTAATCCTTACTCTATGATTTCACTGAGTTAATTACTCACTCCCACATTACGGGACGGTGTTGCGCACACCAAAAAGTTCCTATCTTAATTGCAGATGATGACGATGCTTGCGAAGCAGAGCCGGACTTGATGATGATGAGGAGGATCCCTCCTATATGCAGGTTCTAATTGATGGGGTTACAGGGTTACTGATTAGATGCCAATATACTTGGTATTTTGCCTTTTTCTTACACACCCATGTATATTCTTTTTATCATTTTTGGAGTATACATGTATATGTTTAACCTGGTAACATGTTCACACTCTGGAGACCCACAACAGTTCATATACTTTATATTTCTATTACATTCTTCTGCTTGCTAGTTTAACTGTCTCTGGAGTATGATATGCTGTTTTGGTCTAATCCCACTCATGTTTTCTGCACTAATATGAACAACATTCATCCATCATTGAAAATGTTGCATAAATGATGTTCTAGAACTCGGGAGTGGATTTTTTGCTCGACCCCCGATTTTCGGGGTGTTACAAAAGCGAATAAGCCGTTGCTTTCATAGATTCTGAACCATTTCCATTAGTTACTTTAGTGATAGGAGGGTTCCATTCATTCACTATTACCAGCCACACACTTTCATCCAAGGATTTGAGGAAGATCCTCATCCTGGCTTTCCAATGGCATAGTTTGTGCCATTAAAGGGTGGTGGCTTAGTGACTGATAGGCTATTAAAATTTGACATCTTAATATAGCTTAGATCGTTAGCTCAGGAAATAAATCCAATAAATAAACAATAAGCACGAGCTATTAGGCTCTGATACCACTTGAAAGGGCCTAGCTATATGCCATAGAGGGGGGGTGAATAGGGCAATGCCAAATAAAACTTATAACAGCGGAATAATAAAAGATATAAAGCACAATGCTGAATATAAAACAATCATAATAGCCTAAAATAAAGAGATTGATACTTTATCAGTTCTAAGGATAACCTTACACCAAAAACCAGAGGTTTAAGGTAGGATACCTTATTTCTAGAACGTCCTTGTATCACAAACCAAAGAGGAATAATAAGTATTGAAATCAAAATAACTTGTGGAAAATTAATCCTAAGTTATTACAACATTCATCCACACTTGCTTGAAGTGATTACAGCATTCATCCACAAACACAAACCACAAAACTGAATGAATAAAGGAATGAAAGAATGAAGCACATCCACAACACAACGATATATAGTGGTTCGCCTGTGTGTACACCAACTGTTATCCAACAGCCACACAAATTGCTACTCCACTCCTAATATCCTCACACAGGAGATATTAACATGCACTATCAAAATAGGTTTCATAGGTTCACCTAAAACCTTCACAATTGTGTCTTTGATCTCGGGCTTATACAATCCAAAAACCCCACAATCTGAGTTTTCTGGCTCTCCTCAGATAACCACTACAATGAGATTTTTCTGGCGAATCTCAAACAAAAACCAGAGAAAGTAAATTACAAAACATGTAAAATACCTGAATCACCTTTTGAAGAGGCCCGGTAGAACCAATCGGAGTAGAAGTTTGATTTGACGTTCAAAGTCCAATTCTCACTTTAAGAATAGTTCTAAGTCTAATTGATTTTAGATCAAACGGGTTAGATCTATTTGATTTTGAATCCAAGAAGAAGGAATATCAGAAATTCCCCTTTTCTAATAAGATTGGAATGTAGATCAAAATCAAATAAGAATAAGCTAGCAAAAGGAATATTAAATAAGCACAATGTAGCTTAAAATAAACACAAACTTATCTTAGAGAATAACCTAAAGAATGCTTGAATTGAATTGATTTGAAGTACTAAAACTCTGAAGTTCGTGCTCAATTTATAGCCTGAAAAATCCCGTCTACAACTGGTCTTAGGATCCTAGGACTGGTCGTAGCTCTAAAGATTTTTGAAAGATTTCCACGGGATAAGATTTTCAGTTCCACGACCGGTCCTGGGTGGTCTACGACCGGTCGTGGGCCACCTACGACCGATCGTAGGACCCCAAAAATGATTGCTGGAGTTTGAGTCGTAGGGCTACGACCGGTCAAAGTATGAGTCGTAGAACTTCTAGGACTGGTTGTATGATGTCTAGGACTGGTCGTAGGACAGCTAGAAAGATTCAAAAATCTTCTCCTACCTAGGACTGGTCCTGAAAAACTTAAGACTGGTCGTTGCAAAGTTAGGACTGGTCTTAGAACACTCCAAACAAGCATATAAAAATATATGAGTTATATATCCGGAATGACCTACAGTAAATCCTATCCTAAGGTCAATTTAAGGTCAAACAAACCTTAAAAGTGAGATGGACATTGAAAGTCTGTACACTCAGATGACCCTTAAGAGAAGCTTGTGAATATTCAAAACTTGTAGTAGGCCTTCATGAGCTTGATCTTGACTTGACAAAGTCTTCTAGTAAACTTGAAGTTGATCAAATCTTGAACATGCAACCTTGAAAACTTCTATTCTTGATTTCTTCATCCAAGACTTAAAAACTTTCTTCTTTTAAGATCTTGTCTTGAAATGCGATGTCTTGATATGTCTTGATTGCAATGACTAGTCTTCAAACATAAAACACAAGATATACAAGACATAGATATAGGTTTTGGTACAACAAAATTTGACAACTAAAGGGATATGAAATCATAGCACTTACATGGACCCCGTATCCTGCGATACTACGTACTATCATCCCGACTTCACACTTCAGCTTGGTCATTTCAGTCGTATCGCATATTGCATTGCATCCTCAACACATAACATTTGGTTTACTATGCTTTTATATCGCATAACCTAATTAAGGTTAACGGTATTTGTGGATTCGGTATCTGATATTTGGTTTACTATGTCTTCGCATTGCATAGTTGATTTACATTTCTTCCTTAATATATGAGATTGGCTTATTATGTTTTTGCATCTCATAGCGTGGATAAGGCTGATGGTATTTAAGTACTTGACAGCATGTTTTCGAATTACACTGATATTGTACGATTTATGGATTGCCAGTATTTTCACTTATTCTGATAATCATATGCTTGGCACATGCATCACACACACTTACACCACCCTCTAAGTTTTCTATAAGATTATGCACGATAGATGTGTGTAGGTGATGTTAGGTTGCAGTAGCATTGGGCTTGGAGCGTGCGACGGTCTTCTGGAGCTTTGATTTTTGATATATGTATTTTTATTTCAGCATTGTATATAGATGTTTATATTAGTGGATATGTGATAATGATGATGCCTTTATGATTTAGGTAAACTTGTGGTTATACTTCTTATGAGACAAATGTACTTTGAAAAATCCTCCTTGTGGGATCCCAGGATCGGAATCTGGCATATGGGCATTGAGAGCCGAGAATAGGGTACTTTGGAGGCTGTCGGCACCGAATTCGGTAATCGGGAAATTTGTGAGCCCGATTTCTAGGTTTGGGGCGTGACACCAGGTAGGGGGCTCATCTGGCGGCCATGACATAGAGGGTCAGAGGCCTCTCAGGTTGGTCTAGACCGCGCTAGAGAGCTTCCTGCCTTAGGCAGATCGACATATTTCTGATGCCGATTTCACCAACACGATGGACGCGCCGGCGGAGGGGATCATGCTTCAACTGTCGAGGCTCTTCCTTAGGGTGAATCTCCTCTTACTTGAGTCGGCTCCATTTTTTCTGAGTTAGTCTAACTACTTTTTTTTAAAGTACACCCCTACTCTGCTCAATGTACATCACGAGATGTCGCGCCTCTAGGAGGAGGTCAAAGTGGCAGAGGCAATGTTATTGCAGAAGAGGGTCGAGGTCGAGCAACTTTGCGTCGAGGTTGAGCAGTTCAACACCGAAGCTGGGCGACTCCATGAAGAGACTGACCAACTTCGGGCTGCCACTAAAGCTTAGGTGGAGAGTTCGTGGCCAAGTTGGAGACATTAAAGAAGTTTCTTGCCAATGCCTTGGAGAGAGGCGCTCAGTGGAAATCAGACCTGGTCGTTCTAAGGAGCACTGTAACATCCCGAAAATCGAGGGTCAGGTAGAAACCCAACTCCCGAGTTTCAAAATGTTATTTATGCAACATAGATAATGTTAAATGCATGTTGTCTATAAACAGGTGTAAGATAAGATTGGGATTAAGCCAAAACATCATATCATACTCCAAAGACAGTTAAATTAGCAAGCAGAAGACTGTGATAGTATGTATAACATATATAAACTGTTGTAGGTCTCCAGAGTGTGAACATGTTACCAGGTTAAATACGTACATGTATACTCCAAAAGTAAACAAAAAGAATATACATGAGTGTTCTAAAAATACAAAATGACAAGTGTCAAGGCATCTAATCAACCTCCATGTAATCCTGTCGATCAGAACACGTATAAAGGAGGGATCCTCCTCATCATCATACAAGTCCAGCTCCGCCTCACAAGCATCGCCATCATCTACAACTAAAATAGGGACTGATGGGTGTTGCAAACACCATCCCGTAAGGTGGGAGTGAGTAGCTAACTCAATGGAATAATAGAGCAAAGATTAGCATGTTCTCAAATCAATCAAGCGATAATAGTAAAGCAATCAATCAAACATTCCTAGATACTGTTGTTAATGTATGCATGAAATGATATGATGGATGCCCTCACCGACATACTCCCTCATACGGCACCATCTGCGTCCGCGGCATGCTTTCTTCCCGCAGTGCTCCACATCTTTCAGGCACATGCAATGCGATATGGATAATGATTACCGAGTTGTTATTAGTCCTTTTCATACAGCAGGATTGGGAAACTAGGGTACCTTGCTTATATCAATCCCAACACAGATCCTGTCTAGGGTCGTCATTCCTAGTAATCTCATACGATGTTATATTTGTAGGTCGCTGCAAGGGCTGCCAGGGCTGTTGCTCGCACTCGTTGTACCGCTCCCCCATCACCTTATCAATACAGGCCTAATTATCCGTAAGACTGTATCAGGACTCGTCGCCCTCATGCGGTGTCAGGATAAACTCAAGGTCACTACAAAGGGCTCATCACCTGATCAGTGTAGGCCGACAGCAAGAATATAGTGTCCCATACCACCATAATCTGCTCAGAGGAGGGTGCTCACTGGTCACTACGGGGAGGTTTGTGGCCCCAGCGTAGGCCGACAGCTCGACCACGGTGTCCCATACCACCACGCCCGGCTCATGAGTCTTTATGGATCAAGGTACCATGGTTAACAGGGTTTTCAATGGTAAGTTCAGTACCCTAGGTTCAAGCAGTTATGACTCATACAGGGTGAACATACAATGACCAGTCGGGTTATGTGACGAGCTCGACTAGCACGAGCGCATCTCAAGCTGAATGACATGAAGTGCATGAAACACCTCATGTGGCCTAACTACTGCCGCCAACTCAAAACACGACTCGCATTCATCGATGCGTCCTTCGTGGTACCTGAAAACCAACCACGAAATCGATTCATCACCGACTGCTTGGACTAGGTCATAGCCCCAAGCATTTGTGCATCAACATCAGTAAGCATAAGTGAGTAACAGAAATGAAATACAACATTGTAAGCATGTTGACACATGTTATGACATACAACTTAAGCAAATCATCCCACACATGCATTTCATGTATATAATGAAATCAATACATATAGCCAACATGACGGAAATCATTTACATCCGTATATTACTTGAGAATTCAATCTCAAAACTCATACACAACACCATTTACTCAATACATACTAATACAAACATTTATACAAACACTTAGTCTACACACTTTAGTCTACATAGCGTATGTCGACCCAAAGTGCGCATTAGGGTGAATCTCTTCGCTAAACAGACCATGCACGCATTCCTAATATCATAGCACGACAATTAGCTATGGAAATTATTTTAGCAAAATATGGACGTATACTGTATCTCTTACAAATACCCAAAATGCCCTAAATCTCATATTTCCCGTACGTATACGAAATGAAAAACGGACAGCATGTTCTACATGTCAAACGGCGTTGCCGTCGATAATCTACTATTAAACGACATTGAAAGCTTTGAAATCAGTCAATCAAAGCATCTACAATCCGTACCTTTCACTTTAGATGTGTATCGTTTCGAACGGAGCGTATACGCTTCGTCTACGGCGAACAGGCGACCTAATACACAAGATGTATAAGCTACTTTGCTATTGGAATTGACGGAACCTTAAATCAGCAAGTGTTGAGGGTTTTCCTTACCTAGAAATGCGTTGGAATCGTCGGAAAAGTGATTGGAGTACGGGGCTTTAGCACATGTAGCAGCAGCCGCAAGTGGCAGGAAGATCTCTCCCACACTCTCTCACAAACTCTCACTTTTTCTCTCTCTAGCTAGGGTTTCTAGCAAATTCGGATGGGTGAGAGAAGTGAGGGTTTTAAACCCTTTTATAGCCCAAAACCTTCCCAAATTAGGCTTGGGAACAAGGTTCACTTGAGGTATAACCAAATCGGGGCTGTTCTGGTCCAAAAGAGCATTTCTGGAGGTCCCCTGGCCAAACGCGGTCGGACTTAAGCTCATGCATACTGGATCTAGCACACATCAAGTTTTCAGACCGGTAGAGTTCCTAAATCGCACGTGGCGGTCCAGTTTCAGTTCAGCGGTCTTCGCACCTAGATCAGGTCTACAAGCCTCGTGATATGAAAGAGAAATTTTTCCTGATCTGAGGGTGTAATTTGGCTGAATTCTGACGGTCAGAACGCTTAATAATAACATGCCAAGTCACGTGCCAGATTTGAATTAAAATTTCTAAATCTAACCCTTTTCTCACTCTCTTCACTCCAGGCTCAATGAAATAGCCTCTAAACCTCGATTGGCCTTGATTTTCGAAACGATTGTCAAGTCCAGCCAAGCGATCGTAACGGTCTAAGATGGTAGATATCGGACTTTCGACGCACGGTCTAGATCCAATACAAAGTTTCAAAGGGTTCCCGAGAACAAACCGGTTTAGAGTTTGATCCTAGGTTTCAGGGTAACGTAGCATCAACGATTCTACAAGTTTTGGGTCTTACAGAACGTATTTAAAGCGATCAGTGACAATTTCACAGCTACTCCAGCGTAGCGCTAGCTAACTTACTCTTAATTTCTAAAGGAATTAATCCTAAGTGATTTCTTTAGCTTTGGAATTGGGTTCTGAGCGATTACCCAGGTGTTTTGGTTGACCCATTGCTTAAAGACGTCTAATCTCAGGTTGGCAAAAATCCGGGGTGTTACAATCTACCCCCCTTAAAATAAAATTTCATCCCCGAAATTGGCTAAGGGTAATGGGTACTTAAAGAGACTTTTGTATTGACGTTCTAAGGAAGGTTCAGATCCTATTTAATGACCTAACCTTACGTATAACCTAAATCAACTGTTTCGATCCTGGGCCAGTGGGGAAGAGGCTAACCACGCTTCCTCTGCGCTACACTGATCCAATGTTTGTATTGTAGATTGGGCTCAAACTTGGTTCTACTTAAGGTTCAAGATTCTATGTCTCGATCCGTATATCGAAACGAGGTGTAACTTAGGACTTATCCTTGACATAAAATGAGAAACAACCTCTCACTACATTGGTCTTCCTTTATTAGTGATGCATTCTATGGCATTGGTACCTATGGTTGTAGAAATAAGCCTACTCTCTATTGGCTAGATGTCCTCAACATTTCCCAAAGGCAAAGCAATAACTTTCGATTGTATGTGGTCGAGCCAACATGGAAGAAAAGTTGTGTAGTGGGTGTAACGCCCGTGAAAAATCCATCCTTGGGCTCGAGTACCAACTCGACCCGAATTTGCGTAGAATTCATTCCTTTGGAAAATTTGACTAGGTTAGCTAGTGCAACGTTAGAATAGCTGGGAAATGGTCCCTGATCACTTTAAATACGTTCTACAAGGCCCGAAGCGAGTGGAACTAAGGGTGCTATAATGCTCTAAAGCCTCGGATCAAACTCTAAGCCGGTTTGTTCTCTGGACCACTTTGAATCTTTGTATTGGATCTAGACCGCACGTTGAAAGTCCGATACCTCCTATCTTAGACCGTTAGGACCGTCTAGCTGGGCTTGACACTCATTCCAAAAATCAAGTCAAACCGATTATCACAGGCTATTTCATTGAGCCCGGACCGAAGAGAGTGTGAATAGGGACAGTTGGAATTTCAAATTCAAATCTGGCACACAAATTTGACGCATCAGTATTAAGCATTCTGACCGTCAGAATACAGCCAAATTACACCCTTGGATCAGGAAAAATATCTATTATATATCACGGGACTTATAGGCCTGATCTTGGTGCGGTGACCGTTAAACTGAAACTGGGCCGCCACGTGCGATCTGGGAACCCAACCGGTCTGAAAACTGGATGTATGCTAGATCTAGTATGCATGAGCTTAAGTCCGACCGCATTTGGCCTGGGGACCTCCAGAAATGCCCTTTTGGACCGAAACGGCCCCGATTTGGTTAGGCACCAAGTAAACATTGTTCCCAAGCCTATTTTGGGAATGTTTTAGGCTATAAAAGGGGTTGAAACCCTCACTCCTCTCTCCCATCCGAATTTGAGAGAAGCCCTAGCTTGGGAGAGAGAAAAAGAGTGAGAGATTGTGAGAGAGTGGGAGAGTTCTTCCCGCCACTTGTGCTACGTGTTGCACATGCTTAAGCGACACTCCTCTACCGCTTTCCCGGCGATTCCACCGCAATCCTAGGTAAGTAAAAACCCTAAATAGTTGGTGATTTGAGTTTTTCTTGTTTCCATGGCGATGTAGCTTATGGATCTTATGTATTAGGCTCCTTACTCGCCGTAGACGAAGCATATACACTCCGCTTCAATTCCCGAGTCTACAAGACACTAGGTGAGGATTTTAGACGCTTTGATTGACGGTTCCCAATGCTTTCAATGTCGTTTAATAGTAGATTCTTGACGGCATCGCCGTTTGACATGTACAAAATGCTCTCCGTTTCCCGTTTCGTAAGCTAACGAAGAATATGAGATTTAGGGCATTTTAGTCATTTGTAGGAAGTACTGTTTGCATTCATATTTTGCTGATGTGATTGACATGGTTTGTTGTCGCATTAGGAAGTTAGGAATGCGTGCATAATTAGTTTGGCGAAGAGATTCGCCTAGTTGCATACTTTGGGTCGACATGCTATATGTAGACCTAAGTGTGTAGTGCATGTGTTTGTATAAATGCTTGTATTAGTATGTATTGAATTAAATGATGTTATTTGATACTTTGTGATTGATTTTTCAATTATTATGCCGACCTAAATGATTTTCTACATGTTGACAAAATGCATGATTTCACTACATGCATGGAATGTATGTGCTTGAGGATTTGCTTAAGTTGAATATGCATGGGAAGTATGCCTTGAAGATTTGCTTAAGTTGAATGTTATAACATGTGCTAACATGCTCACATGATGTATTTCAATTCCAATACCTTTTATAGTGATTCCATAGATGTGTGGGACTTGACTTAGTCCAGGCAGTCGGTAACCGAGCAAATTCGTGGCTGACTGGTCATAGCCACGAATGACGCGTCGATGAATGTGATTCGTGTTGAGAGTTGGCGGCAGTGGTTAGGCCACGCGAAGTGTTTTACGCACTTCATGTCGTTCAGTTCGAGATGCGATCGCGCTAGTCGAGCCCGTCAAGTAACCCGACTGGCCGATGTTTGTTCACCATGTATGTATCATAACTGCTTGAACCTAGGGTACCGAACTTACCATTGTAAACCCTATTAACCGTGGTACCTTGATCCACAAAGACTCATGAGCCGGGCATGGTGGTATGGGACACCGTGGTCGAGCTGTCGGCCTACGCTGGGGCCACAAACCTCCCCGTAGTGACCAATGAGCACCTTGACTCGTGAGCAGATTATGGTGGTATGGGACACTATATTCTAGCTGTCGGCCTACACTGATCAGGCGACGAGCCCTTTGTAGTGACCGCGAGCGTATTCTGAGTTCACGGGAGGCGACGACCCTTCCGTGCAGTAGAGTACAGTAGGCCTGTATTGATAAGGTGATGGGGGAGCGGTGCAACGAGTGCGAGCAACAGCCCTGGCAGCCCTTGCAGTGACCTACGAAATGTACATCGTATGAGATTACTAGGAGTGACGACCCTAGACAGGATCCGTGTTGGGATTGATACAAGGGAGGTACCTTAGTTTCCCAATCCTGCTGTTTGAATGGACTAATAATAACTTGGTAATCATATCACCATAGCATTGCATGTGCCTGGAAGATGTGGAGCACTCTAGGGAGTGTGGCATGCCGCGGTCGTAAGATGTTGCCGTATGAGGGTGATCGTCGGTGAGGGCATACATCACGTCATATCATCTTGCATTAACAACAGTTTTAGGACTTGTCTGATTTACTGCTTTACTATTATCGCGTGATTGAATTGTGAACATGCTAATCTTTGCTCTATGATTCCACTGAGTTGATCACTCATTCCCACGTTACGGGATGGTGTTTGCAACACCCACCAGACCCTGTTGTAGTTGCAGGTGACGATGAGATCCAGGAGGTGGAGCTAGATGATGACGAGGACCAGGATGAGTTCTCGTATATGCAGTATCATGACGGCTTCCCGTAGGTGACCTGGATCGAGGGGACATCAGTGGGACTTTTCTTTTTGAACATTATTCTTTTGTTATGTACATGTATATGAGACTCAGAGATGTAGTCATACTTTGGAGACAGTTGAGATTACTTTGTTTTTTCCATACAGTGATATATATCTTGTTTAGTCTTCCGCTTGCTTTTATCACTGGATCTGAAGTATGAATTGCAGTTTTGGTATACTTTTACTCATGTGAATGCTTTAAATCAGACAACATTGAATCATAACCATTTTTGTTGCATAAGTGACGGTCTGGAACTCGGGAGTTGAGTTTATACACGACCCCCGATTTTCAGGGTGTTACAGTGGGTCTGAGCTGGATACATTGACCTTCTGTCTAATCAGGACAGAAAATTCGTTGTACTAGTTCTCAATCCGAGTCGATGTCGATCTTCTGCTTGATCAGAGCATTGGATTTATTGGTAACCACTAGGATTAAGAAATCGATCCAAACTGCGGATACATCGCTTACATACCATTCCTTTACTCCGTGTTCTCGAATGCAATGAGCCCTTAGGAAGGCAGTTCTAAGGGAAATTCTAAAGGGTGTGCTGGTTCATCTAAGTTAAATCTGAGGGATTGATAAATTTTTCTTGAGAGTGGATGGTTCTAAGTCAAAACAACTTTCCCAAGGGTTATAACAGAAGTCTATAAGTATTAAGGGGATCTATCGAAGGAATGAGGTTCTACTCCAACCAAATCCAACCTACTTTTCCTTAGCATATACAGGCTTTACGCTACTTAAGGTAACTAGTAGACTAGTCTGTAACCTATTGGCTATAAACCAGAGTCTAGGCTCATACGCTAGACAGTTTCATATCATTTCCACTACAGGGGATTGTTCTATCGCTTAGAGTCAGGATTGTCTAAATGGAATTGGATTTCCTATATCGTTAGATCTTTCAAATCTAGGAGTACTAACTCTAAGTCTAAAACGCCAAGGGCCTATATGGCCAGTAGCATTAAGTTGTATGAAATGAAACTTCTTTCCTAATCCTACGTCGGGATTGGGAGTGGCATGCTTGGTAGGAGGGTGGGTTGGGATAAAAATCACTTTTTATAGGTTTAATTCGGGATTTACAACATGGTAGTGGAAACCATAGGCTACACTCAATCTAGGGACAATGCCTTACGGCGAACGAAACGGCATGCACTCCATCTAACAAAATTTGTCACAATACATGGAATAAAGCTCCACATGAATTAGGACAGGAACACATTCGGCTTTGCTAAGCCCAAAACAATACACAAACACATTTTCTACCTGTGACCTCACTAGACCCAACAACAACAAAACACAAAAATCCCAAAAATGGTAATCAAATAATCTATAGGACAATGGCCTACATGGGATTTGAGGTTTGTACAATTGAGACCAAAAAGAGTGTAAAGGCTCAAATAACAGGGACATGAGAGGGAGGATGGTAGAAGGGAGAAAAAGGCTAAAATAGTCTCAACAAAGCCATGGAAAAGGAGGGAAAATGGGAAGAAATGGCTGCCCTAATGGGTTGAAACAAATCTAAGCCCTGTAGAGGGGTGAATCAAGCTCCCAATGGCTAGATTTTCAAAGAGAAAGGAGCAAGATAAGATGGAATGGAGGTCCACACGATTTTCAGCCTCCAATGGAGGATGGGAGAGCTCCAACGGATGAAAATGGAGAGGAAAGGGGGCTTGTAATGCTGTGAGTGAAGGGGTAGCGTCAGTTGTGACCGAAAATAAGAATGAGAGAGGTTTGAAGACGGGATTTGAGAGTGATGCAGCAAAAACTTGAAGAAAGGGGAGCTTGGGGGCTTGGATTGTGAAGGAGGTAGGGTTTTGGGGCTGTTTTGAGGGACGACCCACACACCAGGGGGCCATACAACACCCCAAACACCACCGGCCCGAAGGCCGGCCCGAGTGGGGCCCACCGGTCGGCGATGCCATCACCGGCCAAGTGGCAATCCAGCCACTCTAGCCATATGGGCCGGGTTCCCCTTGCCCTAGGGACTTCATATATATGTGGGTCCCACCCCAGTTCATTGTAGTTTGGCCTAAATAGGCCCAAAACTCTGTTCGGGGAATTCCGGGACCAGTTTACAAACCAGAATAAGTTTATGGATCATGTAATATATGATTTTGGGGTAGGAGAAGCTAATCCATCCAATTAACCCATTTTGTACCAAATATTTCATAACTGAAATGGCCAAAAGTCCAATTCTCACCTATTTTTACTATTTATAGTAACTTTTTGTCTAAGTATGATTTTCTGTCATTTACACATTATTATTTATGCCTAGTGTGAAAAGACTTAGAAAAATTTGAAGAATGGGGTGTGAGAGGAAGGATTTTGAAGGAATTGGGTGAAACGGGATTTTTAAGCCCTGAGATTGAGTGTAAGGGTCGTGGTTGCCCCACAACCCAAGGATTTACATTTTAGGGTTTAGAATTCTCATAGGATCATCTCAAATCTGCCTACTAACAACCTACTGGCTACTTAGGTCGCCTCACACGACCAGAGATGCATTATGGACTCGATCGAAACGAACGGGTTGAATAGACTTCGCCTATTGGCAAAACTGAAGTCCTACGTATGTTTCTAGATCCTTCTCTCACCCACCTAAGTCAAAGGAGCGACAACGTACGTCGCGTGCCCATAACCCAGGTCCAGTTTAATCTCAATTATGCTCTGATACCAACTGTAACATCCCAAAAATTGGGGGTCAGGTAGAAACCCAACTCCCGAGTTTTAAAATGTTATTTATGCAACATAGATAATGTTAAATGCATGTTGTCTGTAAACAGGTGTTAGAAAAGATTGGGATTAAGCCAAAATAACAGTGTAGGCCGATAGAAAGAATATATTGTCCCATACCACCATAATCTGCTCAGAGTAGGGTGCTCACTGGTCACTACGGGGAGGTTTGTGGCCCCAGCGTAGGCTGACAGCTCGACCACGGTGTCCCATACCACCATGCCCGGCTCATAAGTCTTTATGGATCAAGGTACCATGGTTAACAGGGTTTCCAATGGTAAGTTCAGTACCCTAGGTTCAAGCAGTTATGACTCATACAGGGTGAACATACAATGGCCAGTCGGGTTACGTGATGAGCTCGACTAGCACGAGCGCATCTCAAGCTGAACGACATGAAGTGCATGAAACACCTCGTGTGGCCTAACCACTGCTGCCAACTCAAAACACGACTCGCGTTCATCGACGCGTCCTTCGTGGTACCTGGAAACTAACCATGAATTCGATCCACTACCGACTGTCTGGACTAAGTCATAACCCCAAGCATTTGTGCATCAACATCAGTAAGCATATTTGAGTAACAGAAATGAAATACAACATTGTAAGCATGTTGACACAGGTTATGATATACAACTTAAGCAAATCATCCCACACATGCATTTCATGTATATAATGAAATCAATACATTTAGCCAACATGACGGAAATCATTTACATCAGCATATTACTTGAGAATTCAATCTCAAAACTCATACACAACACCATTTACTCAATACATACTAATACAAACATTTATACAAACACTTAGTCTACACACTTTAGTCTACATAGCGTAAGACGACCCAAAGTGCGCATTAGGGCGAATCTCTTCGCCAAAGAGACCATGCACGCATTCCTAATATCATAACATGACAATTACCCATGGCAATTATTTCAGCAAAATACGGACGTATACTGTATTTCCTATAAATACCCAAAATGCCCTAAATCTCATATTTCCCGTACATATGCGAAATGGAAAACGGACAGCATGTTTTACATGTCAAACGGAATTTCCGTCGATAATCTACTATTAAACGACATTGAAAGCTTTGAAATCAATCAATCAAAGCGTCTAAATCCGCACCTTTCACTTTAGATGTGTATCGTTTCGAACGGAGCGTATACGCTTCGTCTACGGCGAACAGGCGACTTAATACACAAGATGTATAAGCTACTTCGCTATTGGAATCGAAGGAACCTTAAATCAGTAAGTGTTGAGGGTTTTCCTTACCTAGAAATGCGTTGGAATCGTCGGGAAAGTGATTGGAGTACGGTGCTTTAGCATGTGTAGCAGCAGCAGCAAGTGGCAGGAAGATCTCTCCCACACTCTCTCACAAACTCTCACTTTTTCTCTCTCTCTAGCTAGGGTTTCTAGCAAATTCGGATGGGTGAGAGAAGTGAGGGTTTCAAACCCTTTTATAGCCCAAAACCTTCCTAAATTAGGCTTGGGAACAAGGTTCACTTGAGGTATAACCAAATCGGGGGTGTTCTGGTCCAAAAGAGCATTTCTGGAGGTCCCCTGGCCAAATGCGGTCGGACTTAAGCTCATGCTTACTGGATCTAGCACATATCAAGTTTTCAGACCGGTAGAGTTCCCATATTGCACGTGGCGGTCCAGTTTCAGTTCAGAGGTCATCGCACCTAGATCAGGTCTACAAGCCTCGTGATATGAAAAAGAAATTTTTCCTGATCCGAGGGTGTAATTTGGCTGAATTCTGACAGTCAGAACGCTTAATAATAACATGCCAAGTCACGTGTCAGATTTGAATTAAAATTTCCAAATCTAACCCTTTTCTCACTCTCTTCACTCTAGGCTCAATGAAATAGCCTCTGAACGTCGGTTGGCCTTGATTTTCGAAACGATTGTCAAGTCCAGCCAAGCGGTCATAACGGTCTAAGATGGTAGATATCGGACTTTCGACGCACGGTCTAGATCCAATACAAAGTTTTAAAGGGTTCTCGAGAACAAACCGGTTTAGAGTTTTATCCTAGGTTTCAGGGTAACGTAGCATCAACGATTCTACAAGTTTTGGGTCTCGCAGAATGTATTTAAAGCGATCAGGGACAATTTCACAGCTACTCCAGCATAGCGCTAGCTAACTTACTCTTAATTTCTAAAGGAATTAATCCTAAGTGATTTCTTTGGCTTTGGAATTGGGTTCTGAGCAGTTACCCAGGTGTTGTGGTTGACCCATTGCCTAAGGACGTCTAATCCCAAGTTGGCAAAAATCCGGGGTGTTACACGCACCTTCGATGCGAAGGTCAAAGAATCCGAGGCAGTGGTTATAGAGGGTTTCAAGTCCTCTAAGGAGTACGTGGAGGATAGGGACGCTATGTACGGCGCTTGGTAGAAGAGGTACCTCGAGGATGTGAAGGGAGCACATCCCAAGCTTGACCTCTCATCCTTCAAGGAGGTCGACTCCGACTCCGAGGTACCCTTAGAGGACGTGCCTTCTGAGCAGCCTACTGTGGCTCAATGGCTTTTGGTTTCCCTTTTACCGGTGTAATTTTTCTTTTTTGGTTGTTGATGTAATGTGCTCCTCGGAGCTTTATTAATACAATGAATTTTTGCCTTATTATTCATTTGTGTGAATTTTTGTAAGTAGGAAGGTCAACTTAACCTTTTTAGGTCGTGATGTTCAAGTAGTTTTTTGTAGGTCAGATACATGAATTATGTAACTTAAGTAGTATGATAATATATGGTCGACCTCTTCTTGAAGTGTCGGTCCATGAATGAGGGTTATTCTTCCCATGTATCATGGGAAGCCCCTTAGTAGACTTTTAGTAGATGATCCATTTGTAGACATCTAAGTAGAAAGAAAAGTTATCCCGACCTTAGGGTTTTATTAATATCGAAGTAGAAAGAAAACTTTCCACGCTGGAATAAACATAGTAGGTGTAAGTGCTAGAATATATAAAGCACACTCTTGTTTGTTAAATTTCGATGAGACAAAATAACTTATGATATAGTTCACCTTCAAATGAATCAAGAAGATGGAAAGTTCACTTTCAAGTGAATCAAGAAGGTAGAAAGTTTACCTTTAAGTACAAGTCATGAAGTTGGAAAGTGTAAGCTGAAATAAGTTCAAGTTCTACTACACTTAAAGTAGAAGATCAAGCTCCACCTTTGACTACACTTCAAGTATAAGATCAAACTATACTTTATTGAAGATTCAAGAAGAAGATTCAAACTTTACACTTCAATGTCCAGTCTTCTCAGGTATAATAGATCCTAAAAAGACCTTAGACTTAGGTGCTTTCAAAAGAAAAACTTATATGAGTTTTTATACTTTGGCTAGGCTTAAGTTCGACTAGTTTAGGCCTTGGATCGACTAGTCTAAGCTGTGACTCGACCAGTCTAAGATAATCTTCGACTAGTCCAAGTTTTTTTTTTTAAAAACATTGGATATTTCTGGTGATTTCTTGACCATCGAATAGACTGCTCGACTAGTCAAAGAGGGACCTTCGACCAGTTGAGGGTCGCTCGACTCCAAGTCTAACAACCATATTTTGGCTCCCTCGACAAGTCGAGCAGGGCCTTCGACCAGTCAAAGAATAGTTTTATCTAATCGAGTCTAAATTTTAAAATTTTGTTAGATCTTGGATGAGTCGAAGTAACAACATTTTTAACTACAAATAGAGGCCCTCTCTCATTCTTAAATTATTCATTCAAGCTAAGAAAAGCCTTCACCAAGAGACAGAGAAGTCCCCACCATCTTCAAGTTATTGCATGGTATTTTATTATTTTGTTTATTATAGCTTTTTACTTTAATTCATTGATCTCTGTTCATGAATCTTATTATTTAAAGAGAGTTATTGCTCTTCCTTGAGATCTTGAGGAATTCAAACAAGTTGCCTTTGATTTGAATTAATTTAAAATCAATCTAGAACCTAGAACTCTTGTTTGTGTTACTGGATATTGAACATTCTACTTCAAACGAAGTAATTCTACAGGCTACATCAAAAACGTCTTGAAAGAGAAGATAAGTACAATTCTATTCTTTGTATTTTTTATTTCTTTGGGATAGCTAGAAAATCTCATGTGTTGGTTTTGAATGAGATAGCGAGAAAATCTCAGTGTGGGGTTTTTGTTTGTGATAGTTTTTCTAAAATCACAACTGTATAAGGTTTTAAGGTGAACCTATGAAAATCTTATTTTTAGTGAACACCAATATCACGTGGGTTGTGAGTATTGGGAGTGGAGTATGTGTGGTTGTTTTAGAACAGTTGGTGTACACACCGAACTATATAACTCCTAGTGTTGAGGTGAATGTTTAATTTTTATATATGTGGTGAATGATTGTAACTTTATTTTTGCATTGGTGAATGATTGTAATAGATAGGTTTATTATCTCTTGCTTGGTTTGAAGCCTTGATCCTTACAAACATTCGTGAAATCAAGTGTCTTACTTATAACTTTGTTTTTGGTGTAAAGTTGTCCTAAGAACTAAGTTTGAATCAATTTTTCAATACGAGTGCTATTGAAATTTGTGATTTATTCTAATTTTATTATTTTTATTTCAGTACTTTAAGTTTTTATTTGGCATAGCCCTATTTACCTTATCTCCCCCCCCCCCCCCCCATCTAGGACTGTTATGCTTGTTTTTTTCAAGTGGTATCAGAGCTAAGTTGCTCATTTTTTAGATTAAGTTTATTGAGTTTAAAGATCTAGAGCTTTCATTACATCAAATTTCGATGGCTTGCCTACTACTAGGCCACCACCTTTTGATGGCTCTAACTATGCATACTGGAAAGCCAGAATGAGAATTTTTTTTAAATCCTTAGATGAAAGCGTGTGATAAGCCATTGTAACCAAATGGAAATGTAACACCCTAAAAATTGGGGGTCGTGTATAAACTCAACTCCCGAGTTCCAGACCGTCACTTATGCAACACAAATGATTATGATTCAATGTTGTTTGATTTAAAGCATTCTCATGAGTAAAAGTATACCAAAACTTCAATTCATACTTCAGATCCAGTGATAAAAGCAAGCGGAAGACTAAACAATATATATATCACTGTATGAAAAAAAAACAAAGTAAATCTCATCTGTCTCTAAAGTATGAATACATCTCTGAGTCTCATATACATATACATGAACAAAAGTAAATGTCTAAAATGGTCCCACTGAAGTCCCATCGATCCAGGTCGCCTACGCAAAGCCATCGTGATACTGCATGTACGAGAACTCGTCCTGGTCCTCGTCGAAGTCTGGCTCTGCCTCCTGGATCTCAGCCTCACCTGCCTCTACAACAGGGTCTGGTGGGTGTTGCAAACACCATCCCGTAACGTGGGAGTGAGTGATCAACTCAGTGGAATCATAGAGAAAAGATTAGCATGTTCACAATTCAATCATGTGATAATAGTAAAGCAGTAAATCAGACAATCCTAATACTGTTGTTAATGCAAGATGACATGACGTGATGTATGCCCTCCCCGACGATCTCCCTCATACGGCAACATCTTACGACTGCGGCATGCAATCGACCCTCAAGTGCTCCACATCTTCCATGCACATGCAATGGCATGGTGATATGATTTTCAAGTTGTTATTAGTCCATTCAAACAGTAAGATTGGGAAACTAAGGTACTTTCCTTGTATCAATCCCAACACAGATCCTGTCTAGGGTCGTCACTCCTAGTAATCTCATACGATGTATATTTTGTAGGTCACTGCAAGGGCTGCCAGGGCTGTTGCTCGCACTCGTTGCACCGCTCCTCCATCACCTTATCAATACAGGCCTACTGTACTCTACTGCTACTGGAGGGTTGTCGCCTCCTGTAGACTCAGAATACGCTCGCGGTCACTACAAAGGACTCGTCGCCTGATCAGTGTAGGCTGACAGCTAGAATATAGTGTCCCATACCACCATAATCTGCTCACGAGTCTAGGTGCTCACTGGTCACTACGGGGAGGTTAATGGCCCCAGCGTAGGCCGACAGCTCGACCACGGTGTCCCATACCACCATGCCCGGCTCATGAGTCTTTGTGGATCAAGGTACCATGGTTAACAGGGTTTACAATGGTAAGTTCAGTACCCTAGGTTCAAGCAGTTATGACTCATACAAGATGAACATACATCGGCCAGTCGGGTTTCTTGACGGGCTCGATTAGCATGATCGCATCTCAAGTCGAACGACATGAAGTGCGTAAAACAGTTCGCGTGGCCTAACCGCTGCGGCTAACCTCAAACACGACGCGCGTTCATCGACGCGTCGTTCGTGGCCAAGACCAGCCAGCCACGAATTCGATCAGTTACCGACTGCCTGGACTAAGTATAGTCCCAAACAATTATGGAATCACATCAGCAATTCATATAGGAATATTGGAATTGAAATACAATCATGTGAGCATGTTAACACATGTTATAACATTCAACTTAAGTAAATCTTCAAACACATATATTTCATGCATGTAATGAAATCATGCATATAGTCAACATGTAGAAAATCATTTAGGTCAGCATATTAATTGAGAAATCAATCTCAAACTATCTCATAACATCATTTAATTCAATACATACTAATACAAGCATTTATACAAACACAAACACTACACACTTAAGTCTACATATAGTATGTCGACCCGAAGTGTGCAATTAGGCGAATCTCTTCGCCAAACTAATTATACACGTATTCCTAACTTCCTAATGCGACAACAAACCATGTCAATCACATCAGCAAAATATGAACGTAATCTGTACTTCCTACAAATGACTAAAATGCCCTAAATCTCATATTCTTCGTTAATTTACGAAACAGGAAACGGAGAGCATTTTGTACATGTCAAACGGCGATGCCGTCGATAATCTACTATTAAACGACATTGAAAGCATTGTAAACTGTCAATCAAAGCATCTAAAATCTCACCTTATCTCTTACGGATGCGTGATTTCGAACGGAGCGTGTACGCTTCGTCTACGGCAGTAGGAGAACCTGGTTTACGAAGTATGTTAGCTAACACGCTATGAATCCTAGTAAACCCTAAATCAGCAACTTCTAGGGTTGTTTCATACCTGAAAAAGCAGAGAAATCACCGACCAGGTGATTGGGAAGAGTTGCTGAAGCACGTGCAACTAGCGGCACGAAGGTGGGAAAAATCCTTCCACTCTCTCTCTCAAACTCTCTCATTTTCTCCCTCCCAAAGCTAGGGTTTTGCAATTTTCGGATGGGAGAGAGGAATGAGGGTTTCAACCCCTTTTATAAGCTTAAAAATGACGGAAACAGACTCCGGAACGAAGTTTACTTAGTGCATATCCATTTCGGGGCTGTTTCGGTTCAAAAGATGCTTTCTGGTGGTCCCCTAGTCGAATGCGATCGGACTTAAGCTCATGCGTACCAGATATAACACGTATTAAGTTTTCAGTCTGGCAGGGTTCGCAGATCGCACATGGCGGACCAGTTTCAGTTCAGCGGTCACCACGCGTAGATCAGGGCTGAAAGTCTCATGATATAAAATAAAAATTTTTCCTGATCTGAGGACGTAATCTGGATGAATTCTGACGGTCAGAACGCTTAATACTGACGCGTCAAGTCGTGTGCCAGATTTGAATTTAAAATTCCAATTCTGTCCCTATTCGCACTCTCTTCAGTCCGGGCTCAATGAAATAGCCTGCGATTGTCGGTTGGACTTGATTTTCGAAATGAGTGTCAAGTCCAACAAGGCGGTTCTAACGGTCTAAGGTAGGAAGTATCGGACTTTCGACGTGCGGTCTAGATCCAATACAAAAATTCAAAGCGGTCCAGAGACCAAACCTGCTTAGAGTTTGATATGGGGTTATAGAGTATTATAGAGTCGTTTGTTCTACTCGATTTGGGTCTTGTAGAACGTATTTAAAGTGATCAGGGACTATTTCCCAGCCACTCCAGCGTTGTGCTAGCTAACTTACGCTTAATTTCCATAGAAATTAATTCTACGCGATTTCGGGTCGAGTTGGTACTCGAGCCCAAGTACGGATTTTTCACGGGCGTTACAGGAAATCACCTATGTCTGAAGTTCTAGGTAGTGATGAAACTAAATCTATGAAAGAAACTCCATTCTATTTATGGACTTCACCTCAGAAAAACGAAAGCAGTGCAAATGCTGAGGCCTTAAATGCCATAACTTGTAGTATATCGCCTGATAAATTGAAAAAAAAATCATTTCATGTTATACAATTAAACAAGCCTGGGAGATTCTTGAAATGACACATGAAGGAACTACTATAGTCAAGAAATCTAAAGTTCAAATCCTCACTATAAAATTTAAAGAAATTTGTATGGAAGAAAATAAAACTTTCATGGACTTCTTTACGAAATTAAATGATATAGTAAATTCCATGTGGAGTCTAATAGATGGAATCCCAGAAAGTAAGGTCTGTGCTAAAATATTGCACTCTCTTCCTGAGAGATTCAATTCCAAAGTAACTGTCATTCAAGAATTAGGAGACACTTTTCTAATGAAGGTTGATGAGTTAGTTGGTTCTCTCCAAACGTATGAGTTAAATTTTAAAGCTCCTAAAAGTAAGTCTATTGCTCTTAAATCATCTAAATCTGTTTCAAAAGATAACTGTGTTAATTCTGATGTTGAAGATACAAAAATGATATGACTTTACTTGCTAAGAAATTTTACAGAATTTTCAAAAACAAAAAAAGATCTAGTTTTCAAAAACCATTCGACAAAAGAAAAAGAAAATCTAAATCCTGAAAATCTGTAAAAGACAGTTAATGTTTCAACTACCATGAATACGGGAATTTGGTGAATAAATGTCCTAAAAGGGATAGATAAAAAAGAAATGGCATGATAGATACTTGGGATGAATCATCCAGCTTTGAAAGTTCTTCTGAGTTAGATGAATAAAAACAAAAAAAATTAAATGAAGTAAAAGCCCTGATGACTATAGCCAGAGCCACCTCCTCAGATAACTGTAATTTATCTGATTATGATAATCTTAGGAGTGACCCTGAAAATGAGAATGAAGATGATCTTCAAGATGCGTACAATGTCTTATACAGGGAAAGTTGCAAAATTGCTGTCAAACTGAAAATTCAAAGGGAAAAAATATCTTAAAGTAAAAGAAGAATTTGAAAATAATATTTTGAAAAAATCTTATCTTTCTGATTGTTTTGAAATAAAAAAACTTGGTTTAAATTTTAAAACCTCGAATTTAGAGAAACTTAGAATTGAAAATGAGAATCTAGAACTCAAAGTTTCTTCTCTTTTGAGTTCTAATGATACTTAGAGATATGCCCATGGAGACCCTAAGCTAGAAAAGCTATTAACCACATCTAGAAAATGTGGCGATAAATCGAGTTTAGGCTATATCAAAGATAGTTCACTGAAAAATAAAAATGTATCTCCTATATTTGTAAAAGGAGAATCCTCAAACTCTAAAGGTAAGAACTTGAGAAATTTTGGTCGAAATGATTTTAAAAATTCAAAATCTTTTCAAGTTTTTAAGATTAATTCTAATACTATCAGCAACAGAAATCAAATATTTAATAAATCTCCTTTGGTTGAAAAAATAGTGGACTTACTCAAAGAGCTTCTTAAATCTAACTCAAATGAATTGGAGTTAATAGACACTGAAATAATTCCAACTCCCAAAAATGGAGAAAATCCAATGAAATTTCTAAACCTAGAACCATATTGAAATGGGTTCCAAAGGTTACATGTCTTGTTGCCCACACTGCCTTCAAAGCCACTAGCCATTCAAAATGGTACATGGACAGTGGATGTTCAAGACGTGATAGGTGACAAAGAAATATTCACTAACTTCAGAGAAGTAAATGACATATCAGTTACTTTTGGTGATGGAAATAACTGCAGAATTATTGGCCAAGGTGCTATTCAACTCTCTAATTTCCATCCATTTGAGAATGTACTGTATGTTGAAGGTCTAAAACATAACCTCCTTAGTATATATCAAATTTGCGATAACAAACATAGCGTGAAATTTACAAATCACGGATGTGAGATATCAAATGAGAAGGGAAGTTTGATATTAAATGGCCGTAGAACTTCTGAGAATTGTTATATTATTAATGACTCATGCTCTTTTAATTTCTCATGTTACATGGTCCAAACAAATGAAATAAAACTATGGCATAAACGTCTTGGATATGTCAACTTTAGAGATCTCTATAGCTTGAGCAAATGAGATCAGATTCGTGGCCTACCCAAATTAAAAAAAGGTAGAAAAGATTTGTGGCGCATGTCAGATTGACAAGCAAATCAAGAGTAGTCACAAAAATGTAAACTCCTTATCCACATCCAAACCCTTGAACTACTCCATATGGACTTGGTAGGACCAACGAGAATGGAGAGTAAAGGTGGAAAGAAGTATATTCTAGTTATTATACATGATTTTACCAGATACACTTGGGTAGCTTTCTTGAGAAAAAAAATCTGAAACTCTTAATAAAGTTAGAAGAATTCTAAAACGAATTCAGATTGAAAAAGAAGTACATGTGATCAAGATCAGAAGTGATCATGGTACTGAGTTTGAAAATAGTAGTTTTGATAAGTACTGTACAGACCATGGTATATCACATGAGTTCTCATCTCCTAAAACAGTTCAATAGAATGGGATTGTTGAAAGAAAGAACAGAGTATTATAAGAAATGTCCAATGTAATGCTAAATAGTATGAATTTACCAAAAAAGTTATGGGCTGAAGCTGTTAATACTGCTTGCTACATTATAAATTATGTGTATGTTAGAAAAGCTAAAGATAAAACAACCTATGAGCTATGGTCTAATAAGAAGCCAACTGTTAAATACTTTCAAACTTTTGGAAGTAAATGTTACATTTTATGTGACTAAAAAAATTTGGGTAAGTTTGAAGCAAAGAGTGATGATGGAATATTCTTGTGTTATGCTCTGAATAGTCGAGCATATCTTGTTCTTAATAAAAGAACATGAGTGATTCAGGAATCGATTAATGTTGTAATTGATGATCACCTGATCACACCCACATTAAGTCTAGATGATGATGAAGTCAACATTATCGACAAACTTGACTCTTCATTTAAATCAGATAATTCTGAATCAAGGTCAGTCAAAGACCATCTGATTGATCAGATATTAGGAAACCCTCGTACTAGTGTTCAGACAAGAAAACAATTAGAGAATATCTATAACTACATCTGCTTCACTTCTCAAATTGAATCGACAAATGTAAATGAAGCACTTATCGATGAAAATTGAATTTTAGCTAATGTTTGGTATTTGGTTCCCATACCATCTAATAAACATATAATTGGAACCAAATGAATTTTTAAGAATAAATCTGATGAAATGAGAAATATTAAAACAAGGCTAGACTAGTTCTACAAGGCTACACTCAGATAGAAGGAATTGACTACGATGAAACCTTTGCACTAGTTGCATGCCTTAAATCCATTAGATTATTTATATCAATTGCTTGCTATAAAAAATTTAAGATATATCAAATGAATGTTAAAAGTGCGTTTATAAATGGTGATTTACATGAAGAGGTATATGTTGAACAACCTAAGGGTTTTGAGGATCCTAAACTCTCAGATCATGTATATCGTTTTAAAAATACACTTTATTAATTAAAACAAACTCATAGGGAATGGTATAAAAAGTTGACAAATTTTTTTTGTTAGTATCAACTTTATCATGAGAAGCGTTGATAAAACTTAATTCGTCATCATGATGGGGTCCATTAAGAGTGGCCCCATCATGGAATGATCATGTTAATCATGGTGGGACATCGGCCACACTTAAGGTCCAAAGTGAGATCCATACCATCAATCGGTAGGCTCCACTTGACCCATCATCGAAACATGAAATTTAGGCCTATAAAACACTCACCGTTCGATCTTCTTGGTCTGATGGAACGCCAAAATCCCTGGCTCTCACTTTGATGGAAGATGATAAGAATTGAAGGGCTAGGATGATGGATCTTGGGGTAGGAAGTGGGCCATACACAACACACTTTTCTCTCCTTGGAAGTGCTTGGACGGCTAATTCTTTTGGTGCTTAGAAAATGTGTAGATAAAGAGAGAGAGAAAGGGTGGTTGTAAGAGAGAGGTGATGGGTATGAGTGATGGATGTGAGTGATAGATGTACTTGACTTGAGAGTCGACTTAGGCTAGGTTGCTTGTCTTGGGGAGAAAGAAAGCATGGGTTGTGTACTTGACTAGTTATGAGATGTGTACTTGATTGATTGATTGATTGATGGGATGGGTAATAGAGATTCTCTTGGGTTCACAAATACGTGGCGTTTCTTCAAGATAAACGCGGGCCCACATCTCCTGTCCTGGGTATCGCATCATAGTGATGGCGTAGATGCAATGGTACAAGTCTCGGATTGAGCCGACTCAGATCTATTGGATACGACTTAGGGTCATGCGCAAACATTGATTATAGGTCATAAGTTGCTAGAATTTGATGGGAAGGATCGCGGGAGTCTACGAAACGGTATGGACTAGGATACGGGCCTTGAATTTGGTGCATGGGTGTCAACCATGGTGTTTCCCGAGATATACAATTATGATATGGCATGGCAATATGATGATGATGATATGATTACGGATGCGTGTAATACAGTTATGGCTGTGGTATAAGAGAAATGAAAATATGATTTGGTGATACTGGTAACATTAACTCAGAGAATTACTATGATGCATTGCTTTGGCATTGATATCATACCATATGTACTATACGCCTTTCACCATACATGATTTCTTCGTGGCATATTTATCTTGTTTGCATGTAGGACACACTACACACACGTGTGTACTCACTAGGTTTTTTTCCTAAGCTTCCTATTTTTTATTTTTTTAAGCCAGGAGTAACTCGAAAGGCTTAGTTTTCTCGATGCATTGTATCTATTTTTTGATTTAGCAATGTTGGCATTGTGTACCTTTTGAAAAACACTGTGCTTATAACCATCAAGATTTAAAATGGAGAGTGGTGCTTAGTATTTTGATCATGGGTATTATATATATATATATATATATATATATATATATATATATATATATATATATATATATATATATATATATATATAAATTTCAGTCAAAAATCTTCCTTATAGTGCATCAAACTTGGGACTTTATATATTGTAACACTTCGAATTTTTGTCAACCTGAGATTAGACGTCCTTAGGCAATGGGTCGACCATAACACCTTGGTAACCTCTCAGAACCCAATTCCAAAGCCAAAGAAATCACTCTTCAACCCATTTCCTTCAAAACTCACCTTTCACCACCTCATTCTTCAAACTTCTCCAAGTATTTTCATATTAGACATGACTCGTCAAGTTTAAATAGTAAAGAATACCAATCCTAGGGTATTAATGATGAAGAACAATACCGAAGGTAAAAATTACCATGAATAGTAAATAAATGGGTAAAATGGGTTTCGACCCTTAACCTTTTGGAATTTAACAAAATAGATGGGTTAGTTGGATGGATTAGCCTCTCCTACCCCAAAATCATATGCCACATGATATATAAACTCATTCTGGTTTACAAACTGGCCCCGAAATGCTCCAAATGGAGTCTTGGGCCTATCCAAGCCCAAATACAATGAACCAGGGTGGGTCCCACATATATTTGGGGTCCCTAGGGCAGGGGGAACCCAGCCCATATGGCCGGCATCACCGGTTTACAGTTTGACTGGCGAGGGCTCGCCGTACAGTGGGCCCCACTCGGGCCGGCCTTCGGGCCGGAGGTGTTTGGGGGTTAGGGTAGCCCCCTGGTGTAACACCCCGGATTTTGGCCAATCTGGGATTTGACGTCCTTAGGCAATGAGTCAACTAAAACACCTGGAAAATCGCTCAGAACCCAATTTCATAGCCAAAGAAACCACTTAGGATTAATTCCTATGGAAATTCAGCGTAAGTTAGCTAGCTCAACGCTGGAGTAGCTGGGAAACAGTCCCTGATCACTTTAAATACGTTCTACAAGACCCAAATCGAGTAGAACGTATGACTCCATAATACTCTATAACCTCGGATCAAACTCTAAGCGGGTTTGTTCTCTGGACCACTTTGAATTCTTGTATTGGATTTAGACCGCGCGTCGAAAGTCCGTTACTTCCTATCTTAGACCGTTAGAACCGCCCAGCTGGACTTGACAATCATCTCGAAAATCAAGTCAAACCGATAATCACAGACTATTTCGTTGAACCCGGACTGAAGAGACCGCGAATAGGGACAGATTTGGAATTTCAAATTCAAATCTGGCACACGACTTGACGCGTCAGTATTAAGCGTTCTGACCGTCAGAATTCAGCCAGATTACACCCTTGGATCAGGAAAAATTTCTATTTTATAACATGAGACTTTCAGCCCTGATCTACGTGCGGTGACCGCTGAACTGAAACTGGTCCACCACACGCGATCTGCAAACCCTGCCGGAGTGAAAACTTAATACGTGCTATATGAGCTTAAGTCCTATCGCGTTCGACCAGGGGACCACCAGAAATCATCTTTTGGACCGAAACAGCCCCGCTTTGGTTAAGCATCAAGTGAACTTTGTTCCCGAGCCTATTCCGGGCATTTTTAAGCTTATAAAAGGGGTTGAAACCCTCTCATATCTCTCCCATCCGAATTTGGGAAAAGCCATAGATTGAGGGAGAGAAAAGGTGAGAGATTGTGAGGGAGGTGGGAGAGAATTTCCTGCTGCTGGTGCTACCTGCTACACGTGTTTAAGCCACGCGATCCAAGCACTTTCCTGGCGATTCCTCCACGTTTTCAGGTAAGAAATAGCCCTTGAAGTTGCTGATTTGGCATTCGTTCCGTTCCATAGCATGTAAACTGATATAACTCGTAAATTAGGTTCTCTATTCGCCGTAGACGAAGCGTATACGCTCCGTTCGAACTCTCACTCCTAAAAGGGAAAAGGTGCGGATATTAGACGCTTTGATTGACTGTTTCCAAAGCTTTCAATGTCGTTTAATAGTAGATTCTTGATGGCAACGCCGTTTGACATGTACAACATGCTGTCCGTTTCCTGTTTCGTAAACTAACGAAGAATATGAGATTTAGGGCATTTTAGTCATTTGTAGGAAGTATAGATTTCATTCATGTTTTGCTGATGTGATTGACATGATATGTTGTCCCATTAGGATGTTAGGAATACGTGCATAATTAGTTTGGTGAAGAGATTCGCCTAAATGCGCACTTCGGGTCGACATACTATATATAGACTTAAGTGTGTAGTGTATGTGTTTGTATAAATGCTTGTATTAGTATGTATTGAATTAAATGGTGTTATGAATTAGTTTGAGATTGATTTCTCAATTAATATGCTGGTGTGAATGGTTTCCTACATGTTAGCCATATGCATGATTTCATGATATGAAAGAAATGCATGTGCTTGACGATTCGCTTAAGCTGTATGTTATAACATGTGCTTGATGATTTCCTTATGAGTTACTTTGGGATTGAATTCTCAATTAATATGTTGATGGAGAGGATTTCCTATATGTTGGCGACATGCTTAATTTCATTATATGTGTGAAAGACATGTGTACGATGATTTGCTTAAGTTCTATGTAATAACATGTGTTAACATGCTCTCATGGTTGTATTTCATTTCCATTACCCTTACACAACTGCTGATGTGATTCTATGATTGTTTGGGACTATGCCTAGTCCAGGCAGTCGGTAACCGAGCGAATTCGTGGTTAGCTTATCTTCGCCACGAACGACGCGTCGATGAACGCGAGTCGTGTTTGGAGTTGACGGCAGTGGTTAGGCCACGCGAAGTGTTTTACGCACTTCATGTCGTTCGACTTGAGATGCGATCGCGCTAGTCGAGCCCGTCAAGTAACCCGACTGGCCGATGTATGTTCACCTTGTATGAGTCATAACTGCTTGAACTTAGGGTACTGAACTTACCATTGTAAACCCTGTTAACCATGGTACCTTGATCCATAAAGACTCATGAGCCGGACATGGTGGTATGGGACACCGTGGTCGAGCTGTCGGCCTACGCTGGGGCCATAAACCTCCCCGTAGTGACCAGTGAGCACCTAGTCTCGTGAGCAGATTATGGTGGTATGGGACACTATATTCTAGCTGTCGGCCTACACTGATCAGGCGACGAGTCCTTTGTAGTGACCGCGAGCGTATTCTGAGTCTACGGGAGGCGACGACCCTTCAGTAGCAGTAGAGTACAGTAGGCCTGTATTGATAAGGTGATGGGGGAGCGGAGCAACGAGTGCGTGCAACAGCCCTGGCAGCCCTTGCAGCGACCTACGAAATATACATCGTATGAGATTACTAGGAGTGACGACCCTAGACAGGATCTGTGTTGGGATTGATATAAGGGAAGTACCTTAGTTTCCCAATCCTACTGTTTGAATGGACTAATAATAGATCAAAAATCATATCACCATAGCATTGCATGTGCCTGGAAGATGTGGAGCACTCTAGGGAGTGTGGCATGCCGTGGTCGTAAGATGTTGCCGTATGAGGGAGATCGTCGGTGAGGGCATACATCACGTCATGTCATAATTACATTAACAAAAGTATTAGGATTGTTTGATTTACTGCGTTACTATTATCGCATGATTGATTTGATAACATGTTAATCTTTGCTCTATTATTCCACTGAGTTAGCTACTCACTCCCACGTTACGGGACGGTGTTCCTGGACACCCACCAGACCCTTTTGTGATTGCAGATGATGGCGCGACCTGTGAGGCGGAGCTGGATTTGATGATGATGAGGAGGATTCCTCCTATACGCGTGTTCTGATTGACGGGATTACAGGGAGGTTGATTAGATGTCTTGACACTTGTCATTTTATATTTTCAGAGCACTCATGTATATACTTTCTTTATATTTTGAGGTATATATGTATATGTTTAACCTGGTAACATGTTCACACTCAAGAGACACAACAGTTTATATATGTTATACATACTATCACAGTCTTCCGCTTGCGAATTTAACTGTCTCTTGAGTATGATATGCTGTTCTGGCTTAATCTCACTCATGTTTAATACATTATCACAGACAACATTCAATCATACATATCTATGTTGCATAAATAACATTTTGGAACTCGGGAGTTGGGTTTTTGCTCGACCCCCCCGATTTTCGGGATGTTACAGATGGTATCAGAGCATGATTTGGATTAAACCGGGCCTGGGTTATGGTCACGCAACGTACGCTGTCGCTTCCTTTGACTTAGGTGGGTGCGAGAAGGGTCTAGAAACACTCATAGGATCCCAGATTCGCCAATAGGCGAAGTCTATTCATTTCGATCGCATGATCGAGTCCGTATCGCACCTAGGGTCGCGTAAAGCAATCCGAATAGCTCCTAGGTTGTAGGTAAGTGGGTGGAGACGTTCTTTGAATGATTCTAAATCCGTAAATATGAATCCTTGGGCCGTGGGACAACCACGACCCCTGTATCAATCGCCAGGGCTTAAAAACCCCGTTTCACCGAAAATCTTCAAAATTCTTCCTCTCACCACTCCAATCTTCAATTATTTCTTATCCATTTCATATTAGGCATCAATAATAATGTGAAAATAACAAAAAATCCTACTTTCACAAAATTTATAGTGAATAGTAAAATTTTATGAAAAATGGCCATAAGGCCATTCTAAATTCACTTTCTTTAGTAACTAATGGGCTAGATGGATGTACTAGATCCTTATACCCCAAAATCATATGCTGCATGATAGGATTTTGTATTCGGGATTGAAGATTGGCCCTGAAAAGCCTCGAATGGATGTTACAAATGTTTTGGCCTCCCTAGGGCAATCTACAATGAACCAAAGTGTGAACCATACCTTTTTAGAATCCCTAGGGCAAGGGGAACCCATCCCATATGGCCTCAGTGTCCAGTTTACAACTTCACCGACGATGCCATCGCCGATTCGGCGATGCATCGCCGGTCAAACTCTTCGAATGGGTCTGATCTTTGGGCTGGAGGAGTTTGGGGGCTAGGGTAGTCCCCTGGTATGCGGTCCGTACCTTGAAACTCCCTAAAAGATGTACTTCCTTCACAAAAGTCCCCTTCCCTAGCCCCATTTTCATTTTCTTGCTGCCCTAACCCAAAACTGTGGTTCCAAACCACCCGTAGATCCATTCCCTGCCAAAAACGACCACCCTCCATCGTTCCTTTGAAGTTGGCAGCCCTCCCTCTTGAAGGTTTCATCCGTTGGAGCTCCTAAAACCCCCAAATCGAGCTGAATTCGTGAGGTGCTCCATTCCCCTTTTTCATTTTCATTTCTTTCTGAAAATACATCCTAGGGGAGCTTGAAGCATCCCTCTACAACGTCTAGATTTCATTCTGTCCATTTGGGCAACCATTTCCCTGCATTTCCTCCTCCTTCCATGGCTATTGTTAAGGCTGTTTCAGCCTTTTTCTCTCTTTTCACCATCCTCCCTCTCAATCCTATTTCTCCATTTTCTTTGCTTAAGGGATACTGAAAATATATGGCCGAGAGAGCTCTAGTGAGCAACAGACAGTATTAGACTCGACAGGGATAAAGAAGGTAAGTCGGGACTGTGGTAAAGTCCTTTGGTAGAGTTAGGCATTTATGCCTTTGCCCTGTAGATTGTTTGATTTTTGTTTCAAGGATTTCGGTGTTTTGTTGTTATTGGGTCTAGGGATGTCACTGGTAGACAATGTGTTGCGTTAGTGGTTTGGGCTTAGCACAGCCGAATGCATCTCTGTCATAATCCATGTGGAACTTTATTCCATATATTGTGACGAAATTTGGTTAGATGGAATACATGACGTTTCATTTCGCTGTAAGGTATTGTCCCTAGGTTGGGAGTATAGTGACTCCCGGGATTCAGTCAACAAATGAATTTTTATCCCACCCCACCCTCCTACCAAGCATGCCACTCCCGATCCCAACATGAGATTAGGAATGTAGTTTCGTTTCATAGACCCTTGGCGTTTTGGACCCAGCGATAGTACTCCTAGATTTGAAGGATCTGACGACATAAGAAATCCAATTCCATTTAGATAATCTTGACCCTAAGCAATAGAAGACTTCCCTGTAGTAGAAATAGTATGGAACCATTTAACGTTTAAACTTAGGCTTTGGATTATAACTACTGAGTTACAGACTAGGCTACTAGTTGACTTAGGCAGTGTAAGGCCTATATATGCTAAGGGATAGTAGGTTAGATTTGGTTGGAATGGGACTCCCTTCCTTCGGTAGATCCCTTTATGGCTTATAGACTTCTGTTGTTACCCATAGGAAGGAACCATACACTCTCAGGGAACATTTATAACTCCCTCAGATTGAACTTAGAATGTACTAGCACGCCCCTTAGAATTACCTTCCCCAAGGGCTTATTGCATTCGGGAATGCGGAATAAAGGAACTACATGTAAGCGATGTATTCGCGGTTTGAATCGACTTCTTAATCCTAGTAGTTACCAATAAATCCAATGCTCTGATCAAGCAGACGATCGGCATCGACTCGGATTAAGAATTGATACAATAAATCTTCTGTTCTAGCTAGACAGAAAGTCTATGTATCCGGCTCAGACCCACTATACTACTTTTCTTCCGTGTTGGCTCGACCACATACAACCGAACGGGATCACAGTGTCTTTGGGAAATGGCGAGGACTTAAAGCCAGTAGAGAATTCGACATCTTGCCACCAACTCATACCTGCCCCTGAACTCAACCACTATAGAACTTAGGGTCGTCTCTATCACCATAGATACCAATGCCATAGAACGCATCATTAGCAAGGAAAACCATGTAGAGAAAGGTTGTTTCCATTTTAGGTCAAGGATAGCTCCTAAGTTGCGCCTCGTTCTGATATACGGATCGATGCTAAGATTCTTCAACCTTAAGTAAAACTAAGTTTTAAGGGGGGTAGAACGTATTGAGTCCAATCCAGTTAGGTTAGTCAACGCTACCGTTTGATCAGAGTGGCGCAGCGGAAGAGTGGTTGGCCTCTTTCCCACTGGCCCAAGATCGAAACCTTTGAGTTCGGATATACATACGATTAGGTTATTAAATAGGATTTGAACCTTCCTTAGAGAAAGTACTCCTTGCCCTTTGCCAATGTCGGGGATGACATTGTGTTTTAAGGGGGGTAGATTGTAACACCCCGGATTTTGGCCAATCTAGGATTTGACGTCCTTAGGCAATGGGTCAACTAAAACACCTGGAAAATCGCTCAGAACCCAATTTCATAGCCAAAGAAACCACTTAGGATTAATTCCTATGGAAATTCAGCGTAAGTTAGCTAGCGCAACGCTGGAGTAGCTGGGAAACAGTCCCTGATCACTTTAAATACGTTCTACAAGACCCAAATCGAGTAGAACGTATGACTCCATAATACTCTATAACCTCGGATCAAACTCTAAGCGGGTTTGTTCTCTGGACCACTTTGAATTCTTGTATTGGATTTAGACCGCGCGTCGAAAGTCCGTTACTTCCTATCTTAGACCGTTAGAACCGCCCAGCTGGACTTGACAATCATCTCGAAAATCAAGTCAAACCGATAATCACAGACTATTTCGTTGAACCCGGACTGAAGAGACCGCGAATAGGGACAGATTTGGAATTTCAAATTCAAATCTGGCACACGACTTGACGCGTCAGTATTAAGCGTTCTGACCGTCAGAATTCAGCCAGATTACACCCTTGGATCAGGAAAAATTTCTATTTTATAACATGAGACTTTCAGCCCTGATCTACGTGCGGTGACCGCTGAACTGAAACTGGTCCACCACACGCGATCTGCAAACCCTGCCGGACTGAAAACTTAATACGTGCTATATCTGGTACGCATGAGCTTAAGTCCGATCGCGTTCGACCAGGGGACCACCAGAAATCATCTTTTGGACCGAAACAGCCCCGCTTTGGTTAAGCATCAAGTGAACTTTGTTCCCGAGCCTATTCCGGGCATTTTTAAACTTATAAAAGGGGTTGAAACCCTCTCATATCTCTCCCATCCGAATTTGGGAAAAGCCATAGATTGAGGGAGAGAAAAGGTGAGAGATTGTGAGAGAGATGGGAGAGAATTTCCTGCTGCTGGTGCTACCTGCTACACGTGTTTAAGCCACGCGATCCAAGCACTTTCCCGGCGATTCCTCCACGTTTTCAGGTAAGAAATAGCCCTAGAAGTTGCTGATTTGGCATTCGTTCCGTTCCATAGCATGTAAACTGATATAACTCGTAAATTAGGTTCTCTATTCGCCGTAGACGAAGCGTATACGCTCCGTTCGAACTCTCACCCCTAAAAGGGAAAAGGTGCGGATATTAGACGCTTTGATTGACTGTTTCCAAAGCTTTCAATGTCGTTTAATAGTAGATTCTTAATGGCAACGCCGTTTGACATGTACAACATGCTGTCCGTTTCCTGTTTCGTAAACTAACGAAGAATATGAGATTTAGGGCATTTTAGTCATTTGTAGGAAGTATAGATTTCATTCATGTTTTGCTGATGTGATTGACATGATATGTTGTCGCATTAGGATGTTAGGAATACGTGCATAATTAGTTTGGCGAAGAGATTCGCCTAAATGCGCACTTCGGGTCGACATACTATATGTAGACTTAAGTGTGTAGTGTATGTGTTTGTATAAATGCTTGTATTAGTATGTATTGAATTAAATGGTGTTATGAATTAGTTTGAGATTGATTTCTCAATTAATATGCTGGTGTGAATGGTTTCCTACATGTTAGCCATATGCATGATTTCATGATATGAATGAAATGCATGTGCTTGACGATTCGCTTAAGGTGTATGTTATAACATGTGCTTGATGATTTCCTTATGAGTTACTCTGGGATTGAATTCTCAATTAATATGTTGATGGAGAGGATTTCCTATATGTTGGCGACATGCTTAATTTCATTATATGTGTGAAAGACATGTGTACGATGATTTGCTTAAGTTCTATGTAATAACATGTGTTAACATGCTCTCATGGTTGTATTTCATTTCCATTACCCTTACACAACTGCTGATGTGATTCTATGATTGTTTGGGACTATGCCTAGTCCAGGCAGTCGGTAACCGAGCGAATTCGTGGTTAGCTTATCTTCGCCACGAACGACGCGTCGATGAACGCGAGTCGTGTTTGGAGTTGACGGCAGTGGTTAGGCCACGCGAAGTGTTTTACGCACTTCATGTCGTTCGACTTGAGATGCGATCGCGCTAGTCGAGCCCGTCAAGTAACCCGACTGGCCGATGTATGTTCACCTTGTATGAGTCATAACTGCTTGAACCTAGGGTACTGAACTTACCATTGTAAACCCTGTTAACCATGGTACCTTGATCCATAAAGACTCATGAGCCGGACATGGTGGTATGGGACACCGTGGTCGAGCTGTCGGCCTACGCTGGGGCCATAAACCTCTCCGTAGTGACCAGTGAGCACCTAGTCTCGTGAGCAGATTATGGTGGTATGGGACACTATATTCTAGCTGTCGGCCTACACTGATCAGGCGACGAGTCCTTTGTAGTGACCGCGAGCGTATTCTGAGTCTACGGGAGGCGACGACCCTTCAGTAGCAGTAGAGTACAGTAGGCCTGTATTGATAAGGTGATGGGGGAGCGGAGCAACGAGTGCGTGCAACAGCCCTGGCAGCCCTTGCAGCGACCTACAAAATATACATCGTATGAGATTACTAGGAGTGACGACCCTAGACAGGATCTGTGTTGGGATTGATATAAGGGAAGTACCTTAGTTTCCCAATCCTGCTGTTTGAATGGACTAATAATAGATCAAAAATCATATCACCATAGCATTGCATGTGCCTGGAAGATGTGGAGCACTCTAAGGAGTGTGGCATGCCGCGGTCGTAAGATGTTGCCGTATGAGGGAGATCGTAGGTGAGGGCATACATCACGTCATGTCATAATTGCATTAACAACAGTATTAGGATTGTTTGATTTACTGCGTTACTATTATCGCATGATTGATTTGATAACATGTTAATCTTTGCTCTATTATTCCACTGAGTTAGCTACTCACTCCCACGTTACGGGACGGTGTTCCTGGACACCCACCAGACCCTTTTGTGATTGCAGATGATGGCGCGACCTGTGAGGCGGAGCTGGATTTGATGATAATGAGGAGGATTCCTCCTATACGCGTGTTCTGATTGACGGGATTACAGGGAGGTTGATTAGATGTCTTGACACTTGTCATTTTATATTTTCAGAGCACTCATGTATATACTTTCTTTATATTTTGAGGTATATATGTATATGTTTAACCTGGTAACATGTTCACACTCAAGAGACACACAACAGTTTATATATGTTATACATACTATCACAGTCTTCCGCTTGCGAATTTAACTGTCTCTTGAGTATGATATGCTGTTCTGGCTTAATCTCACTCATGTTTAATACATTATCACAGACAACATTCAATCATACATATCTATGTTGCATAAATAACATTTTGGAACTTGGGAGTTGGGTTTTTGCTCGACCCCCCCGATTTTCGGGATGTTACACCTGGTATGTGGGCCGTCCCTTAAAACCTCCCCGATTAGGTACTTCCTTCACAAAGTGACCCTCCAAGCTCTCCTTTCTCACCAAAATTCCGGACTTTTGGCAAAAACCACCTCTCCAAACTCTTTCTTCTTCCGTTTCTAAACACCCTCACTCCACCCTTCAAATCTCATCTCAAACAAAAATCAATAAAGGCTACTTCCCTTAGAAATCCAATGAGAATCAACTAGCACTGCACTAGATGGCCTATGAAATTCTCACCAATCACTTTCAATATGATCTGCTAGAGTCAAAATGTATAGAATAGGTGACGCTACAATACCGTAAAACTTAGGATCAAACTCTATTCCCGTTTGCTCTCCGGAGCAACTTGAAACTTTGTATCGGCTCTGGACCGTGCGTCGGAAGTCCGATTACCCCGAACTTAAACAATCCTGACCGCCTAGTTAGACTTGACAATCACCTTGAAAATCAAGTCCAGATGATGTCCCACGACGATTTCCTTGAGTCTAGAGTGAAGAGTGTGAGAACTGTTAGAAATTAATATAATTTATGAAATCTGGCACGTGTCGCTTACGCGACATTTTCTGAGCGTTCTGACCGTCAGAATTCAATAAAAATTTACCCTCAGATCAGGATAGGTGGCCCTTACATGTCAACGCACTTGTAGCCCTGATCGAGTACCGGTAGCCATTGAACTGAAACTGGTCCGCCACGGTCGATCTGAAAATCTGACCGGACTGAAAACTCTGCCTGACCTAAATCCAATGTACATGAGCTTAAGTCCGACCGCATTCAGCCAGGGGACCTCCAGAAATGCTCTGTTGAGACGGAACAGTCCGTATTTGGACATAAAATAAGTATACGTTGGCCCCAAGTCTATTTTTATCGCTTTTGGACTTATAAAAAGGGCTTAAACCCTTACTCTTTCATCCCATACAAATTTGGAGAGAGAAGAGAGAAAAGAGAGGGAGAAAGAGAGAGAAAGGGAGGGAGATTTGGAGCTCTCTCCTGGGTTTCTTCCCTACCGCTCCATGTTCCATAGTCGCCGCTTCTGCACCGCCATTCTGGTGCTTTCAGCTCCATTCTTAGGTAAGAAATCCTAACCTTAACCTGATTTGAAGCTTAGAATAGTTGTAGTGTTGGTATAGCTAACCTGTTTCATGCCATAGGTAGCGTACCAGCTGCTGACGAAGACTTATCGTCTGAATCAACTCCGTTTCACAATTTCTGGTTTAAGGTGAGGATTTTAGACACTTTGATTGACTGATTTCAAAGCTTTCAATGTCATTTAATAGTAGATTGTCGAAGAGAACGCCGTTTGACATGTAGAACATGCTGTTCGTTTTCTGTTTCGTAAACGTATGGAAAATATGAGATTTAGGGCATTTTAGTCATTTGTAGAAAATACTGTTTACATCCACATTTTGCTGAAATGTTTACCATGGTTATTTGTCGTGTTAGGATATTAGGAATGCGTGCATGATCTGTTTGGCGAAAAGATTCGCCCAAATGCGCACTTTGAGTTGACATACACTATGTAGACTAAAGTGTGTAGGCTAAGTGTTTGTATAAATGTTTGTATTAGTACTTATTGAGTAGATGGTGTTGTGAATGAGTTTTGAGATTGAATTCTCAAGTAATATGCTGATGTAAATGATTTCCATCATGTTGGCTATATGTATTGATTTTATTATATATATAAAATGCATGTGTTGGATGATTTGCTTAAGTTGTATGTTATAACAGGTGTCAACAGGCTTACATTATTGTATTTCATTTCTGTTACTCTCATATGATTACTGATGTTGATATTCAAGTGTTTGGGGCTATACGTTAGTCCAGGCAGTCGGTAATGGATTGAATTCATGGATGGCTTCTATTTGCAACGAAGGATGCGTCGATGAATGCGAGTCGTGTTTTGGGTTGGCGGTAGTGGTTAGGCCACACGAAGTGTTTTATGCACTTCATGTCGCTCAGCTTGAGATGCGCTCGTACTAGTCGAGCCCGTCAAGTAACCCGACTGGCCATTGTGTGTTCACCATGTATGAGTCATAACTGCTTGAACCTAGGGTACTGAACTTACCATTAGAAACTCTGTTAACCATGGTTCCTTGATCCATAAAGACTCATGAGCCGGGCATGGTGGTATGGGACACCATGGTCGAGTTATCGGCCTACGCTGGGGCCACAAACCTCCCCGTAATGACCAGTGAGCAACTCAGACTCGTGAGCAGATTATGGTGGTATGGGACACTATATTCTTGTTGTCAGCCTACACTGATCAGGTGACGAGCCCTTTATAGTGACCGCGAGCGTATTCTGAGTCTGCGGGAGGCGACAACCCTTCCGTAGCGACGAGAGTACACTAGGACTGTATTGATAAGGTGATGGGGGAGGGTGCAATGAGTGCGAGAAATAGCCCTGGAAACCCTTGCAGCGACCTACAAATATAATATCGTATGAGATTTCTAGGAGTGACGACCTTAGACAGGATCTGTGTTGGGATTGATATAAGAGAAGTACCTTAGTTTCCCAATACTGCTGAATGAAAGGACTAATAACAACTCGGTAATCATTATCCATATCGCATTGCATGTGCCTGGAATACGTGGAGCACTGAGGAATGTAAGCATGTCGCGGGCGTAAGATAGTGCCGTATGAGGGAGTATGTCGATGAGGGCATCCATCATGTCATTTCATACATGTATTAACAACAGTATCTAGGAATGTTTGATTGATTGCTTTACTATTATCGCGTGATTGATTTGATAACATGCTAATCTTTGCTCTAGTATTCCACTGAGTTGATCACTCACTCCCACATTACAGGACGGTGTCTCCGGACACCCACCAGACCCGGTTGTAGTTGCAGATGATGGCGCTGCTTGTGAGGCGGAGTCGGACTTGTATGATGATGAAGAGGACTTCTCCTCCGTGTTTTGATCGACAGGATTACAGGGAGGTTGATTAGACGCCTTGACACTTGTCATTTTATATTTTGGAGCACTCATGCATATTCTTTTTTTTCTATTTTTGGAGTATACATGTATTTTATTAACCTGGTAACATGTTCACACTCTGGAGACTTACAATTAATTATATATTTTATGTATTTATCACAGTCTTTCGCTTGCTAATTTAACTGTCTCTGGAGTATGATGTGTTATTTTGGCTTAGTCTCAATCTTGTTTAGTTTCATTCTATAGACAACATGCATTTATCATTATCTATGTTGCATAAGTGACGTTCTGGAACTTGGGAGTTGGGTTTCTACCCGACCCCCAATTTTCAGGGTGTTACATATATGGAAGTCAAGTGCCGGATTCAGGACATCACGGAAGCTGTCCATCCCTGAATTTTAGGCATGATAGAAGATGGTATTTAAGACCCGTGTCCTAGCTTGTACTGTTCTGTAGGCTTCCACGGCCCTTCTGGTCGAATTCCAGCAATGCTCGACCTATATTGGATGTTTGCGCGCGACCCTAAGTCGTATCCCATAGATTTGAGTCTGCTCAATCTGAAACTTCTACCATTACGACTGCACCGTCGCCGCGGTTCCAATGCTGCATCTTGCATACCGATTCGATACCCAGATCAGAAGATGTGGGCCTGCGTTCAGTTCGAGGAAAATACCGTACGTTTGCAATCCCAAGAGTATCTCTACAACATATCCCATCAATCCATCAATCACTCACTCAATCAATCAATCACCTCATGTCAAGTACAAGAGCAACCCCAAAGTCAACTCTTTCTCACCCTCTCTCTTACACACCCATACATGTTAAGTACACTATCACCTCACATCCATCACTTCTCCCTTACAACCACCATTCCTCTCTCTTTCTCTCTCTCTCTCTCTCTCAACACATTCTCCAAGAAACAAAAATTCCAAGCAAAAAGAGTGGACGTCCAAGCCCTTTCATGTGAGAAAGGTGTGTTGTATGGCCCACTTCTCACCCCAAAATCCTTCATCCTAACCCTTCATTTCTCATCATCTTTCATTAAAGAAAAGCATAAGGAGATCGACATTCCATCGGACCAAGAAGATCAAACAATGGGTGCTTTATAGACTAGATTTTCATGTTTTGATGATGGACCAAGTGAGGCCTGTCGATTGATGGTATGGATCTTACTTTGGACCTTAGATGTGGCCGATGGCCCACTATGATTCACATGATCATTCCATGATGGGGCCAATCTCCATGTACCCCATCATGATGTTTACTTTCTAAGTTTGAAAGAGGTCATCTAAACCTTCCATTTTGGTGGAGAAGGAATCTCCATCGTTGATTTTTGATTTGGTGGGCCCACATGTATTGGGACCCACTTGATGTATGATTGAATGTATGGAACGGAGGGCCCATAGTGTCGGGGTCTCTCTCTCTCTCTCTCTCTCTCTCTCTCTCTCTCTCTCCTTCCTTTATTTTGTGGCCATATGATGAGTTATGTGATGTCCAAACCATCCATTAAATGGAACCCATGGCTGTCCAAGCCATGTGGGCCCTACCCTTTGGATGATGGGAAAAACATAAATATCAGATTTATCCCAATCAGGTGGGCCACGTCTATGTGGGACCCACCTTGATGACATATCCACGCTGTCCATCCAGCATCCAGGGACACTGGACGTGGTTGCTGGAGTGTGAACGGACACTAGGTGTACTAACAGACAAAAAATACTTGGTTTTAAGGCTTTTGGGTGGGCACTCATACAGGCCCCACCTTGATGTATGAACCTTATCCACGCCACTCATCCTATTTCCCAACTTATTTTAGGCATTGAGCCGAAAGATGAGGCCAATCCGACTATTTGGTGGGCCATAACATAGACAATAATGGTTTTTACCGTTAAAATTCACTCTGATGTTTCTATACACCAAAACATGCTTAATATTGGGCTTTTTAGATCTGTTATGGGATGTAGAATCTAATGGGTGGGGTGGATCCACCTGATGCGGGCCATACCACGAAAAAACCTCGAGAAAACCAAAAATAAAAAAAGATATATAAAAATTACTACACAGCATGTGCTGCTGCTGATGTCCTCTGGACGACAGCAACGTCCTGCTCCGTTGGAGAGGCAGGGATGTGGGTCCCAATTGTAAGCCCCCTGTGATGTGTGTGGAATATCAGTACCGTGCATTTGGTGGGCTCCCCTTCTAACTATGGGCCACCCCAAAATTATCCCTATACATAACTCAGGTGGCCCACGTCACAGGAAATAGTGTTGATTGAGCATCTACCATTGAAACCCTTTTTGGGTTATTAATGAAGTTTTGGATCATTATGAAATTTATTTTTCCTATTCATCCAGGTATGTGTGACTTTACTAATAGATTGGATGTCAGATAAATGTTATAGTGGGCCCCACGTGGGACCCACCAATGATGTATGTGTTTTATTCACACCGTCCACACCACTGGATGGTGGGACCCCCCAATGATGTAAGTGTTCTCTCCACACCGTCCATCCTTACGGGACCCACTATGATGCATGTGTTGCATTTAAATTGTCCAACCATTTTGAAAGCTCATTTAAGGTTTGAGTTACATTGAGGCAGATCTAGTTATCTGGTGGGCCACTTCTGATAATAGTGGTGAATTGAATGTTTACCATTGAAACTCCCCTGGTCCAGAGGTTTTGGATAAATATAAAATTTATTTATTTATTTTTATTAGGTTTGTGTGACCTTACCAACTATTTGGATGGAAATGAAATGTTATGGTGGGCCTTGGGGATTTTAATGGTGGAAATCATTATTGCCACTTATATTTCGAATACGGTCTAGATGACCTTTCAATATGATTTATTTTCTTTATGCTCTAAATTGATCTTAAGCATATAGGTGAATGGTGTGGTTGGTGAGGCCTATTGGTGCAGCCCATTTGATATACATGAGGCCCATTAGTGCAGCCCATATAACGTGGCCCATGTGATGTGGCGTACTTGCCATATGAGGGCCCATTTGATGTATCTATGGCCTGTCCGTTGAGGCCCATCTTGATGCATTTGTGGCCCGTTCATTGAGGCCCATTTGATGTATTGGAGTCCCATGGGTCAAGGCCCATTGGGATGTACATAAGGCCCATTGTAATGTGATTCCACCATGATGTTTGTAATGATGTTTATGGTGGGCTATGCCTTGGGAGCAGTGATGGTTTGACACCCACATTGTAAGTACAATGTTGGTTAAATGTCCGCATTGTTACTCTCCCTAAGGCCCATTGATTGGCCCATACTTGGTGTGTGTAGGCCGTCTAGGCCCATCCTCATTGTAAGGATAGTTCATCACCATATAACATGCTTAGTATAACTCCATAACTCATGCCCATACGCATCATATGTATGCTTGATATGAGTAGTGCTTGATTATAGCAAATGCCATTGGGCAGAATATTTATGGGACTCATTGATAGGACTTACCCACATGAGCGCGTGGTACGCGCGAAATTGCTGCATGACTGGACAGTGTGACTCATGCATCTTGCATTGTGTGACTGTGATTACTGTGCACCCTAGCGACATCAGGGCTGTGACCTTCATAGGCATGTTGTGAATGGCTAGATGGGACACCGAAAATGTTTGGTTCGAGCATCTGGGCACTTTGGATGTCCATGAGTGAAAGTCCCTAAACCTCCGAGGCCAGGAGATGCCCCAACTTCTAGACCAAGTGGTTACATGAGCTCCTGAGTGCCGAATACCAGTAGACCGTGTCTCCGATTGTGTCATGGTTGGTTGGGAGGGGGTGTGGCTTTATCCGTCCGAGTGAGGGGGCTGTAAGCTAGGCTGAGTTTGACCAGCTCACAAATGAGTCCGCTATCAGCGAGTCGAGTAGGTATTGGCAGACTACCGGTCAGGTGGATAGTGTGGTCTCTTCCACTCACTAAGATGTACGACTAGGGAGACGACAGTCAGTGTGGAGTGTAATAGACCTCGGTGATTCCTTAGAGAGAAACTGTACTAATATGTGGACTTGATATGAGGATGGACATGATATTATGACGCCCCATCACTGTTGCACATGTGAGCAGACACACGTGGGTGGACGCTAATGTGGGAGGGGCTGAGCCCTGGGTGAGCTACCACACTGGGCGAGCTACCAGTGGTTGGAATGCTACTGTGCTGGTAGGCTACTGAGCATGAGTTACATACTCATTCATTCACTATTCACTCAGGTTGGTGGTGCACAACTATTTTTTAAGTGTACCTTCACAATGGTCAGGACTTCGGTTGGGGCGTGTGACTAACCTGAGATCAGGAGTTTACCACATTGTGTCTGACTATCCAAATTTAGGTATGGGACTGGTTTGGATAGAATTCCCTTGTGATGGATCCCATAGCCTGCGATACTTCGTACTATCATCCCCACTTCACTCCAACTTGGTCATTTCATTCGCATCGCATATTGCATTTTATTCACAGCATATGGCATTTTGGATTGTTATGTTTCTGCACTTATATGGCTTAGACGGACTCGGAAGGATATGCATATTGCATTGCATCCGTAGTATATGATATTTGGCTCGTTATGATTTGTATTGCGTACTCGGATATTATATGACTCATGGACTTACTAGCACATTTCCATTTACTCTGATATCATATGATTCATGATATTATCAATATTTTATTTATCTCGATGATATATAATTTATGGGCTTTCTTGTATACTTGACACTTATCTTACACACACTTTTACCACCCTCTAAGATTTCTATAACCTTATGCATGATAGGTACGTGCAGGTGGCGTTAGGTTGCAGCAACGTTGAGCTTGGAGCGTGCAACAGACTTTTGGAGCTTTGATCTTTAACATATGTATTTCCCTTTCAGCACTGTATTCAAATGATTATATTAGTGGATATGTGATGATGATATTGCCTTTATGATTTGGGTATACTTGTGGCTATGCTTCTTATGAGACAAATGTATGTTGAAAAATCCTCTTTATAGGATCCTAGGATCGAAACCTGGCATATGGACGCTGGGAGTCGAGAATGGGGCACTACGGAGGCTATCGGCGCCGGATTCGTAATTAAAAATTTTATGAGCCCAATTTCTGGGTTTGGGGTGTGACATGGTATCAGAGCATAAGATTTGGGATGACTTATGAGCAAAGTCAGTAACTGAAAAATGTAGAAGAACTAAAACTAGGTCTCCCACAACGTTTGATCGAAAACCTAGATGCTATTAGTACCCTGATTTGTAAGAATTTGGAGACATGAATCTAGGATTCCCGGTTTGAGAACTTAGTCAAAACAGGGTTCCTTATTAAAGAACCTAAAACCTATACTTATCACCTGGGCATGAGGGAGATAGCCACGAGCAGTACGCTCGCTTGTGGGATAGATGATTGTATTGTATAGGTTTGATGATACGTATGTTTGGCTTCCCATGTTATGAGTTTGATAATGTATTTGTGACTAAAAATTTCAAGGACAATTTTTTTTTAGGAGGGTAGATTGTAAGAACCCGTCCATTCCGTACAATTTTCTATGCTTATGTGCACGATGATTGACGCCCTTGGCCAAACTTGGACTATCTGTGCATATTACACACCCGACTGATTAGAACTCCAAGGCTTTGAAACCGATTTCATATCGACCACCCCATCGCCGCAATCGCGTAGGTACCACCCGTGCATCTGTACGACGCTCCATTAGTGAGATACACCACAAAGAATTGTTAGTGTATCATGTACGCATGGCACCATATACTCCATTCTACACATGTGCACAACACATGCTATGCACGCATGCACATGCCACACATGGGTGAGAGAATCTCTTCCCATGTGTGTGATGTCACCCTCCCATGTTATCCCTCTCTCATGTGCTCCCCAAAGTCAACTTCTCTCCATACCATGCCCTATGCATGACATCATCACACCATGACATCCCATGCCCCTTTAATTCACCATTAATTTTTAATCATGCACAATTTCCCATAATCCTAGCCTAAGCTAACATTAATCGCATTAGCCGAACCTAACCAAATTTTTATCTATTTCTCTACAAATAGTCCTCCATCCCTTAGCATTTTCACCATTTTCTACAATAGAGAGAGAGAGAGGAGTGATCTTGGTGGTCCATCAACTCCATCAATCTCATCCCTTCCATCCATCTAATCTATCAAGGTGAGTACACCCCTCTCCACTCTTATGGTTTGTTTTCTTTCTTGATTATTTGGATGATTAATTGTGGTGATGATGTGATGATAATGATAATGATGATGGAATAGTGACTTATTAACCATGGCCCCCACCATTGCATTTAGATGCAATCTGAACCATTCATAGAACTATGCCTATTTGGATGAAGGAAATATTCAAAAATGTTGTAGGCTCAGTGATCAGGTGGACCACACCATATGAAACAGTGTGATTGAAAACCTGTAACACCCCGAATTTTGGCCAACCTGGGATTAGACGTCCTTAGGCAATAGGTCAACTAAAACACCTGGGAAATCGCTCAGAACCCAATTCCATAGCTAAAGAAATCACTTAGGATTAATTCCTTTAGAAACTAAGCATAAGTTAGCTAGCGCTACGCTGGAGTAGCTGTGAAATTATCCTTGATCTCTTTAAATACGTTCTACAAGACCCAAAATTTGTAGAATCAAGGGTGCTATAATATCCTAAAACCTTGGATCAAACTCTAAACCCGTTTGCTCTCTGGAGCTCTTTGAAACTTTGTATTAGATGTAGACCGCGCGTCGAAAGTCCGATACCTACAATTTTAGACCGTTATAACCACCTAGCTGGACTTGACAATCATTTCGAAAATCAAGTCCAACCGACATTCACAAGCTATTTCATTGAGCCTGGAATGAAGAGAGTGAGAATAGGGTTAAAATTGAAATTTGAAATTCAAATCTGGCACACGACTTGACGCGTCAGTATTAAGCATTCTGACCGTCAGAATTCAGCCAAATTACACCCTCGGATCAGGAAAAATTTCTATTTCATATCATGAGACTTGTAGGCCTGATCTACGTGTGGTGACTGCTGAACTGAAACTGGACCGCCACGTGCGATCTGGGAACACTACTGGTCTGAAAATGGGATGTGTGCGACATCCGACATGTATGAACTTAAGTCCGATCGCGTTCGGCCAGGGGACCACCAGAAATGTCCTTTTGGACGAAACAGCCCCGATTTGGATATAACTTAAGTAAACATTGTTCCCGAGCCTATTTCGGGCATGTTTGGGCTTATAAAAGGAGTTGAAACCCTCACTCCTCTCTCCCATCCGAATTTGAGAAAAACCCTAGATTGGGAGAGAGAAAAGGGGAGAGTTTGTGAGAGAGAGTAGGAGAGAATTTTCCTGCTGCTGCACTACCTATTGTACGTGCTTTAGCAATACGCTCCAATCACTTGACCGGTGATTTCTCCACATTTCTAGGTAAGAAAACATCCCTAATAGTTGCTGATTTGTTGATCCCTTGGTTTCATAGCGAAATAGCTGATAGATCTTGTGTATTAGGTTCACAGTTCGCCGTAGACGAAGCGTATACGCCCCGTTCGAATTCACACACCTATAAGAGAAAAGGTACAAATTTTAGATGCTTTGATTGACTGTTTCCAACGCTTTCAATGTCGTTTAATAGTAGATTATCGACGGCAACACCGTTTGACATGTACAACATGCTGTCCGTTTCCTGTTTCGTAAGCAGACGAAGAATATGAGATTTAGGGCATTTTAGTCATTTGTAGGAAATGCTGTTTTCATCCATAATTTGCTGATGTGATTGACATGGCTTCTTGTTGCATTAGAATACTAGGAATGCGTGCATAATTAGTTTGGCGAAGAGATTTGTCTAAATGTGCACTTTGAGTCGACATACTATATGTAGACTTAAGGGTGAAGTCTAAGTGTTTGTATAAATGCTTGTATTAGTATGTATTGAATTAAATGGTGTTATGAATTAGTTTAAGATTGAATTCTCAATTAATATGCTGATGTAAATGATTTCCTACATGTTAGCTATATACACGATTTCATTATATGTATGAAATGCTTGCGTTGGAAGATTTACTTAAGTTGTATGTTATAACATGTGTTAACATGCTCACATGGTTGTATTTCATTTCCAATACTCTCACATGATTGCTGATGTGGATTCATAATTGTTTGGGACTATACCTAGTCCAGACAGTCGGCAACTGAGCAAGTTCGTGGTTGGCTTATCTTTGCCACGAACGACGCGTCGATGAACGCGGGTCATGTTTTGGAGTTGGCGGCAGTGGTTAGGCCACACGAAGTGTTTTACGCACTTCATGTCGTTCGACTTGAGATGCGATCGTGCTAGTCGAGCCCGTCAAGTAACCCGACTGACCGTTGTATGTTCACCCTGTATGAGTCATAACTGTTTGAACCTAGGGTACTGAACTTACCATTATAAACCCTGTCAACCATGGTACCTTGATCCACAAAGACTCATGAGCCGGGCATGGTGGTATGGGACACCGTGGTCGAGCTGTCAGCCTACGCTAGGGCCATAAACCTCCCCGTAGTGACCAGTGAGCACCCAGACTCGTGAGCAGATTATGGTGTTATGGGACACTATATTCTTGCTGTCGCCTACATTGATAAGGTGATGGGGGAGCAGTGCAACGAGTGCGAGCAACAACCCTGGCAGCCCTTTGTAGTGACCGCGAGCGTATTCTGAGTCTACGGGAGGCGAAGAACCTTCCGTAGCAGTGAGAGTACAGTAGGCCTGTATTGATAAGGTGATGGGGGAGTGGTGCAACGAGTGCGAGCAACAGCCCTGACAGCCCTTGCAGTGACCTAAAAAATATACATCGTATGAGATTACTAGGAGTGACGACCCTAAACAAGATCTGTGTTGGGATTGATATAAGGGAAGTACCTTAGTTTCCCAATCCTGCTGTTTGAATGGACTAATAATAACTCGACAATCATATCACCATCACATTGCATGTGCCTGGAAGATGTGGAGCACTAAGCGGGATGCAAGCATGCCGTGGGCGTAAGATGGTGCCGTATGAGGGAGAACGTCGGTGAGGGCATCCATCATGTCATGTCATATTGCACTAACAACAGTATTAGGATTGTTTGATTTACTGCTTTACTATTAGCGCATGATTAATTTGATAACATGCTAATCTATGTTATCTTATCCCACTGAGTTGATCACTCACTCCCACGTTACGGGATGGTGTTTCCGGACACCCACCAGTCCCTATTGTGATTGCAAATGATGACATGGCCTACGAGGCGGTGCTGGACTTGATGATGATGAGGAGGATCTCTCCTTTATGCGTGTTCTGATTGACGGGATTACAGGGAGGTTGATTAGATGCCTTGACACTTGTCATTTTATATTTTTAGTGCACTCATGTATATTCATTTTGTCTACTTTTGGAGTATACATGCATGTATATAACCTGGTAACATGTTCACACTCTGGAGACATACAACAGTTTATATATGTTATACATACTATCACAGTCTTTCGCTTGTTAATTTAACGGTCTCTAGAGTATGATATGATGTTTTGGATTAATCCCACTCATGTTTAATACATTAATACAGACAACATTCAATCATACATATCTATGTTGCATAAATAACATTTTGGAACTCGGGAGTTGAGTTTTTACTCGACCCCCCGATTTTCGGGATGTTACAAAACCTCACCATTAAAAAACTTCGAAAGGTCCACCAAGCCAATGATTTAAAAATTATATATATATATATATATATAAAAGAGAAGGGAGAGTGGATGCTGCAGCAAGCAGCGTCCCAGCTGCTTTAAAGCAAGGGAGGGGTGGTGGGACCACAACAGGCCCCACCCATAATGTATGTATTTAATCCACGCCGTCCATCCAATTTTCCAACTCATTTTAGGCATTGAGCTGAAAAATGAAGCCAATCCAAATCTCTGGTAGGCCACACCATTAGAAAGACTATTTTAATAGTGATAAACTATTAGGGCCTGCCGTAATTTTCCTGTACGTCAAAACATATCGAATATTAGACTCATTGGACCTATCACGAGTGAGGGAACCCAACAGGTGGAGTGGATCGTCCTGGTGTGGGCCCCACCGATGAAAAACCATGATAAAAAAGGTGCTGGACGCCGATTGCTGCCGGTGTCCAGAGGATGTTGCAGCAAGCAACGTCCTGTTGCTTTGTAAGAGGGCAGGGACCGTGGGTCCCAGCCATAGGCCTCACCATGATGTATGTCGAACATTAGCACCGTGCATTTGATGGGTCCCCTTTAAATGATGGGATCCCCCAAAAATCAGCCATAACACAGAACTCAGGTGACCCACACCATCTAAAATCATGTAAAGACATGACTATACACATAAAAGCACATACCGGGGCCCACCTGAAATTTGGATGCATCTGAAACTTGGACTGACCCCTCAACCAACTGGGACACACATAATGGATAGCCTGGATTTGTGAACCACGTCTCGGTGGCCCAACAAATGATTATGAATGTTTTAATGGAGGATAACCCGCTCAACCTTTATGTGTGGTGTGGCCTACAAGAGCCACAAATTGACTTGATTTTAAACCCCAAGCCCCACCATGATGTATGTGCTAAATCCACACTGTTCATCCATCTTACCAGCCCCATCCATTGCACAGTATTAAAAATTAAGCCCATTAGAAGCTCATGCAGGCCATACCACTTGGACAGTGGAAATTGTACTCAAAATGCTCAGATTTTTTTGGGGCCCAGCTTAGTGATGAAAAGTATATCTGGGACATTCATCCACTCCTTCAGACCATTTCAAGACATGAGTAAAAGAATGAGGCAGATCCATGCCTTGGGTGGACCACACTATAAGAAACAATGGGAATAAAAATCCCTACCATTAAATCCCTTGAGTTCTACTGTGATGTGTCACTGCCACCAAAGTTGGGTTGGTCATCAAACAGCGGAGCCAACTCGTTACATATATTTTTTATCTAGGTCGTCCATCATTTAGACCATCCATGTGTTGTGGGCCCGACCTGACGTATGTACCTTATAGCCATGCCATTCATCTAGTGGGTGGTATCAACTATGATGTTGTCTGTTGTACACACTGGTCATGGGGTGGACCCCACCATGTCAATGGGACCCACAATTATACAAAATATAATAATAATAATAATAATAATAATAATAATGAGGAAAGGGAATTGCAATCTTACTAATGAAAACTTCCCTGGACATAACGTGATGCATGTGCATGTGTTGTATACCCACACTGCCAGTCGCTTGGGAAGTGGGCCCAACTCCTGCCCGTGGATAAAAGATGAAGTAGAACTCAATTTTTTTAGGTGGGCCACGCTGCAAGTAGAAACAGTGGTAACAATCATTGGAAATTCTTAGGCTCTAGTGTTCCCCCTATATGCTGGGATGCTTCCTTGACCATGGATTCCACCTTATAGTATGATGTAGATCCATGCCATTCATCAGTTTATCCTTATCATTTTAGGGTATGATCCCATAGACTAGTCAGATCCAAAGCTCATGCCACGGGAGCAATATTGATCACTTGTCCACTGTTAAATATTTCCTAGAGATGCAGTGATGTTTGTGAGAAATCTATCCATCCTTTTTAACCGATCATGGGACACCTAATATACATGTTTTACCAGTCATTCATCTATTTTGTTAGATCATTTTAGAGTGTGGGGTTGGCTATATATTTACTGCAATCTAAGTCATTTTCATGGTACCCATTGTAATGGTTATTCCTCATTTAGATCGTTAGTTGGTAGAAATCATGTGGATCACTGCACCATAGGAATTTGGGATTTTGGGTGGCCTAACTAGTTGTGTGAATTGGTGGAAGTTGTGTGGGCCACCACACCATGTCAGTGCATGATTTTTACAACCCACCTAACTGTATGAAATTGGGGCAATTGTGTGACGACTTGTCTAAGTGGATTTAAGATTGTTGTGGCCCTTAACCATATGATCACTGACGGGATGTATGGCAGGTAGATTTGGAAAAATGGTGTTGAATATGTAGCTCATAATCCTGTGATCATGCATGATGTGGATAGCCGTAAACTACGTGGGTAGGTGGGGAATGTGTGGTCCAACCATATGATCATGTGGTGCTTAGGTGACTGCTAAACTATGTGAAATTATGGTACTGGCCGCCTGACTATGTGAAAGTTTAGTAAAGTGGTTGCCCCATTATGCGAGCTATGGTATAAAAAAAAAAGTATCCATCTCACCTTAAGTACCTTATTATGAAAAGTAGAGTGACATTTGTGTGGCCACTCAACCATATGAACTTCTGATAATGGAGTGGCCATAAGACCATGTGGGTATATGAGAATTGTGTGATTACTCAGACTCGTGGACTATGCTGATGGCATAACCTCTTGGGTATGTAAACTTAGGACGTGTGTCAGATTGATTATAGACCCTACCTTCATGTACGTATTGCATATTTCACCATTTATCCATTAGGCTAGCTAATTCTAGAACATGATTCCAAAATGACCTAGATCCAATTCCTCAATAAATTAGACGATATGAAATAGTGTTAATTGAACGTATAACTTTTGAACACTTGTGTACCCACTTAATGTACGTATTTTATCCGCATTGTTCAATCATTTTGCCAACCAAACAGTTCGATCATGAAGCCCATTAACGTGTGCCTTGTGCATCTGAACTGTTCTTCCTTGTACTACCTTAATGTATGTGAGTTACCTATACTATCTACTTGTTAGGACCCACCGTAATGTTTGTCTGTAGACCCATCTGCTTACAGTACCACTTGGAAGTAGGACACACTACGTTGTATGAGATAAACTCACGTCATCCAACCATGACTAACTCTTATGTGTGTATTATATACTCAAGTCGTTCAACTTTGGGCTCACTGTATCTTATGAGGTTCACATGTGCCTTCCAAACCATTGTGGAACTACTATGATAATTATTTACAAATCCAACTTACTAACAACCCACTTGAAGGTTTTCCCATTACATTATATGAGCTTCACTATCAACATCCATCTTATGGCTCATTTACTATATGTTATATTTATGCCTTTCATGTCATAACCACTTGGTGCATGTATTTTGTGTCACCGCCACTCATTAACCATAAGGCCCAGTTAGGGTATGACCATGTGGTCTCAATAGAAGAAAATCATGTCGGGCCAAAGCCAATAATGGAATATCTATCTTGCGAAGGATATGATGTAATTCTGAATATAATTAATGTTCATGATTATGATAGTTATGGATGATATTAGTGATGTTAGTGATTATGGTTGATAGAAGTATGTGATTTAATGTCTTAATTAATGTTGTTTCACTTCCTAGCATATTGAATTGATCTACTTAACCATGTTGATATTGATCATACTCATGCCCCATGGAATAATGGTATGTGCAAGTGTACTTTAATACATTTGTTCGTGTGTAAGATATATCCTCTTTAGTTTAGTCACATGACCATGGATTGATATAGTTGATGGTGAATATGATGATTATATGTCATTTTTGGCTTAAAGGTTAAGCAGACCTTAAACTCATGACATTATATGCATACCACATTCCCTTGAACATATGCCTTATCATAATTACTTGAATTCATGCATAATCATGACATACATGATGATCGAAATACCACAGTCGTGCCATATAAGATGAGTTGGATCTTGACGATGAAGTGTGCATCTATGATGATGACTCGGGTTATTGTAACGCCCCAAAAATTGGGGGGTCGATCATAAACTTCACTCCCGAGTTCCAGAACATCACTTATGCAACATTTTCAATGATGGATGAATGTTGTTCATATTAGTGTAGAAAACATGAGTGGGATTAGACCAAAACAGCATATCATACTCTAGAGACAGTTAAGTTTCTCAAGCGGAAGATTATGATAAATATATATAATGTATAATTGATTGTAAGTCTCCAGAGTGTGAACATGTTACTAGGTTAACTAAATATATGTATACTCTAAAAATGGAAAGAAAACAATATACATGGGTGTTTAAATAAAAGGTAAAATTACAAGTGTATTGGCATCTAATCAGTAACCCTGTAATCCCATCAATCAGAACCTGCATATAGGAGAAATCCTCCTCATCATCATCAAGTCCGGCTCTGCTTCGCAAGCATCGCCATCATCTGAAACTAAAATAGGGACTGGTTGGTGTGGCCAACACCGTCCCGTAACGTGGGAGTGAGTGATCAACTCAGTGAAAACTATATACAGCAAAAGTTAACATGTTATCAATCTAATCAAGCAGTAATGATAAGGCAGTACAATCAAATAAGTCCTAGATACTCTTGTTAATGCAGGGATGATATGAAGAATGATGCATGCCCTCACCACAAACTCCCTCATGCGACATCATCTAACGATCGCGCATGAATCACTACCACTATGCTCTCACACCGACGCCAATGGCACATGCAGTGCGATGTCATGAGTATGATTACCAAGTTCTTATTAGTCCTTTTCATACAGTAGGATTGGGAAGCTAAGGTACCTCCCTTGTATCATTACCTAATCGGTGATCCATTCTCGGGTCGTTAGTCCGAGATAATCTCGTACGATGCTACGGTTCTAGGTCACTGCAAGGGCTGTCAGGGCTATTACGCGCAATCATTGCTCCTCTCCCCCATCACCTTATCAATACAGGCCTAGTTATATCCCACATACTACAACAAGACTCATCGCCCTTATGCACTATCAAGATATACTCGAGATCACTACAGAGGGCTCGTCACCAATTAATATAGGCCGACAACTAGAATATAGTGTCCCATACCACCATAATCTGCTCACGAGTATAGGTGCTCACTGGTCACTACAAAGGGCTCGTCACCAATCAGAGTAGGCTGACAACATGAATATAGTGTCCCATACCACTATAATTGGCTCATGAGTCTTAGCGGATCGAGGTACCAAAATTAGAGGGGCTTTTCATTGGTAAGTTTGGTACCTTAGGTTCAAGCAGTAGCGACCAAATACGGTGAACAAACATTGGTCAATCGGGTTAGTTGATAAGCTCAACTAGGCCAAGCGCACGTTGAGTTGAACGACATGGAATGCATAAGCACTCCGTGTGGCCTAACCACTGCCGAACACCCCAAGCACGACTCAGATTCGTTAAACTCATCCTACGTGGCAAAAACAACCTCAACCACCATTTGGAGTACGATTACCGATTACTTGGACTTTAGCACAGCCCCATTCACATACAAATCTAATGTCTAGCATATGATTCATATCCTGCATTCATATGAACAATCATGAAATATAACTTAAATGTAAACAGTACATGCAGGAAATCATACACACATGTAACAGGATTCAATTAAGTACACAATCCACGGAGGAAATCATACACTCATTTTAGCATGGATAACCTAAGTTACATGATTCATGGAGGGAATCATACACACGAACACTATGGTTGAAATCCATATCTCAACCATCTTAACATGCACATTATACTAACTATCATCTCATTCAGACATTTAAACAGACACTTAGCTTACACTATCCAACATACCTCACGTATGTCGACACCGTTGTGTACTAGGGTAAGACCTTTTGCCTAGGAGTTGCCGCATACCTATCAAGCATATAATAATGACAATTTATCATGACAACCAAAACAACAGATTCTGTATATATACAGGTATTCTAACATATTCATGAAATACGGTATTTACAATATAAAATATACGTATACGGAAAGCAAAATGGATAGCACATTTGGCATGTGTAATTGCATCCACAACATGAATAAATCATTACTATCATTGAAAGTGTTGAAAACTATAATCTAAGCGCATATAGTCCGCACCTTAGACTAAAAAATGCGTATTCGATATGATTCAGATGATGTGTCTTCGTCAATGGCGGATACGCTACCTATGGCATGAAACAGGTTATCTACAACTTTCCTACAGCTTGTCTAAGCTTCAAAATAGGTTAGGGTTAGGATTTCTTACCTAAGAACGGGATCAGAAATGCCGGAATAGCTATATGGATAGGTGAATTAGGCACGTAGCAAAGCTAGGAAGAATCCCAGGAAGCACCACCAACTTCACCCTCACTTTCTCTCTCTTTTCTCCCTCTTAAATCTCTAGGGTTTGGAAATTCGTATGGGATTTGGGAATGGGGGTTTTAAGCCTTTTTATAAGCCTAAACTTGATGAAAATAGACTTAAGGCCAAGGTATACTTAGGTTATGTCCAAATACAGACCTGTTTCGATCCAATGGAGCTTTTCTGGAGGTCCTGTTGCTAAATGCGGTCGGACTTAAGCTCTCTAATATCAGATCTAGGTCAAGCTAAGTTTTCATTCCGGACGGGTTTTCAGATCGACCGTGGCGGACCAGTTTCAGTTCAGCGGTTATGGAAACTCGATCAGAGCTACAAGTACTATGACATGTAAGGGCCACCTATCTTGATCCGAGGGTGAATTTGGGTCGAATTCTAACGGTGAGAACGCTTAAAAATAACGTGCAAGTGAACCGTTCCAGATTCCTTAAAAATATAATTAATTTTTCTAAAAATCTTCCTTTTCTTACTCTCTTTACTCCAGGCTCAATAAAATGGTCTCAAGACATCGGTTGAGCTTAATTTTCTAGGTGATTGTCAAGTCCAACTAAGCTGTCATAATGGCTAAGTTCATTGCTATCGGACTTTCGACGTGCGGTCTAGGTCCGATACGAAGTTTTCAAATGATCTCGAAGGCAACTGGGCTTAGAGATTGATCTTAGATTTCAAGGTAAGATAGCGTCAATGATTCTATAGGTTTTGGGTCTTACAGATTGTATTTAAAGTGGTTGGTGCTAATTTGTAGGAAATCTAGTGTAACGCTAGTTAATACACGATAAATTTCTAAAGAATTTGGTTCTAAATGATTTCTTTGGCTTTGGAATTGGGTTTTGAGTGGTTACTAAGGTGTTATGGTTGACCCATTGCCTAAGGACGTCTAACTCCAGGTTGGTAAAAATCTGGGGTGTTATAATCCCCGAGAAGGGACGGGACATCGAAAGTGTGAAAATAGTAGGGGACGATATGCCCCTTGGGTTGAAAGTCCTAAACCCCAATGTTAGCTAGGAATACCTCACTGTCGGGCCAAGTGGATACGAGGGTCATGGATTTAACTCCCACTGATGAGGTCGGGTTGAGAAGAGGTGGGTCCAACCTGCTTAAGGGTTAATGTAACACCCCGAATTTTTGTTAACCTGAGATTAGACGTCCTTAGGCAATGAGTCAACCATAACACCTTGATAACCTCTCAGAACCTAATTCCAAAGCCAAGAAATAGTTTAGAATGAAATTCTTTAGAAATTTAATGTGAATTAGTCAGCGCTACGTTAGATTAGATGTGAAATTAGCACTGATCGCTTTAAATACGATCTATAAGACCCAAAACCTATAGAACCATTGACGCTATCTTACCCTGAAATCCAGGATCAAACTCTAAACCTTTTTTTTCTCAGGAACCTTTTGAAACTTTGTATTGGATCTAGAACGCGCGTCGAAAGTCTAATAGCGATAATCTTAAACGATTACGACCGCCTTGTTAGACTTGACAATAGTTTCGAAAATCAAGTCCAATTGATGTTCTGAGGCTATTTCATTGAGCCTGGAGCAAGGAGTGTGAGAAAGAGTGAAATTTATTAAAAATTAAATGTCGTTTAAATAAATCTGGCATGTTTCGCTTGCGGGTTAAGTATAAGCATTCAGACAGTCGGAATCTGACCCAAATACACCCTCGAATCAGGGAACATTTCTCACCCAGGTCAGTGTACTTGGAATCCTCGATCGAGTCTCCGTGACTGCTGAACTGAAACTGTTCTGCCACGTGCGATCTGGGAACTCTACTGAATTGAAAACTTGGTGTGAGCAGGATCCAATATCCATGAGCTTAAGTCCGACCGCATTCGGCTAGGGGACCTCCTGAAATGCTCTTTTGGATCGAAAAAGACCCGATTTGGCTATAACCCAATTATACCTTGACTTGGAGTCTATTTTGATTATGTTTGGGCTTATAAAAGGGGCTTAAACCCTTAGCTTTCTAACCTATACGAATTTAGGGAAAACCCTAGGAGAGAGAAGAGAGAAAAGAGAGAGAAGTGAGGGAGAAGCTGGTGATTTCTCATGGGATTCTTCCCTGCTGCTCTACGTGCCAAATCCACCCTTCTGTATCACTTTTTCAGCGACTCCGCCTTCGTTCTTAGGTAAGAAACCCTAACCCTAGCCTATTTTGAAGCTTAGACTAGCTGTAGAAGAGTTCTAGCTAACCTGTTCCTTGCCATAGGTAGCGTATCTACCGTTGACGAAGACACATCGTCTGAATCCTAACGAATACGCATTTTCTGGTTTAAGGTGCAGATTTTAGACGCTTAGATTACCTATTTTCAAAGCTTTCAATGTCGTTTAATGGTAGATTGCTGATAAGGATGCTGTTTGACATGTAGAACATGTTGTCTGTTTTCCATTTCGAATACGTACGAAGAATATGAGATTTAGAGTATTTTTAAGTATTTGTAGGAAATACTGTATACGTATGTATTTCGCCGATATGATTGCCATGAGTATTTATCATGTACCTATACTAGTTATGCGTGTATGATCTGTTTGGCGAAGAGATTCGCCGTAATGCACATATTGGCCGACATATGCTATGTAGACTAATGTGTGTAGGATAAGTGTTTGTTGAAATGCCTAAATCAATATGATTTATGCCTGCCATATGTTTTGAATGTAAGAACATGATTGTTACATATTAGACATTTCCTTGATATAAGGACCTGTCATATTATATGTTGTAATCAACATACGTCAAGTACGTTGGAGTTGAGTAGTCTAAGTGTTTGTATAAATGTATGTATTAGTAAGTATTGAGTATATGGTGTTGTAGATTAGTGTTGAGACTGGATTCTCAACTAATTTGATGATATATATGATTTCCTCTACGCTTGTCGTATTTCAATTGATTTCCTTATGTGTGAAGTACTTGTGTATGGTTTAATTGCCTATGTTGTATCTTATAACATGTTGCTAACATGCTTGGATTACTTGTTATTTCAATTTTGTTTATCTCATATGATTACTGATTTACATCTTTGTGCTTGGGGCTATACTCTAGTGCAGGCAGTCGGTAACAGTTTAGAATTCGTGGTTGGATTCTATTCGCCACGAAGTATGTGTATGACGAACCCGAGTCGTACTAGAGTCGTCGGCAGTGGTTAGGCCAAACGAAGTGCTTGTGCACTTCATGTTGGTCGATTCAACGTGCGCTTGTGCTAGTCGGACTCATCAAGTAACCCAACTGACCATTGTATGTTCACCTTATATTCGTCATAACTGCTTCAACTAAAGGTACTAAACTTACCATTGGAAAACCCCTCTAACCTTGGTACCTCGATCCCCTAAGACTCATGTGTGGGGCATGGTGGTATGGGACACCGTGGTCGAGCTGTCGACCTACGCTGGGGCCACGAACCTCCCTGTAGTGACCAGTGTGCACCTTTGACTCGTGAGCCAATTGTGGTGGTATGGGACACTACATTCGAGCTCTCGACCAACTCTGATTGGTGACGAGCCCTTTGTAGTGACCTCGAGCATATTCTGAGTCTATGGGAGACGACGACCCTTTCGTAGCAACGAGAGTACATTAGGCCTGTATTGATAAGGTGATGGGGGAGCTGTGCAACGAGTGCGTGCAACAGCCCTGGCAGCCCTTGTAGCGACCTAGAAATAAATCATCGTATGAGATTACTAGGAGTGACGACCCTAGACAGGATCATTGTTTGGGTATTGATATAAGGGAGGTACCTTAGTTTCTCTATCCTGATGTATGAAAAGGACTAATAACAACTCGATAATCATTATCTATATCGCACTGCATGTGCCTGGAAGATGTGAGCACTGAGGAACGCAAGCAAGCAGCGGGCGTAAGATAGAGCCGCATGAGGGAGTATGTCGGTGAGGGCATCCATCATGTCATTTCATCCATGCATTAATCACAGTATTTAGGAATGTTTGTTTTGCTTGCTTTATCATTATCGCGTGATGGATTTAATAACATGTTAATCTTTACTCTATGATTCCACTGAGTCAGCTACTCACTCCCACATTACGGGATGGTGTTCTTGACACCCACCAGTCCCTATTTTAGTTTCAGATGATGGCGATACTCGCGAAGCAGAGCCGGAGTTGATGATGATGAGGAGGATCCCTCCTATATGCAGGTTCTGATTGACGGGGTTATAGGGTTACTGATTAGCTGCCAGCACACGTGGTATTTTGCCCTTTATTTGTGCACCCATGTATATTCTTTTTGCTCATCTTTGGGGTATACATGTATATGTTTAACCTGGTAACATGTTCACACTCTGGAGACTCACAACAGTTCATATATGCTATATATCTATCACATTCTTCTACTGCTAAATTAACTGTCTATGGAGTATGATATGCTGTTTTGGCTTGATCCACCTCATGTTTTATGTACTATCACTACCGACATTCACCCATCATTGAAAATGTTGCATAAGTGATGTTCTGGAACTCGGGAGTTGGGTTTCTACCTGACCCCCAATTTTCGGGGCGTTACATATGGTATTAGAGCATGGTTTGGATTAAACCGGACCTGGGTTATGATAAAACGATGCACACTTAGGCACTCTGACTTAGGAAGAGGGTGATGAAAACTTAGAAACTACATTGGAATCCCAAATTTCGCCGACAGGTGAGACTATACGATTATTTAGGCCATAACGTGTCTTTGGTCGCGTGAAGCGACCTAAGTCACCTCTATGTCGTTAGTCGACGGGTTTGAGTCATTCCCTGAAGAATTTTAAACCTAGCAATGAATGTCCTTAGGTTGTGGGGCAACCGCAACACCTTACACTCAATCGGAAGGCCTAAAACCCCTTTTCATCCAATTCCTTCAGAATCTCTCCTTCCACCACCCCATTCTTCACCTTTTTCTAAGTCCTTTAAGAATAGACATAAATCCTAATGTGTAAATAATGAAGAATCATACTTAAATTTTTTTTTACTATAAATAGTAAATTTTTGTGTAGATTGGACTTTTGGCCATTCTTATTAGGGAATCTCATGGAATGAATGAGTCAGTTGGATGGATTAGCCTCTCCTACCCCAAAATCATATGTTACAGGTCATATAAACTCATTTCGGTTTGCAAGTTGGCCCCGAAACGCCTCAAACGGAGTCGTGGGCCTACCCGTGCTAATCCGGAATGATCTGAGGTGGGACCCATACATTTTTGGGGATCACAGGACAGGGGGACCACACCCAGATGGCTGGGCCTCATCGGATTTGAAGTTTTCTGATGAGGACCTTGCCTTACAGTGGGCCCCACTCGGGCCGGGCGTCGGGCCGACGCACTTTGGTGGGTAGGGTACCCCCTACATGTGTGTCGTCCCTTAAAAGTCCCCCAAACACTCACATCCTTCACAAAAATGCCTCCCAAGATCTCCCTTCTCACGTTTTTGCTGCCTCTCCACCCAAATTCCATTTCAAACCACCTCCATTCTCGTTTTCTGCCTCAACCGACGCCACTCCATCACTCACAGCCATACAAGCTCCCTTCTCTCTCCATTCTAGTCGTTTGGAGCTCTCCCATCCTCTATTGAAGGCTGAAAATTGGTTTAGCCTCCATCCCAACCTATTTTGCTCTTTTTCCTTTGAAATCCTAGCCTTTGAGGGCCTGATTCACTCCTCTATAGGGCCTAGATTCATTTTATCCCTTTAGGGCAGCCATTTCTCCCCATTTTCTCCATTTTCCATGGCTTTATAGAGGCTATTTTAGCCATTTTCTCCACTTTCTTTGCTTGAGGAGTATTGAGAATACATGGCTGATAGAGCCCTAATGGGCAACATACAGTATGAAACTAGATAGTGTTAAAGAAGGTAAGTCAGGACTATGGTAGAAGCCCTTGGGTAGAATTATGCATCTATGCCATTGTCCTGTAGATTGTTTGATTACCGTTTTAAGGATTTCTGTGTTTTGGCTGTTGGGTCTAGTGATGTCATAAGTAGAAAATGTGTTTGTGTTTAGTGGTTTGGGTTTAGCATAGCCGCAGTCGTTCCTGTCGTAATACATGTGGAACTTTATTCCATGTATTGTGACGAATTTTGTTTAATGAAGTGCATGTCATTCCGTTCGCTATAAGGTATTGTCCATAGATTGGGTGTATCCTATGGTTTCCACTACCATGTTTGCAATGTATACGATTAAAAGTAAATCGTAGAATTAAGCTTACAAAATAAATTTTTATCCCACCCCACCCTCCTACCAAGCATGCCACTCCCAATCCCGACATGGGATTAGTAATGCGGTCCCAGTTAACACAACTTGAGACCATTGGCCATATAGGCCCTTGGTGTTTTAGACCTAGAGTTAGTACTCCTAGATTTGAAAGATCTGACGATATAGGAAATCCAATTCCATTTAGACAATCGTGACCCTAAGCGATAGAACAATTCCCTGTATTAGAAATTGTATGAAACCATCTAGCGTATGAGCCTAAACTTTGGATTACAACGAGTGTTACAGACTAGGCTACTAGTTGTATTAGGCAGTGTAAAGCCTATACATGCTAAGGATAGTAGGTTAGCTTTGGTTAGAGTAGAACCTCATTCCTTCGATAGATCCCCTTAATACTTATAGACTTCTGTTATAACCCTTAGGAAAGTTGATTTAACTTAGAACCATTCACTCTCAGGGAAAACTTATAAATCCCTCAGATTGAACTTAGAATAGACAAGCACACTCCTTAGAATTTTCCTTAGAATTGTCTTCCCAAAGACTTATTGCATTCAGGAACACAGAGTAAAGGAACTGTATATGTAAGCGATGTATTCGCGGTTTGAATCGATTTCTTAATCCTAGTAGTTACCAATGAATCCAATGCTCTAATCAAGCAGAAGATCGGCATCGACTCTGATTAAGAAATGATACAACGAGTTTTCTGTCCTGATTAGACAGAAGGTTCAATGTATCCGGCTCAGACCCACTACACAACTTTTCTTCCGTGTTGGCCCGACCACCTACAACCAAAAGTTATTGCTTTGCCTTTGGGAAATGTTTAGGACATACAACCAATAGAGATTAGACCTCTTGCCACAAACTCACATCCGTCCTTAAAATCAACCACAACACCCATCACTTCAGCTTTTTTCTACAACCATAGGTGCCAATGCCATAGAATGCATCGTTAGCAAAGGAAGACCAATGTAGTGAGAGGTTGTTTCCCATTTCATGTTAAAGATAGGCCCTAAGCTACCCCTCGTTTCGATATACGGATCGAGACATAGATTCTTGAGCCTTAAGTAGAACTAAGTTTTAAGAGGGGTAGAACATTTTAAGCCCAATCTAGTTAGGTCAGTCAATGCAACCGTTAGATCAGATTGGCGCAGCGGAAGCGTGGTTGGCCTCTTCCCCACTGGCCCAGGATCGAAACAGTTGGTTTAGGTTATACGTAAGGCTAGGTCATTAAATAGGATTTGAACCATCCTTAGAATGCCAATACTAAAGTCTCTTTACGGACGCATTACCCTTAGCGAATTTCAGGGATGAAATTTTATTTTAAGGGGGGTAGATTGTAACACCCCATATTTTTACTAACCTGGGATTAGACGTCCTTAGGCAATGGGTCAACCATAACACCTTGGCAACCTCTCAGAACCCAATTCCAAAGCCAAGAAATCGTTTAGAATGAAATTCTTTAGAAATTTAACGTGAATTAGCCAGTGCTACGTTAGATTAGCTGTGAAATTAGCACTGATCACTTTAAATACGATCTGTAAGACCCAAAACCTGTAGAACCATTGACGCTATCTTACCCTGAAATCCAGGATCAAACTCTAAACCTGTTTATTCTCAGGAACCCTTTGAAACTTTGTATTGGATCTAGACCGTGCATCGAAAGTCCGATAGCATTAATCTTAGACGATTACGACCGCCTTATTGGACTTGACAATCGTTTCGAAAATCAAGCCTAACTGATGTTCTGAGGATATTTCATTGAGTCCAGAGCAAGGAGTGTGAGAAAGAGTAAAATTCATTAAAAATTAAATGTCATTTAAATAAATCTGGCACGTTTCGCTTGCGGGTTAAGTATAAGCATTCAGACCGTCAGAATCTGACCCAAATACACCCTCAGATCAGGAAACATTTCTCACCCAGGTCAATGTACTTGGAATCCTCGATCGAGTCTCCGTGACCGCTGAACTAAAACTGGTCCGCCACATGCGATCTGGGAACTCTACCTGACTAAAAACTTGGTGTGAGCAGGATCCAATATCCATGAGCTTAAGTCCAACCGTATTCGGCCAGGGGACCTCCCAAAATACTCTTTTGGATCGGAAAAGACCCGATTTGGCTATAACCCAAGTATACCTTGACTTGGAGTCTGTTTTGGTTATATTTGAGCTTATAAAAGGGGTTTAAACCCTTAGCTTTCTAACCCATATGAATTTGAGAAAAACCCTAGGAGAGAGAAGAGAGAAAAGAGAGAGAAGTGAGGGAGAAGCTGGTGATTTCTCCTGGGATTCTTCCCTGTTGCTCTACGTGCCAAATCCACCCTTCTGTATCACTTTTTCGGTGACTCCGACTTCGTTCTTAGGTAAGAAACCCTAACCCTTACCTGTTTTGAAGCTTAGACTAGCTGTAGAAGAGTTCTAGCTAACCTGTTCCTTGTCATAGGTAGCGTATCTGCCGTTGACGAAGACACATCGTCTGAATCATAACGAATACGCATTTTCTAATTTAAGGTACGGATATTAGACGCTTAGATTACCTGTTTTCAAAGCTTTCAATGCCGGTTAATGGTAGATTGCTGATAAGGATGTTGTTTGACATGTAGAACATACTGTCCATTTTTCATTTCGAATATGTACGAAGAATATAAGATTTAGGTTATTTTAGGTATTTGTAGGAAATACCGTATACGTACGTATTTCGCCGATATGATTTCCATGAGTATTTGTCGTGTACCTATACTAGTTATGCGTGTATGATCTGTTTGGTGAAGAGATTTTCCCTAATGCACATATTGGCCGACATATGCTATGTAGACTAATGTGTGTAGGCTAAGTGTTTGTTGAAATGCCTAAATCAATATGATTTATGCCTGCCATATGTTTTGAATGTACGAACATGATTGTTGTGTATTAGACATTTCCTTGATATAAGGATCTGTCATATTATATGTTGTAATCAACATACTTCAAGTACGTTGGAGTTGAGTAGTCTAAGTGTTTGTATAAATGAATGAATTAGTAAGTAATGAGTATATGGTGTTGTAGATTAGCGTTGAGAATGGATTCTCAACTAATTTGATGATATATATGATTTCCTCTACGCTTGTCATATTTCAATTGATTTCCTTATGTGTGAAGTACTTGTGTATGGTTTAATTGCCTATGTTATATCTTATAACATGTTGTTAACATGCTTGGATTACTTGTTATTTCAATTTTTTTTATCTCATATGATTACTGATTTACATCTTTGTGCTTGGGGCTATACTCTAGTCCAGGCAGTCGGTAACAGTTTAGAATTCATGGTTGGATTCTATTCGCCACGAAGTATGTGTATGACGAACCCGAGTCGTACTAGAGTCGTCGGCATTGGTTAGGCCACACGAAGTGCTTGTGCACTTCATGTCGGTCGATTCAATGGGCGCTCGTGCTAGTCGGACTCATCAAGTAACCCAACTAACCATTGTATGTTCACCTTGTATTCGTCATAACTGCTTGAACCTAGGGTACTAAACTTACCATTAGAAAACTCCTCTAACCATGGTACCTTGATTCCCTAAGACTCATGAGCCGGGCATGGTGGTATGGGACACCGTGGTCGAGCTATCGGCCTACGCTGGGGCCACAAACCTTCCCGTAGTGACCAGTGAGCACTTTGACTCGTGAACCGATTGTGGTGGTATGGGACACTATATTCAAGTTGTCCGCCTACTCTGATTGGTGACGAGCCCTTTGTAGTGACCTCGAACGTATTCTGAGTCTACGGGAGGCGACGACCCTTCCGTAGCAACGTGAGTACATTAGGCCTGTATTGATAAGGTGATGGGGGAGTGGTGCAACGAGTGCGTGCAACAACCTTGGTAGCCCTTGCAGCGACTTAGAAATATATCATCGTATGAGATTACTAGGAGTGACGACCCTAGATAGGATCATTGTTTGGGTATTGATATAAGGGAGGTACCTTAGTTTCACAATCCTGCTGTATGAAAAGGATTAATAACAACTCGGTAATCATTATCCATATCGCACTGCATGTGCCTGGAAGATGTGGAGCACTGAGGAACGCAAGCATGCAGCGGACGTAAGATGGTGCCGCATGAGGGAGTATGTCGGTGAGGGCATCCATCATATCATTTCATCCATGTATTAATCACAGTATTTAAGAATGTTTGTTTTTCTTGCTTTATCATTATCGCGTGATGAATTTGATAACATGTTAATCTTTGCTCTATGATTCCACTGAGTTAGCTACTCACTCCCACGTTACGGGATGGTGTTCCGGACACCCACCAGTCCCTATTTTAGTTTCAGATGATGGAGATGCTCGCGAAGCAGAGCCGGACTTGATGATGATGAGGAGGATCCCTCCTATATGCAGGTTCTGATTGACGGGGTTACCGGGTTACTGATTAGCTGCCAGCACACGTGGTATTTTGCCCTTTATTTGTGCACCCATGTATATTCTTTTTGCTCATCTTTAGAGTATAAATGTATATGTTTAACCTGGTAACATGTTCACACTCTGGAGACTCACAACAGTTCATATATTCTATATATCTATCACATTCTTTCGCTGATAAATTAACTGTCTCTGGAGTATGATATGCTGTTTTGGCTTGATCCACCTCATGTTTTATGTACTATTACCGCTGACATTCACCCATCATTGAAAATGTTACATAAGTGATGTTCTGGAACTCGGGAGTTGGGTTTTTACCTGACCCCCAATTTTCGGGGCTTTACAAATGGTATCAGAGCATGATTTGGATTAAATCAGACTTGGGTTATGGTAACACGATGCAAACTAACGCACTCTGACTTAGGAAGGGGGCGATGTAAACTTAGAAACTACATTGGAATCCTAAATTTCACCGACAGGTGAGACTATACGATAATTTAGGCCATTACGTGTCTTTGGTCGGGTGAAGCGACCTAAGTCACCTTTAGGTCATTAGTCGACGGGTTTGAGTCATTCCCTGAAGAATTCCAAACCTAGCAACGAATGTCCTTAGGTTGTGGGGCAACCGCAACACCTTACACTCAATCGCATGGCCTAAAACCCCTTTTCATCCAATTCCTTCAGAATCTCTCCTTCCACCACCCCATTCTTCACCTTTTTCTAAGTCCTTTCAGAATATACATAAATCCTAATGTGTAAATAATGTAGAATCATACTTAAAATTTTTTTTACTATAAATAGTAAATTTTTGTGTAGATTGGACTTTTGGCCATTCTTATTAGGGAATCTCATGTAATGAATGAGTTAGTTGGATGGATTAGCCTCTCCTACCCCAAAATCATATGTTACAAGTCATATAAAATCATTTTGGTTTGCAAGTTAGCCCCAAAACACCTCAAACGGAGTCATGGGCCTACCCGCGCTAATCCGAAATGATCTGAGGTGGGACCCATACATTTTGGGGACCACAGGACAGGGGGACCACACCCAGATGGCTGGGCCTCACCAAATTTAAAGTTGGCCGACGAGGACCTCGCAGGTTCGGCGAGGCCTCGCAGTACAATGGGCCCTACTCGGGCCGGGCGTTGGGCCGACGCACTTTGGTGGGTAGCGTACCCCCCTACATGTGTGTCGTCCCTTAAAAGTCCTCCAAAAACTTACCTCCTTCACAAAAATGCCTCCCAAGCTCTCCCTTCTCACGTTTTTGCTGCCTCCCCTCCCAAATTCCATTTCAAACCACCTCCATTCTCGTTTTCTGCCTCAACCGACGCCACTCCATCACTCACAGCCATACAAGCTCCCTTCTCTCTCCATTCTTATCGTTTGGAGCTCTCCCATCCTCCATTGAAGGCTGAAAATCGGGTTAGCCTCAATCCCAACCTATTTTGCTCTTTTTCCTTTGAAATTCTAGCCTTTGAGGGCCTGATTCACTCCTCTATAGGGCCTAGATTCATTTTATCCCTTTAGGGCAGCCATTTCTCCCCATTTTCTCCATTTTTCATGGCTTTATAGAGGTTATTTTAGCCTTTTTCTCCACTTTCTTCACTTGAGGAGCATTGAGAATACATGGCCGATAGAGCTCTAATGGGCAACGGACAGTATGAAACTAGATAGTGTTAAAGAAGGTAAGTCGGGACCATGGTAGAAGCCCTTGGGTAGAATTAGGCATCTATACCATTGTCCTGTAGATTGTTTGATTACCGTTTTAAGGATTTCTGTGTTTTGGCTGTTGGGTCTAGTGATGTCATAAGTAGAAAATGTATTTGTGTTTAGTGGTTTAGGTTTAGCATAGCCGCAGTCGTTCCTGTTATACTACATGTGGAACTTTATTCCATATATTGTGACGAATTTTGTTTAATGAAGTGCATGTCATTCCGTTCGCTATAAGGTATTGTCCATAGATTGGGTGTATCCTATGGTTTCCACTACCATGTTTGCAATGTATACGATTAAAAGTAAATCGTAGAATTAAGCTTACAAAATAAATTTTTATCCCACCCCACCCTCCTACCAAGCATGCCACTCCCAATCCCGACATGGGATTAGTAATGCGGTCCCAGTTAACACAACTTGAGACCACTGGCCATATAGGCCCTTGGTGTTTTGGACCTAGAGTTAGTACTCCTAGATTTGAAAGATCTGACGATATAGAAAATCCAATTCCATTTAGACAATCATGACCCTAAGCGATAGAACAATTCCTTGTATTAGAAATAGTATGAAACCATCTAGCGTATGAGCCTAAACTTTGGATTACAGCTAGTGTTACAGACTAGGCAACTAGTTGTATTAGGCAGTGTAAAGCCTATACATGCTAAGGATAGTAGGTTAGCTTTGGTTGGAGTAGAACCTCATTCCTTCGATAGATCCCCTTAATACTTATAGACTTCTGTTATAACCCTTAGGAAAGTTGATTTAACTTAGAACCATTCACTCTCAGGGAAAACTTATAAATCCCTCAGATTGAACTTAGAATAGACCAGCACACCCCTTAGAATTCCCCTTAGAATTGCCTTCCCAAAGACTTATTGCATTTGGGAACACAGAGTAAAGGAACTGTATATGTAAGCGATGTATTCGCGGTTTGAATCGATTTCTTAATCCTAGTAGTTACCAATGAATCTAATGCTTTGATCAAGCAGAAGATCGGCATCAACTCGGATTAAGAACTGATACAACGAGTTTTCTGTCCTGATTAGACAGAAGGTTCAATGTATCCGGCTCAGACCCACTGCACAACTTTTCTTCCGTGTTGGCCCGACCACCTACAACCAAAAGTTATTGTTTTGCTTTTGGAAAATGTTAAGAACATACAGCCAATAGAGATTAGACCTCTTGCCACAAACTCACATCTGTCCTTGAAATCAACCACAACACCCATCACTTCAGCTTTTTTCTACAACCATAGGTACTAATGTCATAGAACACATCATTAGCAAAGGAAGACCAATGTAGTAGGAGGTTGTTTTCCATTTCATGTTAAAGATAGGCCCTAAGTTACACCTCGTTTCGATATACGGATCGAGACATAGATTCTTGTGCCTTAAGTAGAACTAAGTTTTAAGAGGGGTAGAACATTTTGAGCCCAATCTAATTAGGTCAGTCAATGCAACCGTTAGATCAGAGTGGTGTAGCGAAAGCGTGGTTGGCCTCTTCCCCACTGGCCCAGGATCGAAACAGTTGGTTTAGGTTATACGTAAGGCTAGGTCAGTAAATAGGATTTGAACCATCCTTAGAATGCCAATACTAAAGTCTCTTTACGGACGTATTACCCTTAGCCAATTTCGGGGATGAAATTTTATTTTAAGGGGGGTAGATTGTTACACCCCAGATTTTTGCCAACCTGGTAATGGGTCAACCATAACACCTTGGTAACCTCTCAGAACCCAATTCCAAAGCCAAGAAATCGTTTAGAATGAAATTCTTTAAAAATTTAACGTGAATTAGCCAGCGCTACGTTAGATTAGCTGTGAAATTAGCACTGATCGCTTTAAATACGATCTGTAAGACCCAAAACCTGTAGAACCATTGACGCTATCTTACCCTGAAATCCAGGATCAAACTCTAAACCTGTTTATTCTCACGAACCCTTTGAAACTTTGTATTAGATCTAGACCACACGTCGAAAGTCCGATAGCGATAATCTTAGACGATTACGACCGCCTTGTTGGACTTGATAATCGTTTCAAAAATCAAGCCCAACTGATGTTCTGAGGCTATTTCATTGAACCTGGAGCAAGGAGTGTGAGAAAGAGTGAAATTCATTAAAAATTAAATGTCATTTAAATAAATCTGGCACGTTTCGCTTGCGGGTTAAGTATAAGCATTCAGACCGTCGGAATCTCACCCAAATACACCCTCAGATCAGAGAACATTTCTCACCCAGGTCAGTGCACTTGGAATCCTCGATCGAGTCTCCGTGACCACTGAACTGAAACTGGTCCGCCACGTGTGATCTGGGAACTCTACCGAACTGAAAACTTGGTGTGAGCAGGATCCAATATCCATGAGCTTAAGTCCGACTGCATTCGGCCAGGGGACCTCCCGAAATGCTCTCTTGGTTCGAAAAAGACCCAATTTGGCTATAAACCAAGTATACCTTGACTTGGAGTCTGTTTTGGTTATGTTTGGGCTTATAAAAGGGGCTTAAACCCTTAGCTTTCTAACCCATACGAATTTGGGGAAAACCCTAGGAGAGAGAAGAGAGAAAAGAGAGAGAAGTGAGGGAGAAGCTGGTGATTTCTCTTGGATTCTTCCCTGCTGCTCTACGTGCCAAATCCACCCTTCTGTATCACTTTTTCGGCGACTCCGGCTTCGTTCTTAGGTAAGAAACCTTAACCCTAACCTGTTTTGAAGCTTGACATGTAGAATATGCTATTCGTTTTTCATTTCGAATACATATGAAGAATATGAGATTTAGGGTATTTTAGGTATTTGTAGGAAATACCGTATACGTACGTATTTCGCCGATATGATTGCCATGAGTATTTATCGTGTACCTATACTAGTTATGCGTGTATGATCTATTTGGCGAAGAGATTCGCCCTAATGCACATATTAGCCGACATATGTTATGTATACTAATGTGTGTAGGCTAAGTGTTTGTTGAAATGCCTAAATCAATATGATTTATGCCTGCCATATGTTTTGAATGTAAGAACATGATTGTTGTGTATTAGACATCTCCTTGATATAAGGATCTGTCATATTATATGTTGTAATCAACATATGTTAAGTACGTTGGAGTTGAGTAGTCTAAGTGTTTGTATAAATGTATGTATTAGTAAGTATTGAGTATATGGTGTTGTAGATTAGCGTTGAGACTGGATTCTCAACTAATTTGATGATATATATGATTTCCTCTACGTTTGTCGTATTTCAATTGATTTCCTTATGCGTGAAGTACTTGTGTATGGTTTAATTGCCTATGTTGTATCTTGTAACATGTTGTTAACATGCTTAGATTACTTGTTATTTCAATTTTATTTATCTCATATGATTACTGATTTACATCTTTTTGATTGGGGCTATACTCTAGTCCAGGCAGTCAGTAACAGTTTAGAATTCGTAGTTGGATTCTATTCACCATGAAGGATGTGTATGATGAACCCGAGTCGTACTAAAGTCGTCGGGAGTGGTTAGGCCACACGAAGTGCTTGTGCACTTCATGTCGGTCGATTCAAGGTGCACTCGTGCTAGTCGGACTCATCAAGTAACCCGAATGACCATTGTATGTTCACCTTGTATTCGTCATAACTGTTTCAACCAAGGGTAATAAACTTACCATTGGAAAGCCCCTCTAACCTTGGTACCTCAATCCCATAAGACTCATGAGTCGGGCATGGTGGTATGGGACACCGTGGTCGAGCTATCGGCCTACGCTGGGGCCATAAACCTCCCCGTAGTGACCAGTGAGCACCTTTGACTCGTGAGCCGATTGTGGTGGTATGGGACACTACATTCGAGCTGTCGGCCTACTCTAATTGGTGATGAGCCCTTTGTAGTGACCTCGAGCGTATTCTTAGTCTACGGGAGGCAACGACCCTTCCGTAGCAACGAGAGTACATTAGGCCTGTATTGATTAGGTGATGGGGGAGCTGTGCAACGAGTGCGTGCAACAGCCCTGACAGCCCTTGCAGCGACCTAGAAATATATCATCGTATGAGATTACTAGGAGTGACGACCCTAGACAGGATCATTGTTTGGGTATTGATATAAGGGAGGTACCTTAGTTTCCCAATCCTACTGTATGAAAAGGACTAATAACAACTCGGTAATCATTATCCATATCGCACTGCATGTGCCTAAAAGATGTGGAGCACTGAAGAACGCAAGCATGACGCGGGCGTAAGATGGTGCCGCATGAGGGAGTATGTCGGTGAGGGCATCCATCATGTCATTTCATCCATGCATTAATCACAGTATTTAGGAATGTTTGTTTTGCTTGCTTTATCATTATTGCGTGATGGATTTGATAACATGTTAATCTTTTCTCTATGATTCCACTGAGTTAGCTACTCACTCCCACGTTACGGGATGGTGTTCCGGACACCCACCAGTCCCTATTTTAGTTTCAGATGATGGTGATGCTCGCGAAGCAGAGCCGGACTTGATGATGATGAGGAGGATCCCTCCTATATGCAGGTTCTAATTGACGGGGTTATAAGGTTACTAATTAGCTGCCAACACACGTGGTATTTTACCCTTTATTTGTGCACCCATGTATATTCTTTTTGTTCATCTTTGGAGTATACATGTATATGTTTAACATGGAACATGTTCACACTCTGGAGACTCACAACAGTTCATATATTCTATATATCTATCACATTCTTTCGCTGCTAAATTAACTGTCTCTGGAGTATGATATGTTGTTTTGGCTTGATCCACCTCATGTTTTATATACTATTACCGCCGACATTCACCCATCATTGAAAATGTTTCATAAGTGATGTTCTGGAACTCGGGAGTTGGGTTTCTACCCGACCCCCGATTTTTGGTGCATTACAGTTAAGGTGCAAAAAGGGACTGGTCTGACTCGCCGATGAGGAGAAGCGCGAATGAGGTCCGCTACTGGCATGCTAGGTGGAAGTCCACCGCAGGGCAGGTATGCGAGGTCGATTGCTGGTGTCTGGTGCATGGGTGTTGACCACGGTATTTTCTAAGATATATAGTATGATATGGCATGACAATATGATGATAATGATGTGATTACGAATGCATGTAATATGGTTATGGTTGTGGTATAGGAGAAATGAAAATATGACTTGGTGTTGCTAGTAACATTGACTCGGAGTATTACTATGATGCATATGCATTGCATTGGCATTGGCATCATACCATATGTGCTAGACGCCTGTCACCATATATGATTTTTTCATGGCATATTTATCTTGCTTGCATGTAGGACATACTGCACACACGTGTGTACTAACTAGGCTTTTTACCTAAGCTTCCTATTTTTTATTTTTTTCAGGCAAAGAGTAACTCGAAAGACTTAACTTTCTTGATGCATTGTATCTATTTTTCGATTTGGCAATGTTGACATTGTGTACATTTTGGTAAGCATTGTACTTATAACCATCAAGATTTATAATGGAGAGTGTTGCTTGTGAAAAGGCTGAGCTACAAGTCCTAGGGGGGGGGGGGGGGGGGGTGGGGAGATGAATAGGATTATACCAAATTAAAAAAAATAACACCAGAATTTAAACAAATATAAATAAAAAAATAGCAATTGAATAATTCACAATGCAAAAATGTAAAAAAAATCTCTAGTGTACAAGTATTGAGAGGTTGATATAGATGTTATTCTAAGGACAACCTTACAGCAAAAACCAATGGTTTATGGTAGGAAAATCTGATTCATAGAACAGTCTGTGTATCAAAAACTCAAACCAATATAGAGGAATAAAGAAATAAATAGCAAAGGAAATAACTAAGCTATTACAACATTCCCACACTTGCATAAAAGAAATTACAACACTATCCACAAATGCATAAAGGAAAATTACAACATCCACAAAATAAAATATTCAATCAATCACCATAAGACCAGAAATTATAGTGGTTCGTTTTTGTGTACACCAACTGTTTAGAAAAATAGCCACACAACTACACTCCTAATATCCTCACACAGTGGATATTAGCATTCACTATGAAAATAGGTTTTTCAAGGTTTACCTAAAACCCTCACAATTATGTCTTTTAAGTGGGCTTACACAGTTCAAAAAATCCCACGCTTTGAGTTTTCTGGATCACCTCAGATAAACCAAAACAAAGATTTTCCTGGCACAATCTCAAAATCAAAATAGAAATTTATAGAAAAGTAAATAAACTTATCCGGATATTCTCCTTTTGATGCAGCCCGGAAGAACCAATTTGGAGTAGAAGTTCAATGTCCACACTCACTTATGAAATGGTTCTAGGTTCTAAATTGGTTTTAAATTAAATCACCTTGGGCTAGCTTGATTTGATTTTGATTCCAAGAAATGGGAATACTTCAATCCCTCTTTCAAATAAAATTGGAATGTAGAATACAAAATCAAATGCAAAAAGCTAATTAAAGAGAACATGAAATAAGAACTAAATAGCTCAAGAATATCACTAACTTATCTCTCAGAGTGGCGTATTGATTTTGCTTGAATTGAATATCAAACTCTAAAATTTGTGCTCTATTTATAGGTGCAGAAATTGCAATCTCAACTGGTCCTGAGTCGGCACGACTGATCGAAGGACCAACAAACTTTTAAAAATTTGGGCTTGATAAGATCAAGCTGTTCCATGACTGGTCGAAGGGCTTGCTCGACCGGTCGAGTCCTATCCATGACTGGTCATGTGGAACTCAAATTAGTTGTTGGACTTTGAGTTAAGCCTACAGGACTGGTCAAGCAGTGTTCACATAACTAGTTGAGTAGTCTTCAAGACTGGTCGAGGCTTTAACAAAAAATCTTAAAAACTAGTAACAAACTTAGGACTGGTCGAGAATTTCTTGGACTGGTCGAGCCAGTGCTAGGTCTAGTCAAACATAGTCTAAGACTAATCGAGAAACAGTTTATGCGTTTATAAAGTGACCCAATTTAAATTATGTATTCAAAATGACCTATCCTATTGTCAATCGAGGGTAATTCATATCTTATACATGATGTATGAACATTGAATCTTCTTTTGCTTCAGTTGATAGTTGTTCTTTGAAGTTCACGAGCCTGAGATCTTGAATCTTGACTTGAGACTTTTGAAGCTTGAATATGACTAATATTAAAGCTTGGCCTTGAGGTTCAAAGTAAAGAACTTTGTCTTGACTTGGACAAAGCTTTGAAAACTTGAACTATTGAATTGAAAGATTGAATTCACACTTGGTGTTGTACTTGAACATAAACATGTAATCTTGCATTTGAAGTTCTTGTAGAAAGGACCTTTGATCTTGTACATGAGATGCATTGTCTTGAATTTGTAGATGAGCTACACAAGACACAGATTCTAAGAGGTTTTGGCACTACAAAATTTGACAATAATAGGAGCTAGAAAATATAGCACTTATAGCTTGGTATTTTGATCATGGATCTTTATGATCAGGTATTATATATATGTATGTATTTTAGTCAAAAATCTTCCTTGGGGTGCACTGAACTTGGGATTTGGTGTATGGAAGTCGAGTGTCGAATTCGGGGCATCACGGAAGCTGTCCGTCCCTAGATTTTGAGTGTGACATAGGGTCCTTCATCGTATTTTTACATCGAATGTGTACCCTTGTTTCAGGAACAAGTCTGAACTTACTCCCTTTATGGCTCGTATTATTTATGTTGTTGCTTCTGGCATACCTATTTGTCTTCCCTCATTAATATGTTACTTGATTATCCAATTTCATATTCATCCAGGTCATGCTTTCATACCATTTATCTATCTCATGACAACTCTTGTTATCCATTGCTATGTTGTCATTCCATTAACTAAGGCACCTGAAGCAGTCCTACCTTTTGATAATGCAAATATTCACAAGATGAACTTGGCATACCTTCCCGGCTAAAGAGATGAAGACGATGTTGAAGAAGAAGTAGCGCCATTACCAGAGGACACATCTATGGATGATATTTTTCCAGAATTGGAATCAGATGATGAAGCTGATCCTGAGTATCAACCATCTCAGGTTGATGATCGGCTAAAGTCTTTAGAAGAAAAGGTTGTTGAGTTGAAGGTATCACAGGACAATCTAGCCGAAAGTCATAAATCTTCACTGAAGTATATGCATAAATACTTTCATCACATTACTAGAGGACCTCACCATTTGACCCATCTATACCTCCCCCATCTTCTTCTGGATCTGATTAGGTTGATGTCATTTTATTTTATGTTTGGAGTGTATAACTTTTTACTATGTGCGTTGGATGATAACTCTCTCATACTCCTTATATCCTTGTTGATGACTTGACGTTAACTCTTAATTACCATTCTCTATGCATTTTTCCTCTTATTGGTCTATATTCTGGCTATGATTTGTTGATTTTACTTACATGAGTATTCTTCTCTTTGTCATTTTGTGAAAAAAGGGGGAGTGATTACTAATTTGATAAGTAGATTTATTGAGTTATGCATTATTTTGAATGTTGATAAATTGATATGTACATGGTTGTTGGGAGCTTTGGGTTGGAAATGTATTATTTGTCATAACACATGATAATCTTACATTGAGGGGGAGCAAATTTTACTGATTCAATAGAGTTGTATCTTCTACAAACATGGAAATCAAGCTGACAGTATGGATGCTGTAACGATAAGTGTTTTGTCATGAATTTGACAAAGGGGGAGATTGTAAGTTCTAGAATGTATAAAGCACACTCTTGTTTATCAAAATTCGATGAAACAAAATAACTTATGATATAGTTCACTTTCAAGTGAATCAAGAAGATGAAAAATTCAACTTCAAGTGAATCAAGAAGATGGAAAGTTCACTTGTAAGTCATGAAGTTAGAAAGTGCAAGCTAAAATGAGTTCAAGTTCTACTACACTTAAAGTAGAAGCTGTAAGACCTGTCTTGGTACCATTCTGTTCCTTAGGATCCCGTGATCCTTCCCATCAAATTCCGGTAGCCTGCGACCTGTAGATAGTGTTTACGAGCGACCTTAAGTCTCATCTAGTAAACCCGAGTTGACTCAACTCAAAACCTATATCATTGTGATCGGGTTGTCACCGCGGTTCCAACACTGCATCTCGTGTGCCAATAATACAATTAGATTGAGATTTATGGCCCGCGCATTACCCCGGATGTGGACCGCATGTTATGGGGTCGTAGCATTCTTGATAAAGTGCTTTCCCTAGGAATCATCATTAGGACGATGTCATCCTAGGCTACTAGCCTAGGGGTGACATCACCCTACCCTAGTAAGCATGCTACTAATGATGGCAAGCGTGCCTAGCATCTCTTACATGAGCAATCATTTCCATAGCTAGCAATCATTCCCCTCTCTTCTTCCTCATTATCCCTTGCTAACAAGCTCCAACGTCCCAAGAAAGCCTCCATGTCTAGCCACCTTCAAACTCAAGCCCTCCTAATCCATCCCTTAGGAACCCATCACCACCATTAAATCAACTCCTTTGAAGCATAAGAACCTAAGGGTAGAAGAAGGAGAAGAAGATCATAAGTGGGTGCTTCTCTAAGTTTAGATCATTGGTTTTCTTCCTTAGAACTTTAGGGTTTTTTTTTTTTTTTTTGCTTGGGGTCATGTAGGACCCACTAATCAATGGTGGAGATCCTATTTTACCCCCTAGGTGTGGGCGATGGCCCACCTTGGTTGCATGCACAAGCCATGATGAGGCCATTCTCCATGAACCCCATCATGATGTATTACTTGATCTAGGTCATTGATGGGTCATCTAGACCCTTGATTGCATGGTGGGGATGACATCCCCACCTCAGATTTTCTAATGTTACGGCTCATGCATGCATGAGACCCCTTGAGGTATGATTTGGATTGTTTGGAGGGGCTCATAGTGGCGGAGCCCCCTCCCATAGCCATGATTCTCTCTCTCTTTCTCTCTTCCCTTCTCTCTCCTTCCCTTCTATTTTCCCTGATGGGGGTGGCCCACCTGGTGAGCTCAGCTCTCCTAGACCGTCCAACAGGGTGGGATGCCCCTGTTGTCCATTTTCTGAACGCAGGATGGCCCACCTTGCTATCCATTTTTACATGCAAGGAGAAATGCTATTAGCAACCTAGTTTGGGGTCCCTATGGCCCACTCAGGTAGGCCATCTCATGATGAATGTGATGAATATTAACTGTCTAGCAAGCTTCATGGGCTGTAATGTGCGACAACATGCTGCTATCCAATTTTTTTCCAGGCCCATTTGCTGTCTGTTTGAAATGAGTTTTTCCCTATGTATTAGCTTGGTTTTTTTCCTTGTAATAGGGTGGTCCATTAATGTGTGGACCCCACCTTATTGTATGATGAGACCCAAACATCTAACCCTTGGTGGGACGTCTCTGAGCTGGGCCCAAGGGGCCTGGACGACCTAACAATTGAGATCGTCCAGCAGTCCTGCATGGAGGGAAAATAGAAATTTTAGTAGGGTTTTTAGCTTGGTGGGCCACTCACGTGGACCCCACCTTACTGTCCACTCAGGGATGCACCTCATCCATCCAATTTCCTTTGATTGGCAGGCCCTGGGCCCATTCCAGAGGTTGATCCAAATAGGGCCATCAACATTGTTTCCAGCGACTTGCTGTCCAGCAACTTTGTATCTTTGATGCTTATGTTTTTATCTTTCCTATTCACCCTTATTGTGGCCCAGCTAACTAGGACCCACCGTAGACAATTGTGGAGTATCTAGGCTGTCCATCTATGGGACACCACAGCTGGGCCAACAACCCACCTGTTAGACACCCCAACTAAGCTAACGTCTAGCAGGAGGGCTGTTAACCCTCCAGTGTGGCCCACATTGATGATGTGTTGTATCCACCTTATCATCCATTTTGTGGCCACTTAGACGTGGCCTACCCTTGGTGGGACACCCCAGGTGGGGCCCACCTTTCTCATGTATTTGTCAGGCCTTCTAAGCCCTTATGGACATCCAGACTGGGTTGGGTGCTGCTGGAGTTGTAGTCCAACAACAGGCCCACCCTAATTTATGTGTTGTATTCATGAATTCCATCTGGTGGGGCCCACTGTAACATGTATGAGCCATCCTAAAGCATTTATTTTATCCAAATAGCCTATTTGTTGGGCCCCACCAGGCCAAGAATGTTAGGTGGGCTGGATGTCTAGCAAGGGCCTCGTATTGTTGCATATAGTTGTATGATTTGAAGTTGTAAGGCCCACCAGATTGAGGGTGTTATGTATACACACCATGCATGTATTTTTCTAAGATTATGGGCCCCATTTGTGCCTTGTAAAGTCCACCATTCATTTGGTTGATTGAGGACTAATCTATCCAAATTTTTGGACGTCTAGCAGGCCCAGATGGGCTGGACGTCTAGCCTTAGACCATTCCTTGGTGCTTGTGTTGCCCACTCATTATATTGGACCTTGTAGGCTATTTGAAAGTCCCCTATGATGTATGTGATTATGATTGCCCATCCAGTTTGCCAAGTTTTGGCCTGACTTATAAGGCCCACAATGGTAGTTGTGATGTACCCCCTAGTCCAACTATTTTTCAGGACATATGGGCTGCCCATGAGGCCCACCATGATGCATGTATTGTATGTTCCCTTGGCCATTGTATTTTTGGGCTATGGGCTTTCCTAAGAAGCCCACCTTGATGTATATGGACTATGGCCTGTTTCTTGAGGCCCGGCATGATGTGTGAAATGTTATGTATGCTGTCCATCCTTTTTCCTAAGTAGTATTCGGGCCATTGGCCCTATTATAAGTTAGATTTCATGATGGGCCACACTCTAGAGGACAATGGTTCTTAAATGTCCACGTCGTGAACCTCCTTAGGGCCTATTGTTAGGCTCATTCTCATCTATTTGGGTGCCCCCATAAGTGTTATCCATCTAGCCTTAGTGGACTAACCTAAATCATTGGGCCCCCACTATTGATGATGCTTCCACCATGCCTTGTAGAGTCATCAAGCCCATCTTGTGCTTTTTGGGCCCCAAAGGAAGCCCAATTTAACTACGTGATGGAGCGAGTGAGGAAGCCCACTTCCTGTTCCTGAGCCCATTTTCGATACGAGCAGGCCATCTAGGCCCATCCTTGATATGAGGAGAGAACATCATCATGATAGAATATGCTTAGTATAACTCCATGACTTATGCCCATGCACATCATATGTATACTTGATATGAGGAGTGATTGATCATAGCATATACCATTAGGCGGATTGTTATGGGACTCCCTGAGAGATGGAGTTGCCCCACATGAGCTTGGGGCACGCAAAAGATTGATGCATGACTAGATAGTGTGACTCATGCACCTTGCATTTGTGTGATATGATCACTGTATGCCCTAGCGACATCAGGGTTGTGGCCTCCACAAGCTTATCATGGATTGCAGGATTGGATACCAAAAATATTTGGTTATAGCACTGTGGACACTTAGGATATCTTTAGGTGGAAGTCTCAGAACCCTTATGGTACTAGGAGGAACTCCAACATCGAGACTAAGTGAATACATGAGCGCACGAGGGGCGTATACTAGTAGGCCGCGTCTCCCACTGTGTCGTGGTCAGTTGGGAGGGGGTGTGGCCTTACTCGCCTGAGGGGAGGGGGTAATGTTAGGATGAGTTTGGCTAGCTTAAGAAATGGGTCCTCTATCGACAAGTCGGGCCGATATTAGCAGGTGGATAACGAGTTCTCTTCCACTTGTCCAGTTATGCGATTAGATAGGGCAGTAAGCTGGCGCAGAGTGTACTAGCCCCAGTGATATTTCAGAGAGGAACTGTACTGATATGTGGATCCAGCTGAGGACTGGTGTGCTTGCATTGCATCTTGCATATGACATTTGCCATGTAGGCCTTGCATCGCATAGCCTTGGTATCGCTGATAATATTCATTGACTTGCCAACATTTTCGCATAGCATTCATGAACTTCCTAGTATTTCTGTATTACTCTAATATTATATACTTAACACGTATATTGTGCACACACTTACACTACCCTTTGAGCTTTCGGTAAGCTTATACACGATAGATGCGTGCAAGTGACGCTAGGACGCAGTTAAGCTGAGGCAGGAGCATATGGTTGAGCTTATGGAGTTTCTGATATCTATCTTGTATTTTCCCTTCATGTATTATACTCAAAGTTTTTGATATAGTGGATATGTGGTGATATTGTTGTTATTGTTGTGGGTTATGCTTCTTTATAAAATTTTATTCAGAAAATCCTCCTTATAGGATCCTAGGATAGTAATCCAATATATGGGTGATGGGAGCCAAGAATGGGGTACTACAGAGGCTGTCGGCGCTAGATTTGGTGATCATGATTTTTGTGATCCCGATTCCCGAGTTCGGGGCATGACAGAAGATCAAGCTCCACCTTTGACTACACTTCAAGTATAAGATCAAACTATGTTTTATTGAAAATTCAAGAAGAAGATTCAAGCTTTACACTTCGAGTCTAGTCTTCTCAAGTATAATAGACCCTAAAAAGACCTTAGACTTAGGTGCTTTCAAAAGACAAAATTATATGAGTTTTTATACTTTGGTTAGGCTTAAATTCGACTAGTCTAGGCCTTGGTTCGACTAGTATAAGTTGTGGCTCAACCACTCTAAGATAATCTTTGACTAGTCCAAGTTTGAAATTAAAAAAGTGGATATTTCTGGTGCTTTCTCAACCAATCGAGTAGACTGTTCGACTAGTTGAAGGACCTTCGACTAGTCGAGAGTCGCTCGACTCGAAGTCCAACAACCATATATTGTCTCCCTCGACCAGTCGAGCAGGGCCTTTAACCAATCGAAGAATAGTTTTATGTGAGTGTGCCTAAAATTTGAAATTTTATTAGATCTTGGACGAGTCGAAGGAGACCTTAGACGAGTCTAAGCAACAACATTTGTAAGCATAGATAGAGGCATTCTCTCATTTTGAAATTATACATTCAAGCTAAGAAAAACCTTCACTAAGAGAGAAGTTTCCACTATCTTCAAGCTATTGCATGGTATTTTAATATTTTGTTTATATTGTTTTTTGTTTTAATTCCTTGATCTCTTTTCATAAATCTTATTCTTTAAAGAGAGTAATTGCTCTTCCTTGAGATCTTGAGGAATTCAAACAAGTTGCCTTTGGTTTGAATTAATTTAAAATCAATATAGAACCTAGAACCCTTGTTTGTGTTACTGGACATTGAACATTCTACTTCAAGCGAAGCAATTCTACAGGCTACATCAAAAACATCTTCAAAGAGAAGATAAGTATAATTTTATTCTTTGTATTTTTGGTGTCTTTGAGATAGTCAGAAAATCTCATGTGTTAGTTTTGACTGAGATAGCTAAAAAATATTATTGTGGGGTTTCCGTTTGTGATAGCACTTCTAAAATCACAACTGTATAAGGTTTTAAGGTGAACCTGTGAAAACTTTATTTTTAGTTAACGCCAATATCATATGGGTTGTGATTATTGGGAGTGGTAGGTGTGGTTTTTTTAGAACAGTTGGTGTACACACCAAACCACTTTAACTCCCAGTGTTGTGGTGAATGTTTAATTTTTGTATCCATGGTGAATGATTGTAACTTTATTTCTGTATTGGTGAATGATTGTAATAGATAGGTTTATTATCTCTTTCTTGGTTTGAAGTCTTGACCTTACAAACGTTCATGGAATCAGGTTGTCCTGCCTAAAACTTTGTTTTTGGTGTAAGATTGTCTTAGTTTGAATCAAATTTTCAATACTAGTGCTATTGAGATTTGTGATTTATTTTGATTTATTTATTATTTCAGTACTTTAAGTTTTTTTTTCGATAGTCCTATTCACCCCCCCTTTAAGACTGTTAGGCTCACCGTTTTCAGTAGGTAAGTAGATCTCACACTTAGGGCAGGTTAGCCCTTATGCGTAGTAGATTTTGAAATGCTCGGTATTCCACGGATGCTGCAAGAGTTGACCTCCTAGGTTCTCAAGTCAATATGATCCTAGTCGGCTCATGCTTATCACCACGTAGGGTCCTTCCCAGTTCGGTCCCAAGGTTCCTGAGCTAGGTTCCTTGGTGTTCTGGAAGGTTCTCCAAAGGAGTAGGTCCCCCGCTCGGAACCTTCTGTTTTTATCCTGAAATTGTATAAACATGCAACCTGCAATTGTCAAATTATGACCTTGACTTGCACTTGCTCCCTTCTTTCCTTGATGAGGTTGAGACCCACTGTCATCAGTTCGGTGTTCTGCTCTTTGTCGTAGGAGTGGGTTTGAGCAGTCGGGAGTCCGATCTCAATTGGGATAACGGCCTCTGCGCCGAAGGCTAAGGAAAAAGGAGTTTCTCCAGTGGCTGTCCGAGTAGTAGTTCAGTATGCCTGAGGACATGAGGGAGCTCTTCAACCCATGACCCTTTAGCTTTTTTAAGCTTTGGTCGAAGATGATTTGTGATAATCTTGTTGACTGCTTCGACCTGTCCATTGGCTTGTGGGTGCCGAGGTGACGAGTAGACGTTTTGGATTTCGAGGTTCTCACACATACTTCAGAATTGCTTATTGTCGAATTATTTCCCGTTATCCCATTATCCGAAATAATCATGTGGGGGATCTCATACCTGCATATGATGTTCTTCCAGATGAAGTCCGTAATCTTCTGCTCGGTGATCTTGGATAGGAGCTTGGCCTTGGCCAATTTAGTGAAGTAGTCAACTACGACAACTGCAAACTTGGTGTATCCTTTTCCAGTTGGTAGGGGGTCAATGATGTTGATCCCGCATTAGGCGAATGGCTATGGTCTGGTCATAAGAATTAGTTGTTAGGGCACCTGTTGGGTAATTTCCACAAACTATTGCCATTTGTTGCATTTTCGAACATGCTATTGGGTGTCTTCTTGAATGATTGGCCAAAAATACCCCTGTCAGATGACCTTATGGGTGAGGGCTCGACCGTCGGATTGATTTCCATAAATCCTTCGTGGATTTCTTTCAGGATGTATTCAGCTTCCTTGGGTCAGAGACACGTGAGATAGGGGAGGAAGAATCCCTTTTCGTATAAGATGTCCCTGACCATGGTGTAACGAGTGGTTCTGGCCCAAAGCTTACATGCCTTTGGACAGTTCTTGATTAACTCTCTCCTTGTGGTAATCGGTTATTAGATCCATCCAGGTCAGCTTTAAGTTTATCGGGAGAACTGTGGTTAGATCAGGCTCATTGACGCTCAGTTCGTTAAGGAACTCGATCGGGATAGATCTTGGGATATCGTCCTCATCTATAGTGGCCAATTTTGCCAACTTGTCTATTTTAGAGTTTTTCGCTCTAGGGATCAGGCTAATGCTGCACTTCGGGAACTTGTCGATTAGCTCTCAAGCTATTTGTATGTAGGCCTTCATTCATTCTTTTTTGGCCTAGTACTCGTTTGCTATTTGGTTGACAATAAGCTATTAGTCGCTGTGAACTTTCAGATGTAGGGCTTCCATGGCGGGTGCCAACCTAAACCCGGCTAGTACCGCTTCATACTCTGCTACATTATTTGATGCTTAAAATCCAAATCTTAAGGCATAGTGTACACATGTCTGGTTGGCGGCTTCTAGAACTATACCGGCCCCGTCGTATTTAGAATTGATAATCTTGAAATCCAAATCTTAAGGCATATTGTACACATGTCTGGTTGGCGGTTTCGAGAACTATATCGGCCCTGCCACATTTAGAATTGGATGATCCATCGACATAAAGCGTCCATGTCGTTTGATTTGGGACAACCGCCTAGTGTTTAGTCTGAGTAGGCCAATTGTCAGGATTGAACTCTAGCTTGGCATAACCCAGCTTGGCATGACCCAACTCGGGAGGATCCAGCTCGGGATGACCCAGCTTGGGAGGACCCAACTTAGCAATGAAATTAACCACTGCTTGGCCTTTAATTACCCTTCGGGGCTAATATTCAATGTCAAACTCGCTAAGCGTGATCGCCCATTTTGTTAGTCTCCATGACACATTAGACTTCTGTAGCACTTTGCAGAGAGGTTGATTGATTGGAATGATGATGGTATGGGCTTGAAAGTATGGCCGTAAGCACCGAAATGAAACAACAAGGGCCCATGCCAGCTTTTCTATATCTGGGTACCTGGTCTTGGAAAAGACTAGGGCCTTGTTGATGTAGTATACTGGAAGTTGTTTCCCTTCTTGTTCCCTGATCAGGGCCAAGCTGATTGCTATTGTCGAAACTTTCAGGTATAGCAACAATGGTTTTCCTTATTCTGGCTTCAAGATCAATGGCAACGAGCCTAGGTATTGCTTGAGTTGCTGAAAGGAGAGATCACACTCCTCTATCCATTCTGTCTTCTGCATCCCTTTCAATTGCTTGAAGAAGGGAAGGCATTTGTCTATAGATCGAGATACGAAATGGTTCAGTGCTGCTACTCTTCCTGTAAGGCATTGGACTTCTTTCGTCATCCTGGGTGAGCTTATGTCGAGCAGGGATCAAATTTTATCGTGGTTCACCTTGATTCCTCTCTGGGTGACTAAGAATCCAAGGAACTTACTAGAGCTAACATCGAAGGTGCACTTGCTCGGATTCAGTTTCATCTAGCATTTTCGAAGGATTAGAAACATCTCTTCAAAGTAAAAAATAAGGTCTGCGAATTTAATTCTTTTGATGAGCATATCATTGACGTAAACTTCCATAGAGCGCTTGATCTGATGGGTGAACATTTTGTTTACGAGCCTTTATATGTGGCTCTAGCATTCTTTAGTCCAAAAGGTATGACCTTGTAGCAATAGTGCCATTTGTTAATGACAAAGGTCATCTTCTGCTTATTATATGGGTGCATTGCAATTTGGTTGTAGCTTGAATAGGCATCCATGAAGCTCAACTTCTCACGCCCAGCTATGTTATCGATGAGCTGGTTGATCTTGGGCAAAGGGAAGTTATCTTTGGGGAAAACTTTGTTCAGGTCTATACAATTAACAAAGACCTGCCACTTCCCATTGGAGTTTTTAACCAACACTACATTGGCTATCCAGTCCAGATAATAGATCTCTTCAATGAGGTCAGCTTTGAGAAGCTTTTTGAACTCTTCTTCGATTATGGCATACTGTTCAGGTTTGAACACCCTTTGCTTATGTCAAATTAGTAAATGGTTGGGGTCGACATTCAACATGTGGACCATGACTTTTGGACTGACGGTGGGCATATCCTGATGAGACCATGCAAATACATCAGCATATCATTAGAGGCTCATGATTTTGTCTTGCAACAGTGGCGTCAAGGATGACTCGATCTATACCATTTGGGTTGGATCTTAATCATTGAGCGAGAGTATGAGGTCCCTCATAGGACATCCTCTTTTGGTTGAGTCTTCTTGGGGATCGAGGGAGGTGATCACCATTATTTATTGTTGGGTCCATAATGCCATGTTATAACATTACCGAGCTTCCTATTTGTCTCCCCTAACCAGTCCAGAACCATGCTCGGTGGGGAACTTCATTGCAAGATGGTATGTCGACACAGTGGCTCGCAGAGTGTTGAGTGAAGGTCGTCCAAGAATGGCATTATAGACATATGGGCAGTCTACCACTAGGAAGTCGATCATGGTCATTATCTGGTTCTGCCCATCCCCAATTGTGACTGGGAGCTACATCGACCCTTTGAAGTGATCTTGCCTCCCGCAAACCCGAGCAGGGGAGTTTTGACGGTTCAGAGTCCAAGTTGTCCTACTCCCATCTTGTCGAATGCTTCGGTGAAGAGGATATCGACCAAGCTTTCAGTGTTCACCAAGATCTAAAACATGTTGCGGTTATCTATAATCATAGTAACCATAGGTGCATTGTCATGGGATGATGGATTCCTCGGGCATCTTCTTCGGTGAAGGTTAGATGGCAAGATGTTTCCTTCTGCTCTTTTGAGGGTCTATGGGTGATGAGGATCTGATGATCTAAGCTAGAATGGATGATACTTCTGGTGTGGGCTCTCCGAGCTCAGTTCGAGTCCCCTCCTCCGGCGAGCCTACTGAAGATGATATAGATTTCTCTGATCGGCTCGTTGTTGTTAGGTTGCTCATTCTTTGAATCAGTTCATTCTTCTCTTCTCTTAACATATTCTAAGAGGTGCCTTTGTGGATAAATGCTTTGATTTCTTCCTTAAGGTTGAAATAGTCACTGGTCGAGTGGCCGTGGTCTCATTGGAAATGATAGTATTTTCATTTGTCTCGTCTGTCATCGCTAGACTTTATCTTGCTCGGCCACTTGAGGATCCATTTATATCGGACCTCCATGAGTACTTACTCGGGAGTCCTGTTGAGAGGAGTGTACAAGATGAATCTACTGTCCGACCACCTGCTCAGGTGTTAACTCCTTTGCGGCACATCTTCTTTCCTTCTCTTATTTTCATTGGCCGAACTAGGTTCCTCCTTGGGCCATTTTTCCTTGGCCGAGCTCTCCTTACGCCAAGCCTCTATCCACAGGCTAGTGACTTCCCTCGCATTGGAGTATTTTTTACTCTGTTAAGGAGGTCAGCCATCGTCATGGGATGCTTTGGTCGAGTGAAAAGAGAAAACTCCCTTCTCTCAGTCCTCCCATCATGGTGGTTAGGGCAATATCCTCCGAATGCACTTGCTCTTGTCTTATTTCCAGGTTGAATCACTCGATGTAGTCCTTGAGCAGCTCACCTTCTATCTGGACGATATGGAGGAGATGGGAGGTCGGTTTGAGGCTTTCTTTTCCCAATAAAGTTGGTGATAAAGGCTTTGTTGAGCTGCGTGAAAGAACTAATCGATTGTGGCTTTAGTTATTGGAACCACTTTCGAGCTACTCATACTAGGGGTAGCGAGAATGCGCATCACATAACCATGGTCGATGCAATGTGTAATTCCATCCAAGCCCTGAAGGATTCCAAATGCTCAGCTGGGTCGGTGGTTTCAAAATATTAGGTAATCTGCGACATATGAAATCTTGGTGGCAATTGCGCATGCGTGATGTCGGCAGTGAATGGAGGCTCGGTCTCTTCCAGTATCACCTCTATTGAGGTTAGAGCGTTCGCACGGTAGGCCTACCGTATGTCACTGATCTAACCCCATGGGTTGTTCAGCTCAGCTTCACAGGGGTCACTGCTTTCGGCCATAGCCTCAACAGCAATCTCTGGAGCTTTGTTGTGCTTCTTCTTATCCAACTCATGACGGAGGTCAGAAGTGGCCAGTGATGCGATGCTAGAGATGTGAAAAGGTGCTAGCCTTGATGTTCCGAGTTGTCAGTTTTTACGGGAGGCAGCGGGTGCGTCAGAAGGCTCGGGGGGCTCCTGGACCATTGGTCCCACTGTTTGTTCGATCCTTTGCATGGGTCGGGGCTATAGTGTTCCAATAGCTGTTTTATGGAATTCATGTTATTCTTCAATGCTTCAACTTGTTATTCGAGGGAGACCAGCCATCCTCCTTGATTATGGGACCATTATATCAACCCTGCAGGCACGGAATCAGCCTGTAGCTGGGAAGTGGAATCCTGATGGTTGATAGACTAATATGGCAATGTAAGGTCAGGCACAATAGAGGAGGCCCGGGCCTTCTTCTTCTCCTTTGCCATTGTTGAACTTATGGTGAGATGAGAGTGGCTTTCAATGCTGGTTCCCACAGACGACGCCAAACTGTTGATGTAGAAATTTAGTTAGCCTTCCCTGGACCTTCGTGTACCTGCACAAGGGATGGACAAAGGAGACCCTGGCTAGTACAGGGGGCCCTCTAATGCCTAAGTCAAGTAGGGAATTCAAGTCTAGTCGAGTGAAGGGTTTTAGGTTAGAGATTGTGCGTACCTTTCACCATTAGAGGCTTCTCTATTTATAGCTTATGAGAAGTGGTAGCATGGAATAGATCTTCCTTTTTCGTGGGCAGTATTTTTGGTAAAATCGAATCTCAGATCAATAGGATGATACTCTAAGATCCCTGACGAGGATCCCAGGATCCTAAGTATGTCGATGTAACGCCCTGAAAATTGGGGGTCGAGCATAAACTCCACTCCCGAGTTACAGAACATCACTTATGCAACATTTTCAATGATGGATGAATGTCGGCAGTAATAGTACATAAAACATGAGGTGGATTAAGCCAAAACAGCATATCATACTCTAGAGATAGTTAAATTAGCAAGCGGAAGAATGTGATAGATATATAGAATATATGAACTGTTGTAGGTCTCCAGAGTGTGAACATATTACCAGGTTAAACATATACATGTATACTCCAAAAATGATAAAAAAGAATATACATGAGTGTGTAAATAAAAGCCAAAGTACCAAGGGTATTGGCATCTAATCAGTAACCCTGTAACCCCGTCAATCAGAACCTGCATATAGGAGGGATCCTCCTCATCATCATCAAGTCCGGCTCTACTTAGCAAACATCGCCACCATCTGAAACTAAAATAGGGATTGGTTGGTGTGCGCAACACCGTCCCGTAACATGGGAGTGAGTAGCTAACTCAGTGGAATCATAAAGCAAAGATTAGCATGTTATCAAATCAATCACGCGATAATGGTAAAGCAATCAATCAAACATTCCTAAATACTGTGATTAATGTAAGAATGAAATGACATGATGGATGCCCTCACCGACATACTCCCTCATGTGACACCATCTTACATCCGCGACATGCTTTCTTCCCTCAGTGCTCCACATCTTCCAGGCACATGCAGTGCGATATGAATATGATTATCGAGTTATTATTAGTCCTTTTCATACAGCAGGATTGGGAAACTAGGGTACTTCCCTTATATGATTCTCAATAAGGATCCTGTCTAGGGTCGTCACTCCTAGTAGTCTCATACGATGATATATTTCTAGGTCGCTGCAAGGGCTGCTAGGGCTGTTGCACGCACTCATTACACCGCTCCCCCATCACCTTATTAATACAGGCCTAGTTGTACTCTTGTTGCTACGGAAGGGTCTTCGCCTCACGTAGACTCAGAGTATGCTCGAGGTCACTACAAAGGGCTTTCAGGGCTGTTGCACGCACTTGTTGCACCGCTCCCCCATCACCTTATCAGTGTAGGCCGACAGATCGAATATAATGTCCCATACCACCATAGTCTGGGTTGCTCATTGGTCACTACGGGGAGGTTTGTGGCCCCAGCGTAGGCCGACAGCTCGACCATGGTGTCCCATACCACCATGCCCGACTCATGAGTCTTAGTAGATCAAAGTACCACGGTTATCAGGGTTATCACTGGTAAGTTCAGTACCCTAGGTTCAAGCAGTTATGACGAATACAAGGTGAACATACATCGGTCAATCGGGTTACTTGATGAGTCCGACTAGCACGAGCGCACGTTGAATCGACTGACATGAAGTGCACAAGCACTTCGTGTGGCCTAACCACTGCCGACGACTCTAGTACGACTCGGGTTCGTCATACACATCTTTCATGGTGAATAGAATCCAACCATGAATTCTAATCTGTTACCGACTGCCTGGACTAAAGTATAGCCCCAAACACATGTAATCTAAATCAATAATCATATGAGAGAGACAGAATTGAAATATAAGAAATTTCACCTTGTTATCAGCATATTATAACATACATCGTAAGCAGTTAACCATACACGAGTACTTCACACATAAGGAAATCAATTGAAATACAACAAGCATGGAGGAAATCATGTACATCATCAAATTAGTTGAGAATCCAGTCTCAATGCTAATCTACAACACCATTTACTCAATACTTACTAATACATACATTTATACAAACACTTAGACTACACAACTCCAACGTACTTGACGTGTGTTGATTTCAACATATAATATTATAAATTCTTATATCAAGGAGATGTCTAATACACAACAATCATGTTCTTACATTCAATACATATGGCAGGCATAAATCAGATTGATTTAGGCATTTCAACAAACACTTAGTCTACACACATTAGTCTACATAGCATATGTCGGCCAATATGTGCATTAGGGCGAATCTCTTCGCCAAACAGATCATACACGTATAACTAGTATAGGTACATGATAAATACTCATGGCAATCATATCGGCAAAATACGTACGTATACAGTATTTCCTATAAATACCTAAAATATCCTAAATCTCATATTCTTCGTACGTATTCGAAATGAAAAACAGACAGCATGTTGTACATGTCAAACAGCATTCTCGTCAACAATCTACCATTAAACGACATTGAAAGCTTTGAAAACAGGTAATCTAAGCCTCTAAAATCCGCACCTTATGCCGTAGAAGCGTATCGAATCGAATAGAAACTCTATACTTCGTTAACATCGATATGACGATTTAATTCACAAGATAAGTTAGCTACTTCATTACTTGTACCCATAGGAACCTTAAAACAGGTTAGGGTTAGGGTTTTCTTACCTAGAATGAAACCAGAATCACTGGAATAACAATACAGAAGGGTGGATGAGGCACGTAGAGAGACTGGGAAGAATCCCAAGAAGAAACTCCAACTCTCTCTCACTTTCTCTCTCTTTTCTCTCCTCTCTCCTAAGGTTTTCCCCAAATTCCTATGGGTTAGAAAGCTAAGGGTTTAAGGCCCTTTTATAAGCCCAAACATAACCAAAACAGACTTTAAGTCAATGTATACTTAGGTTATGTCCAAATACGGACTGTTCCGTCTCAACGGAGCACTTATGGAGGTCCTATTATTAAATGCGATCGAACTTAAGCTCATGGATGCCGGATCCTGATCAAGTTAAGTTTTTAGTTCGATCGGGTTTTCAGATTGCACGTGGCGGACCACTTTCAGTTCAACGGTCACTGAGACTCGATCAGGGATTCCAAGTATACTGACCTGAGTGGGAAATGTTCCCTGATTCAAGGGTGTATTTGGGTCAGATTCCAATGGTCAGAACGCTTAAAAATGTCACACAAGTGACACGTGCCAGATTTATTAAAATTGAATTAATTTTCTAAATATTTTCCTTTTCTCACTCTCTTTACTCCGGACTCAGTAAAATGGTCTCAGGATATCGGTTGGGCTTGATTTTTGAAATAATTTTTAAGTCCAACTAAGCGGTCATAATGGTCTAAGATTATAGATATCAGACTTTCGACGTACGGTCTAGATCCAATACAAAGTTTTCAAATGGTCCCGAGGTCAACTGGGCTTAGAGATTGATCCTAGATTTTTAGGTAATATAGCGTTAACAGTCCTACTCATTTTGGGTCTTGTAGTTCATATTTAAAGTGGTTCAAGTCAATTCTACTGAGTATTCAGTTTGGTACTTAACCAAATTCTACCCTAATTATGGCAGAATACGGTCCTAGGGCCATTATATGCTGCATTTTGGGAATTTTTAGGTATCATATTATTTTAATTATTTTTCTAGTGGTTCATCATCAAGTTTAACCTGACTCTACCAAATTTTATAAGATTTTGAGTTGTATAAAAATTCTAAAAATTTCAAAAGCAGCAGCTGTCCAACAAGTGATTATCGGATAGGTGCTCACAATGACCTACTTTAAATTATATTAAGTATTTTATTATATTTTTTAAATATTTTTATATAAAACTATACTCATTTATATTCAATATAGTTTTTAAATCACCTAAATTGGAGTTATAGCGAAGGAGATATGATTTTTCAAAGTTTGATAAAATGTGCAGAAAAAGTGCAGAAACCAGGCTGCCTGTCCACTGTACGGACGAGGCCTCGCCGGTCACTGACCTATTTGTCTTGGGTTTACCCTAGTGGCGAAGTCCTCACCCCCCAGGGATGTCGAAAACATGTGGGGCCCACCATGAATCCCCCCGAATTGAGTCGTTTGGGCCCACGAGTCCGTTGAGGCGTTTATTGAGTCTCATTTACAAACCGGAATGAGTTACATGATGTACAATATATGTTTTTGGGGTATAAGAAGCTAATACATCCAAATAACCTATCTCCATCATGAGATTCCAAGAATTATATAGTTAAAATCCTATTTTATGAATGTACGTACCATTTACGGTAAGTTTTAGTTTAAGTATGATTTTCACCTTTTAAACTTTAGGATTGTGTCTAATATGAAAGTACTTGGAGAAATTTGAAGAATGGGGTGGTGAAAGGTAAGATTTTGAAGGAAATGGGTTGAAAAATGATTTCTAGACTTTAGGATTGATCTTTGAGAGTGTATGTTTGACCCATTGCCTAAGAACATCTAACTCCAGGTTGGCAAAAAATCTGGGGTGTTACAGTCGAGGATATCCTCCGAGATCTTAGGAGAAGACCTTAGATGGATCTCTCTTAGATGGGAGTAGAAGGATGACCTGGATGATGCCGACCTGGGTGATACCAACCTGGGTCGTACCAACCTAAGCCATATTAACTTGGATCCAACTTGGATTATGCCGAGCTGCTTTCCTAGTCAAATAGGAGAATAGGGGCTCCTGGTGAACTCTGGAGATCTTTGATTAATCGACGGAGGTGGTGCTCTTGCGGGCTTGTTGCACTACCTTGGACCAAGAGTAGGAAGCCAACCCTTGTGGAATCCAAGCTTCGTGTTGGTCTTTCACGAGGTCAAGCTCACCAGGTTCCGACCTAACCTCTCATTATAGGTCGGTCCATTTTTCCCATAACATATACCAAGTTGGCAGGCATAACTAATGTAAATCATTGCTCACTTCTAATATTTCTTAACTCTTTTTTTTTTTCCTTTCTACTGGACAGTTTCACAGGATTGGCTTGATTTTCATCCGTGCCACTATAAGAGAGAGAGAGAGAGAGAGAGAGAGAGAGAGAGAGGACAATTCTATAATGGTTCATTGGTTCATTCTCGATGACCATAAAAAAAGGCCCATGTTAATAGAGGCCCACCAAAATAAGAATGTAACACTAAAATAATAATTCAAAAGAAAAAAGAAAAAGGAAAAAGAAAAAAGACTCATTTGATTGAGGTGAGTTTACTTCTCTCTCTGTGTGTGTGTGTGTGTGTGTGTGTGTGTGTGTGTGTGTGTGTGTGTGTGTGTTTGTTTTTCATCAATTAATGTCCCCTGAAGGTGCATAAAAATAAAAGTATCTCATGGTGTTGAAAAAAGATGAATTCAATACCAGTACTACATAAAAGCCAAAATGTATACATAAGGAAATAATCAAGTACTAGTGTAGTTAATCTGTAAGTCATTTACAACGTGGCCTTGTACCCATTAGGTGTCCACAAATTTTATTTTATTTTATTTTATTTTATTTTTAACTCTCCTATCTTTGTTCATTTGTTTGAATTTTTTCCTTTGAATTTATTGTACCACCCATTTTCTGGCTTATATTTTTAATAAAGTTTTAACATCCTCATGTGCTCTATTTTATATTGTGTTGTGTGTGAAGGCTTCACATAGGGTAGAAGAAGTAATCATGAGAAAGTATCAGTGTTATGTCCCGAACTCGGGAACTAGGCATACAAAATTCCTAGCCGCCGAATCTGGTGCCGACAGCCTCAGTAGTGTCCCATTCTTGACTCCCAGTTCTCACATGCCAGGTTCCAATCCTAGGATCATATATGGAGGATTTTTAGGGTGATTTTTTTTATAAAGAAATATAACTACAAGTGTAGTGTAACCAAGTCACAAAACATCATCAAAACATATCCACTAATATAATCTTTGAGTACAATGCTGGAAAGGAAAATATAAGATGCAACCAAAACTCAAAAGAACAAGCTTATGCTCCAGGCTCAATGTTTCTATCAATGTTGTTATCCATACCAAGGCTATGCAATGCAGGGCCTACATGGCTGAATATAATATGCTAGGGGTGCAATGCAAAACATGTCAATCCTTAACTAGTCTACACATCAGTACAGTTCATATTTGTAAATATCACTGAGGTCTAATACACTCCAATACGGGTTGTCACCCCATTGCGTGCATGACTAAGTGAGCAGAAGATACTTTACTATCTGCCTTACCAGTGGTATGCCAATGCCCAACTAGCTTGTCGATAGCGGACCCATTTACGAGCTAGTCAAACTAAACTTAGACTACAACCCCCTACCTTTAGGCGGATAAGGTCATACCCCCTTTCAACTAACTACGACACAATGGGAGACGCTGCCTACTAGTATTTAGCACTCCGGCGCTCATGTTATTCACTTGGTTTCGACATTAAAACATCCTACTGGTACCACTAGGGTTTAAGGAGTTTCACCCAAGGACATCCATAGTGCCCTAATTCTAGAATAAATATTTTCAGTATTCAATCCGTCCATCTACGTTATGCCTGTGGAGGCCACAACCCTGATGTCACTAGGCTGTAAATTGATCGTGACATACAAGATGCGAAATGCATAAGTTATACCATCAAAGTCATACACCAAACCTACGCATACCACATGATAATGTGGGGCAACCTTATCTCATATGGGGTGTTCAATGTCAAATATTACATATTTTCTCCTAATTATATCTTGATTTTAGGAACATGATAATTTTTAATGATATATTTTATACATGTTTGTGTTGCAAGGTGAATTTGAGAGTTTGAAATGAAAAGAATGCTAAAAATATGGTTTTGATGCTCAAGAATCACCAAAGCAAGTAGTGGATCTTAGGAGACCAAGATTGAAGATTTTAAGACCTTAAGATCTAAGAAAACCAAGTGTAAAGGATGGAGAAAAAACTGATAAAAGTATAAGTCAAATAGAAGAAAAAACAGACAGTTCGGTTCGACCTAAGCCAACTTCGATCCAATTAAAAGTGCACAAAACAGTCCAGTAAGAATCGTGATTTTTAGACTGTAATTCGGTCTGACCTAAGCCAACTTCGGTCCAACCAAAATCGTAGAAAACTATCTAGCAAGAAATTAGGATTTTTAGGCTTAATTCAGTCTGACCTGAGCCAACTTTAGTTGGAGATTTCGTTTGGACTCGGTCCGACCTAAATACTCTGCACATAAATTTCAAACACGACTTCGGTTCGACCGAAGCATAACGTGGGGCTTATGCGAAATACATAAATTCAAGGCAGTTTCTAGAAATTCCAAGGCGGTGCATAAGATGGGACTTCACACTTATAATTAAGAGTCCCTAGGACGTTCCTAGGTATCTTCTAGGGTTCAAAGAGTGGATCTAAAGTGTGGACGAGTCACCGCCAAGAGTTTTTCTTCTTCTTCCTTAGTTGTTTTCATGTTGTGTTTAAGAGTTTTTGGTTTAATCATGTCTATGGTTAACTAAACCTCTTAGCTAGGGCTAAGAGGTGAATCTTGTAGCTTGATTGAGATGTTTATCTTGCTTTGATTCATGTTTATATTAAACTTCATTGATTTCTTGATTTTAAGGAATATTTTCAGTTTTCTATGGTTTGTTGTGACTCAAATTACATAGACATTGCGATAGCTTAAAATATCTTCTTTTCCTATTTGAGATTATGGGATTGGTAAATCCTATTGTTTGCCATCATCTCCTGGGCATGGTTGGGTGATAGAATCCCTTTCAATCTTCACAATTCTCCTCCATTGAGGCTGGATCAATTAGAAAATCAGAGATTTGATCATCTCTTCCTCCAACTGGATAAGATAGGACTCTGATTCTAGTTGTGATTAAATCAAGTAAGGTATCATCTTGATAGCTACAAGTGGATCCTTGGCACCCTAGTTCCCACCTTTAGGCCCGGTTTGGTTTTTCATAATCCAGCTAAATCGCTGAAAAGAAGTAATTATTACATTTTTTTCCCTTGTTTGGAAATGAGTGAGTAATTTCACCTAGAAAACTGTCCCAAAAATGTTGACTTAAATCCGTGGGCTCCACCATAATGTATATAATACATCCGTGTCATCCATCTATTTTATTAGAATATTTTGAGGCTTGATCTAAAAAAATTAGGAAGATCTAATGTTTAATTGGCCCACATGAAAGGAAACAATGGACTTAATTTGTCCACCGTTGAAAGTTGATTCTTTTACTGGGCCCACATTGAGGTTTATTCACCATCTAATCTGTTCATAGGGTCACATGGACATGTATAAGTGGAAAATATAAATATAAGCTATTCTAAAATTTCTAAGGGCCTCAACAAGTTTTTAATGGTAGGCATTCAATTCTCATAATTTCGTGTGGTGTGGTCCACTTGACCTTTGGATTTGCCTAATTTTTGGGCTCATGCCTTAAATTCATTTGGCATAATGAATGGGCGGTGTGGATGAGGCACATACATTATGGCGGGCCCCATATTTACGTTACAAATTCCTCAATTTAAGTGCTTAAAAAGTAACTGGTCAAGTCAACATTGGGAAAGATGCAGTTAATTACCTTAGTAAATAATGATTACTCATTTACAAGGTAATTACACTTGAGCCAGAAAACTAAACAGGCCCTTAAATTCACAAGTTTCAATCAACATAATTACTCCTTTATATCCCAAATTCTTATTTAGATATTCTTCTAGTTCTAGTTCTACTTCTTTTCAGAAACATATAAGATTAGTCCTTGTGGATTTGACCTCATTCTCAGCAAGATTATTACTACATCGCAACCCTACACTTGGGGTTGTGAACATGGGGTCCCCTAAGTATCTCAAGCCCAAAGGCGTATGCTATAATCAATCATCATCCACATGTTATCAGACATATCAGGCAATAATCGGCCTTAATTGACACCTCATATACAAAGAGTGAGAACCAAACAGTAGGCCCCACTAGAAATATAGAAGTCTATGTGGTGTAGCCCACGTTAGACTAACATCAGCACCTCATGTGGCCTATAAGGCATGGGTAAAAACACCAAGGTGAGCTCCACTAAGAGTGACCCGGATAGACACCCACATGTACAACATATGTCCCACTATGCTACCAATCTATTTGGGTACATGGCCCACTGATGATATCCTAAAACAATCAGATTATTAACGACATATCTATAATTACTTTATTCGGATGATCTGTACCATCTGAATATTTCTAATGTAAATTGATGGTTAGTCACTAAGATGTTCTCCTATGCTTATGACCCATCTAAGTCTTGGGATTTCATCATTTTAGGCAAGGTGTATGCCTCAATGGATTTATTGCAACCATTGTGTCAACATTATATACATACACTAATTAAGGATTTTCAAATTGATTTAATAATTAATTTCTAATCCTAAATAGGGGTATCTGTAACACCCTGAAAATTAGGGGTCGTGTATAAATTCAACTCCCGAGTTTCAGACCGTCACTTATGTAACAAAAATGATTATGATTCAATGTTGTCTGAGTTAAAGCATTCACATGAGTAAAAGTATATCAAAACTGCAATTCATACTCCAGATCCAGTGATAAAAGCAAGCGGAAGACTAAAGAATATATATATCACTGTATGGAAAAATAAAGTAGATCTCGACTGTCTCTAAAGTATGAATACATCTCTGAGTCTCATATACATGTAAAAAAATAAAATCAAAATGTCAAAAGTAGTCCCACTAAGAAGTCCCGTCAATCCAGGACACCTAAGCAAAGCCGTCGTGGTACTGCATGTATGAGAACTCATCCTGGTCCTCATCATAGTCCAGCTCTACCTCCTGAATCGCTGCCTCACCTGCATCTAAGACAGGGTTTGGTGGGTGTTGCAAACACTATCCCGTAACGTGGGAGTGAGTAGCTAACTCAGTGGAATAATAGAGCAAGGATTAATATGTTCTCAAATTAATCATGCGATAATAGTAAAGCAGTAAATCAAACAATCCTAATACTGTTGTTAATGCAATATGACATGACATGATGGATGCCCTCACCGACGATCTCCCTCATACGGTACCATCTTACGCCCGCGGCATGCAATCATCCCACAGTGCTACACATCTTCCAGGCACATGCAATGTGATGGTGATATGATTACCGAGTTATTATTAGTCCATTCAAACAGCAGGATTGGGAAACTAAGGTACTTCCCTTATATCAATCCCAACACAGATCCTGTCTAGGGTCGTCACTCCTAGTAATCTCATACGATGTATATTTTGTAGGTCGCTGCAAGGGCTGTCAGGGCTGTTGCTCGCACTCGTTGCACCGCTCCCCCATCACCTTATCAATACAAGCCTACTGTACTCTCACTGCTATGGAAAGGTCATCGCCTCCCGTAGACTCAGAATACGCTCGCGGTCACTACAAAGGACTCGTCGCCTGATCAGTGTAGGCCGACAGTAAGAATATAGTGTCCCATACCACCATAATCTGCTCACGAGGTAAAGGTGCTCACTGGTCACTACGGGGAGGTTTATGGCCCCAACGTAGGCCGACAGCTCGACCACGGTGTCCCATACCACCATGCCCGGCTCATGAGTCTTTGTGGATCAAGGTACCATGGTTAACAGGGTTTACAATGGTAAGTTCAGTACCCTAGGTTCAAGCAGTTATGACTCATATAGGGTGAACATACAACGGCCAGTCGGGTTACTTGACGGGCTCGACTAGCACGAGTGCATCTTAAGCCGAACGACATGAAGTGCGTAAAACACCTCGTGTGGCCTAACCACTGTCGCCAACTCCAGAACATGACTCGCGTTCATCGACGCGTCGTTCGTGGCAAAGATAAGCCAACCACGAACTTGCTCGATTGCCTACTGCCTGGACTAGGTATAGTCCCAAAAAATTATGGATCCACATCAGCAATCATGTAAGAGTATTTGAAATGAAATACAACAATGTGAGCATGTTAACACATGTTATAACATACAACTTAAGTGAATCATCAAGCACATGCATTTCATGCATATAATGAAATCATACATATAGCCAACATGTACGAAATCATTTACATCAGCATATTAATTGAGAATTCAATCTCAAACTAAATCATAACACCATTTAATTCAATACATACTAATACAAGCATTTATACAAACACTTAAACTACACACTTAAGTCTACATATAGTATGTCGACTCAAAGTGCACATTTAGGCGAATCTCTTTGCCAAACTAATTATGCACGCATTCCTAGTATCCTAGTATGACAAGAAGCCATGTCAATCACATCAGCAAAATATGGATGAAAACAGTATTTCCTACAGATGACTAAAATGCCCTAAATCTCATATTCTTCATCTGATTACGAAACAGGAAACGGATTGCATGTTGTACATGTCAAACGGCATTGCTGTTGATAATCTACTATTAAACGACATTGAAAGCGTTGGAAACAGTCAATCAAAGCGTCTAAAATCTGCACCTTTTCTCCTAGAAGCGTATCAATTCGAACGGAGCGTATACGCTTCGTCTACGGCGAATAGGCAACTTAATACACAAGATCCATAAGCTACTTTGCTATGAAAACTAAGGAACTTCAAATCAACAACTATTTAGGGTATTTTTTTAGCTAGAAATGCGGCGAAATCACCGGCAAAGTGATTGGATTGCGTGGCTTAAACACGTGCAGCAGGTAGCACAAGCAGCGGGAAAAACTCTCCCACCTTCTCTCACAATCTCTCACCTTTTCTCTCACTCAATCTAGGGCTTTTTCCAAATTCGGATGGGTGAGAGGAGTGAGGGTTTCAAGCCCTTTTATAAGCCCAAACATGCCCAAAACAGGCTTGGAAATAATGTTTACTTGATACCTAACCAAATCAGGGCTGTTTCGGTCCAAAAAGGCATTTCTGGTAGTCCCCTGGCCGAACGCGATTGGACTTAAGCTCATGCATACTGGATCTATCACACATCAAGTTTTCAGACCTGTAGGGTTCCCAGATCGCACGTGGTGGTCCATTTTCAGTTCAGCGGTCATCGCACGTAGATCAGGCCTACAAGTCTCATGATATGAAATAGAAATTTTTTCTGATCCAAGGGTGTAATTTGGCTGAATTCTGATGGTCAGAATGCTTAATACTGTCGTGCCAAGTCGTGTACCAGATTTGAATTTCAAATTCCAAATCTAACCCTATTCTCACTCTCTTCACTCCAAGCTCAATGAAATAGCCTGTGAATGTCGGTTGGACTTGATTTTCGAAACGGTTGCCAAGTCCAACCAAGCGGTCAAAATGGTCTAAGATTATAGGTATCGGACTTTCGACGCGCGGTCTAGATCCAATACAAAGTTTCAAAGAGGTCCAGAGAATAAACCGGTTTAGAGTTTGATCTGAGGTTTTAGAGTATTATAGAGTCATTGGTTCTACTCGCTTTGGGTCTTGTAGAACGTATTTAAAGTGATCAGGGACTATTTTCCAGCTACTCTAGCATTGCGCTAGCTAACTTACACTTATTTTCTAAAGGAATTAATTCTACGCGATTTCTTTGGCTATGGAATTGGGTTCTGAGCGGTTACGAAGGTGTTTTGGTCGAACCATTGCCTAAGGACGTCTAACCCCAGGTTGGAAAAAGTCCGGGGTGTTACAGTATCCCTATCGGTGAAAGGTATGCACAATCTTAAGCTCAAAATCCTGTTTATGAAGAGACCCAGATTCCCTACCTGACTTAAGCATCGGAGGGTCCTCTGCCACAACCAGGGTCTCCTTTGTCTTCTTCTTGTGGAGGTACTCGAAGGTCCAAGGAAGGTAACCAAATTTTTGCATCAACATAAACAAAAATATAGATGAAATAAAAAATAAAACTTTTCTTTTGAAAACTTGTATGCAATGTGATACCTATGTATGCATGTGGGCGATTTTTTATGCCAGTATGTGGGAATAAGAACCGTGCCTTTAGCTTATGTTGTGACATGTGACATTTGAGTTGAACCCTTGAGGGCCATTGATTTTTCAGGAGATTTAGGAGTTGTGTTTGCTGACTTTCTATAATTCTGGCAGATCCTGTAGATTTCGTACCCTTAGGCTATTTTTTCTTGCTTTATATTGGCTTCGTTTGTGTTACCTTGGACTTTCTAAGTCATCTTGGATTATCTAAGCTATCTTCAGATACTTGCTTTTTTATTTCTCTTTTTTCTTTTTTGAGTCATTTTTACTTGCAATGCCTTTTTAGGTTTTCATATAGCCGACTTTTTCCCTCATTTTTTCCCATGGTGCCCTTTTGGATTTTCACAACGTCCTGGGTGTTTGATCTTGCCTGCCCCTTTGCATCTTACGTTGTTTTTACCATTGGCATCCTTTTGAGTTTTCAAGTACGTTATGTGCCCACTAGTTTTACTTGAGCACCCTTTTGGGTTTTCACTCTGCCCTCTTTGTTTAGGCACATCTGTTTTTATTTTGTTTTCTGTGACTTTTTCAAAGGCTAAAAAGGTTGGGAATTCCATTCTTTTTGGCTGATTGGTAGTCTTTCCAACAATTTCTTTGGTCACAATGGTAAAGCTGTTGACTTGGGTCAGGTTCATCTTGCGGAGTGGTTGATTTGTGCTTTGGAGTTGATTTTTTTATATCTTTTTGGGATGTGTGCTCTTTATTTTATCCTTATTTTCTCTTTATTTTTCATATATCTTTTTCCTCTTTTTCTACTTTGACTCCTTTATTGGTAGCACATGTTGGTAAACAGGGGAGGATGTCCTTCATGATGACTGACCATAGTTAGTTCAGTTTCAGCTTTACTAATGTAACCTTTTTTACAGCATTAGATTGCTTTTATAGCATCACAATTTCATGTAACTAATTATATAACACCTAGACATATATCTACCTTATGAGGAATATAGTGAAAACTTAAACATAATGAATCAGTGTAAATGGTAGAAGTAATTAAATTTCGAGGATGAAATTTTGTTTAAGGGGTAGATCGTAAAATCTTGAACTTTTCAATAGCTGGGTATTGAAAGTTCTCGAGTGTTACAGTGAAATTTAACTTAGTATGCACATGTGTACGATACTAATTTAACCAATCCTAACCTTACATCTATTTAAATCATTGTTGGAAAAAATATTCATCTATAGATCAGGTCATATGACCATTAAGTTTTAAGACAAAATTATCATGTATCCAAGTATTCTCACTTATATATCATAACCAATCATTCAGTCAACTTTTCACCGCTATGTAAAGATATCTGACCGTACACTTTGAGTTTGGACCACCCGATCATAGTAAACTAACTACCTGATCTCCACATCTACTCGTACATATATCGAATTGAGATTCTGATCCATTTATCTTGTTCACCGCCCATGAATATGCTTAACCCACCAATAGAACTACAATCCGTGGAACTTACATATGTGAACAAGTCACTTGAACCTAACAGTATACATGTTCTACCTCATGATCACTCCAAAAAAACCCACTTGTGTTCATCTATTTATAAAACTAACCATACACCCACCTACATACGTGATTAGAATACTAATTGAAAAGGCGAGCTTAACAAGTCCTACAGGGGGGGGGGAGGGTTGAATAGGACTATGCCAAATAAAAAATTAAAGTGCTGAACTAATAAATAAATAAAAAATCTCAATTGCACTAGTATTAAAAAATTGATTCAAACTAATTCGTAGGACAACCTACACCCAAACCAAGTTCAGGTACGAAAACCTTATTTCATGAACGTTTGTAAGAATCAAGTCTCAAACCAAGCAAGAGAAAATAAAGTTATTTATTACAAACATTCACCACTTTTGCATAAATGAAACTACAAACATTCTATACAAATGCAAAATGAAACATTCACCACAACACCAAGAGTTATAGTAGTTCGGTGTGTACAACAGCTGTTCTCAAACAACCACACCTACTCTACTCCCAGTAATCACTATCCACGTGATATTGGCTTTCACTATAAATAAATTTTTCTTAGGGTCACCTTAAAACCTGATACAGTTGTGATCTTAAAGGGCCATCACAAACCAAAAAAACCCCTCTCTGAGAATTTTCTAGGTATCTTAGAAAAACTAACAAATGAGATTTTCTGGCTATCTCAATAAAACCAAACTATGAAAGCAAAGTATACTTATCTTCTCCTTTGAAGACGTAATAGTCTATGTAGCCGTAGAACCACTTCTCTTGTAATAGATTGTTTAATGTTCAGTCATATAGACAAGGGTTTAAGGTTCTAGATTGATTTTAAATAGATTCAAACCAAAGAGTACTTGCTTGAATTCCTTAAGATCTCGAAGAAGAGTATTTACTCTCTTTATAAAATAAGATTCAAAGAATAAGAGATCAAGGAATTAAAATCAAAAAGCTTATTAAAGATTTATAAATATAGTGGAATAGCTTGACAATAATGGGGGTTTTTATCTCTCTTGTAGAAGGATTTTATAGACTTGAACTATTAATTTTGGATTGAAAGAAGGCCTCTATTTATAGGCAAAGAAGTTGTTGCTTCGACTTATATAAGATAGTCTTCAACTTGTCTAAGAACTGGATTTTTTTCAACAAAATTTCAAATTTGAACGTGATATGATACAACAGATGTTCGACATGTCGAGGGTGCCTAAAATCCAAACTGATTCAATTATTGGACTTCGAATCAAGAAACCCTCGACTAGTCGAAGGCCCATCTTTGACTGGTCGAGCAATTTGCTCGACTGGTCGAAGAAGTAACGGAAAAATCCATTTTTCTTTAATTTAAACTAGGATTGGTCAAAAAATCCTTAGACTAGTCAAGCCACAGCTTAGACTAGTCAAACCTTAGTTTAGAGTAGTCGAACTTTAGCCGAACATAAGCATAAAAACTCATTTAAGTTATGTTTTGAAAGTACCTAAGCCTAAGGTCTTTCTAGGGTTTGTTATACTTGAAATGAATGAACTTTGAAGTACCTTGAACTTCCTGGAACTTGTTCTTTTACTTGATTCTTCAATAGAGCTTGAAGTTGAAGATGGAGCTTAATCTTCTACTAGAACTTTAGTCAAATTTGAACTCAATCATCTTGAACTTAGTAGAATTTGAACTTTCCATCTTAATCTTGAACTTTAGTAGAGTCCTGAACTTTAGTAGCGTCTTGAACTTTCCATCTTGATCCTCTACTTCATAAGTTGTTTTGTCTAAATGAAATTTGACAAATAAAGGTGTGCTTTATACAATATAGCACTTAGAATCTCCCCCTTTGTCAAATTTGTGACAAAATATTTATTATAACAACAACTAGAATGATATCTTTTATTCTTGATCCCATGTTGTAGAAGATTTATTGTAGCCTTGTATAAAAAATTTACTAATCCCCATAAATGTGAGCTTTCCCTGTATTATGACATATACAATTTCCATTCCAATGCCAATGCATACTCCAAACATATATATAATAATGTAATATTCATTACATCAACATTCTTATTATGCATCAACATTCAACATTCATATCATCATTCTTCATTCATTCTAACCAGCAATAATTAATCCTCTCCCCCTTTTGTTACATTATAACAAAGGAAAGAATAATCATTCAAATAAACATATCAAAATCAGTAGAATAAAAGAAAATATTAAGAGATTTGTGACAAAATTCTCGATCGCTGAATCCGATGCCAATAGCCTCCATAGTACCCCATTCTCAGCTCCCAGCATCCATACCTCAGATTCCGATCCTGGGATCCTATAAGGAGGATTTTTTAATGTACTTTTATCTCGTAAGAAGTACAACCACAAGTGTACCCAAATCACAAAGACAACATCATCACATATCCACTAATATAAACATTTGAGTATAGTGTTGAAAGGAAAATACATATATGATAATCAAGCTCCAGAAGTCCCCTGCGTGCTCCAAGTTCCACGTTGCTACAACCTAACGTCACCTGCACGCATCTATCGTGTATAAGCTTATAGAAAGCTTAGAGGGTGCTGAAAGTGTGTGCGCAAGATAAGTGCCAAGCACATAAATACAACGTCATAATCACACAATGTCAAAAATACTGGTAAGATCATGAATCATAAGATATCAGAGTAAGAAAAAACATACTGGTAATTTCACGAGTCATATAATATCAGAGTACGTAATACAAATCATAATGAGCTAAATATCATATACTATGGATGCAATACAATATGCGATGCGAATGAAATGACCAAGCTGGAGTGAAGTCGGGAGATAATACATAGTATCGTAGGCTATTGGGTCCATCACAAGAGAATTCTATTCAAACTAGTCCCATATCTAAATTTAGATAGTCAAATACAATGTGGTAAACTCCTGATCTCAGGTTGGTCGCGCGCCCCAACCGAAATCCTAACCATTGTGAAGGTACACATAACAATTAGTTGGGCACCAACAGCCCAAGTGAATAGTGAATGAATGAATGAATGAGTAAAATGCTGAGTATACCACTCCTGTTCAGTAAGTCCACTTATTAGTACCGTACATCTCTGGGATCATCATCGGGGTCTAGTACACTCTACATGTAATCGCCGCCCATCGAAAGTGTAACCATGCAAGTGAAAGAGACCTCACTATCCTCCTGGCCAATAGTCAGCCAATATCTACCCAGTATGTCAATAGTGGACCAATTTACGAGCTGGTCAAAATTAACCTAACTATGCCCCTACCCTCAGGCGGGTAAGGCTACACCCCCTCCCAACCAACCACGATAGAGTGGAAGATGTGGCATACTGGTATTTGGTACTCGGGTGCTCATATATCCACTCGATCCAGAAGTTGGGGTGTCCTCTGGTATCAAGATGGTTTAAGGACTTTCACCCAGGGATATATATAACACCCATATAGAAAAAGATTTCTAGTGTCCCATCTAGCCATCTCTACGATATGCCTGTGGAGGCCACAACCCTGATGTCACTAGGGCGTACAGTAGTCATATCCCAAAATGTGAGATGCATGAGTCATACAGTCTAATCATGCATCAATCCTATACATGTTGTGTGTTCATGCGGGATGACTTCGCCTATCAGGGAGTCCCATAAATAACCTGCCCTGCGGCATATGCAATAGTCATCCATATCTCATAATAAACATGCAGATGATGCGTATGGGCATGTATCATGATGTTATGCTGTCACATACTCATAATCGGTATCGACATCCGGCACCAATAATCAACATCGATAATTGGCCTATACAATCGGCCTTGACATTCAAAATCGGCCTTGATAATTGGAATCAGCTTTGATGATCATCCTCGACAATCGGAATCAACCTCGATAATTGACCTCGACAATTAGAATTGGCCTCGACCATCAGAATCGGCCTCCACAATCAGTCTCATATACATCAAGTGGCCCGCATTAATGGACCACACCAATGAGCCTCATATACATCAAGTGGGCCGCACCAATGGGCCTTATATATATCAAGTGGGCTGCATTAATGGGCCGCACCAATGGGCCTCATATACATCAAGTGGGTTGCATTAATGGGGCGCACCAATGGCCATCATATACATCAAGTGGGCCGCATCAATGGGCTACACCAATGGGCCATCATATACATCAAGTGGGCCGCATCAATGGGCCACACCAATGGGCCATCATATACATCAAGTGGGCTGCATCAATGGGCCGCACCAATGGGCCACATATGAGAGCTTGGATTATACCAAAAATCATTTCAATAGTTGCAGGTGTAACATGTGTATCAATGTACACAATCATTCTATGGGGCACATGGCTCACTAATGATTATCAGCACTGTTCAAACATTGGACATGTAAATCAACACTGTCTAAACAGTCCAACATTGTAACGCTCGTGAAAAATCCGTACTTGGGCTCAAGTACCAACTCGACCCGAAATTGCGTAGAATTCATTCCTTTAGAAAATATGACTAGGTTAGCTAGTGCAACGTTAGAATAGCTGGGAAATGGTCCCTGATCACTTTAAATACGTTCTACAAGACCCAAAGCGAGTGGAACCAATGGTGCTATAATGCTCTAAAGCCTCGGATCAAACTCTAAGCCGGTTTATTCTCGGGACCTCCTTGAAACTTTGTATTGGATCTAGACCGCGCGTCGAAAGTTCGATACCTACCATCTTAGACCGTTATGACCACTTAGCTGGGCTTGGCAATCGTTTCAAAAATCAAGTCCAACTGACATTCAGACGCTATTTCATTGAGCCTGGAGTGAAGAGAGTGAGAATAGGGTTAGAATTGAAATTTGAAATTCAAATCTGGCACACGATTTGACGCATCAGTATTAAGCGTTCTGACCTTCAGAATACAGCCAAATTACACCCTTGGATCAGGAAAAATATCTATTACATATCACGAGACTTATAGGCCTGATCTTGGTGCGATGACCGTTAAACTGAAACTAGACCGCCACGTGCGATCTGGGAACCCTACCGGTCTGAAAACTGGATGTGTGCTAGATCCAGTATGCATGAGCTTAAGTCCGACCGCATTTGGCCAGAGGACCTTCAGAAATGCTCTTTTGGACCGAAACGGCCCCGATTTGGTTAGGCACCAAGTAAACATTGTTCCCAAGCCTATTTTGGGTATGTTTTAGGCTATAAAAGGGGTTGAAACCCTCACTCCTCTCTCCCATCCGAATTTGAGAGAAACCCTAACTTGAGAGAGAGAAAAAGGTGAGAGATTGTGAGAGAGAGTGGGAGAGTTCTTCCTGCCACTTGTGCTACGTGTTGCACGTGCTTAAGCAACACACCTCTACCGCTTTCCCGGCGATTACACCACGATTCTAGGTAAGCAAATACCCTAAATAGTTGCTGATTTGAGTCTCCTTTGTTTCCATAGCGATGTAGCTTATGGATCTCGTGTATTAGGTTCCTTATTCGCCGTAGACGAAGCGTATACGCTCCGTTTCAATTCACGAGTCTACAAGACATAAGGTGAGGATTTTAGACGCTTTGATTGACGGTTTCCAGCGCTTTCAATGTCGTTTAATAGAAGATTATTGACGGCATCGCCGTTTGACATGTACAACATGCTCTCCGTTTCCTGTTTCGTAAATTAACGAAGAATATGAGATTTAGGGCATTTTAGTCATTTGTAGGAAGTACAGTTTACATTCATATTTTTCTGATGTGATTGACATGGTTTGTTGTCGCATTAGGAAGTTAGGAATATGTGCATAATTAGTTTGGCGAAGAGATTCGCCTAATTGCGCACTTCGGGTCGACACACTATATGTAGACTTAAGTGTGTAGTGTATGTGTTTGTATAAATGCTTGTATTAGTATGTATTGAATTAAATGATGTTATGAGATAGTTTGAGATTGATTTCTCAATTAATATGCTGACCTAAATGATTTCCTACATGTTGACTATATGCATGATTTCCTTACATGCATGAAATATATGTGCTTGAAGATTTACTTAAGTTGAATGTTATAACATGTGTTAACATGCTCATATGACTGTATTTCAATTCCAATACTCTTACATAATTTGCTGATGTGTTTCCATAAGTGTTTGGGACTAGACTTAGTCCAGGCAGTCGGTAACCGAGCGAATTCGTGGCTGACTGGTCTTAGCCACGAGCGACGCGTCGATGAATGCGAGTCGTGTTTGAAGTTGGCGGCAGTGGTTAGGCCACGCGAAGTGTTTTACGCACTTCATGTCGTTCCACTTGAGATGCGATCTCGCTAGTCGAGCCCGTCAAATAACCCGACTGGCCGATGTATGTTCACCTTGTATGAGTCATAACTGCTTGAACCTAGGGTACTGAACTTACCATTGTAAACCCTGTTAACCATGGTACCTTGATCCACGAAGACTCATGAGCCGGGCATGGTGTATGGGACACCGTGGTAGAGCTGTCGGCCTACGCTGGGGCCACAAACCTCCCCGTAGTGACCAGTGAGCACCTAGACTCGTGAGCAGATTATGGTGGTATGGGACACTATATTCTAGCTGTCGGCCTACACTGATCAGGCGACGAGTCCTTTGTAGTGACCGAGAGCGTATTCTGAGTCCACGGGAGGCGACGACCCTTCCGTTGCAGTAGAGTACAGTAGGCCTGTATTGATAAGGTGATGGGAGAGCGGTGCAACGAGTGCGAGCAACAGTCCTGACAGCTCTTGCAGTGACCTACGAAATATACATCGTATGAGATTACTAGGAGTGACGACCCTAGACAGGATCTGCGTTGGGATTGATACAAGGGAAGTACCTTAGCTTCCCAATCCTGCTGTTTGAATGGACTAATAACAACTTGAAAATCATATCACCATAGCATTGCATGTGCCTGTAAGATGTGGAGCACTCTAGGGAGTGTGGCATGCCGCGGTCGTAAGATGTTGCCGTATGAGGGAGTTCGTCGGTGAGGGCATACATCACGTCATGTCATCTTGCATTAACAACAGTATTAGGATTGTCTGATTTACTGCTTTACTATTATCGCATGATTGAATTGTAAACATGCTAATCTTTGCTCTATGATTCTACTGAGTTAATCACTCACTCCCACGTTACGGGATGGTGTTTGCAACACCCACCAGACCCTGTTGTAGATGCAGGTGAGGCTGAGATCCAGGAGGTGGAGCCAGACTTTGACGAGGACCAGGACGAGTTCTCGTACATGCAGTATCACGATGGCTTCGCGTAGATGACCTGGATCGATGGGACTTCAGTGGGACTGTTTTGGACATTTAATTTTGTTCATGTATATGTATATGAGACTCATTTATGTATTCATACTTACAGACAGATGAGATTTACTTTGTTTTCCATACAGTGATATATATATTGTTTAGTCTTCCGCTTGCTTTTATCACTGGATCTGAGGTATAAATTACAGTTTTGGTATACTTTTACTCATGTGAATGCTTTAAATCAGACAACATTGAATCATAATCATTTTTGTTGCATAAGTGACGGTCTGGAACTCGGGAGTTGAGTTTATACACGACCCCCGATTTTCAGGGTGTTACAAGTTGGTATCAGAGCATGAATGAGAGTATACTGGGCCTGGGTTATGGTCTCGCGACGTACGCTGTCGCTTCCTTTGACTTAGGGGGTGCGAGAAGGGTCTAAAAACATTTCTATGATCGCAGATTCACCGATAGGCGAAGTCTATTAGAATCGATCGCACGATCGAGTCTGTAACGCATCTCGGGTTGCGTAAAGCAACCCGAATAGCTTCTAAGCCGTAGAAAATTAGGTTGAGATATCCTATGAACGATTTTAAACCCGTAAAAGTGAATCCTTGGGCCGTGGGATGACCACGACTCCTATAATGAATCGCCAGGGCTTAAAAACCCCGTTTCGCCAAAAATCTTCAAAATTCTTCCTCTCACCACTCAAATCTTCATTTCTTTCTTATCCAAATTATGTTAGGCATCAAACCTAATGTGAAAATAATACAAAATAACACTTTCATAAAATTTTACAATGAATAGTAAAATTTCATGAAAAATGGACATAAGGCCATTCTAACTTCACTTTCTTTAGCAACTAAGGATCTAGATGGATGTACTAGCTCCATCTACCCCAAATTCATATGCTGCACCATAGGGTTTGGTATTCATGATTGTGGAGTGGTCCCGAAAAGCCCCGAACACATGTTTGGGCTCACATAGGCCAAAATACCATGAACCAGGGGTCGAACCATATAGATCTGGGGCCCTTGGACCATGGGGGACCGAACCCATCTGGCCCCACTGACCGGATGCACCACCGGTCGGCGATGCCATCGCCGATCCGGCGATGCATCGCCGTACAGGTGGGCCCCTTTGAGGTGCTTTTCGGGCGCACACCCTTAAATGGTATGTGTACCCTCCCCATAGGTCTCCCGTCACACGAAAACCCCCAAATCACACATCTCCTTCACAAACAGCCCTCCCCATAGCCCCATTTTCATTTTTCAGCAACCATCCCCAAATTTCGTGGTCCCAAATCGCCTCTAAATCCCTCCTTAGCCAAAAACGACCACCCTCCATCGATCCTTTGAAGTTGGCAGCCCTCCCTCTTGAAGATTTCATCATTTAGAGCTCCAAAAACCCCCAAATCGAGCTGAAATCGTGAGGTGCTCCATTCCACTTTTTCATTTCCATTTCTCCTTGAAAATGCATCCTTGGGAAGCTTGAAGCATCCCTCTACGATGCCTAGATTTCCTTTTTCCAGATTGGACAGCCACTTTTCCGTATTTTCATCATTTTTCATGGCTTTCGTGGAAGCCATTTTAGGCCTTTTATCACTCTCATCCATCATATCTTTGATGGGTAAAAGGAAAACCGCAACAGACGAGGCTAGGCCAAGCCACCCTGCTCAATCGAGAAGACCGCGGGGTGGTGCCGCAAGTTCAAGCACCGCCGCGGGTCCAGCTGCAGTCCTGGAGTGCCGTACAAAGTGAGATTTGGATCCCCATGCACACCTTGGGTGAGTAATTTTATCAGAGATGCCTCATGGCCAATACACTGATCACAAAGTGTTATTTGAGGCGGACGTGGAAGGGCGACTGTTCGGTGAATTTTTGTTGTTCGAGCGCATTGAAGCTGCGCATTGGGGTTCGATCTTTGAAGCTCGCGCTCGTGCTAATGTGAGCACCGTTCGTGCCTTCTACGCTAGTATCCAGAGTCCTACCTTAGAGCCATTACAGTTTAAAATCCCTTTTGGTAGAGATCGGATGGCTACGATTGATGTGCGACTGATTGCGCGACTTCTGAACGTACCTCTTGGTGATGTTCATCCTAGTGAGAAGAATCTGAGGAGTAGACGTGAACGGGATCACCGCACCAGGTTTCTGTGCGGTAAGTTGGTTCCATGGCAGCCTAATAATCGTCTTAAGGCGACGTACATGTCTGATGATTTGCGCCTGCTGCACCATATCTGCACGTACAATGTGTATCCCAGGTCGACGAATCGCATTGAATGTACACGCCTTATGGTTGATTTCCTATATCTGGTGGCCCAGGGAGAGAATGTATGCATGGCTACCTTCATCTTACGACAAATAATCCTCATAGCCAAGTCGAGAAGAACATCCGAATCGCTTCCTTTTGGCCGACTGATTTGTAAGATTGCGCTTGAGTTTGCCTACAGACTTAGGCCAGAATTGTCAGTTTCGATTCATACCATTGATGAGTCGACTATGGTCAAGATGAAGATTGGGTCGCAGTACCGTGAAAACCAGCTTGAGGAAGACAGCGAGGATAACTTTGATGATGAAGAAGATCAAAGCGAAGAAGAACCTGGAGCAGAGGTTCAGGAAGAAGCTCAGGAAGAGGCAGAAGAGGAGGCTCAGGATACAGATGAGAGCCCTCCTCCTTCTACGCAGGCTACTATCGACGATCGCATTGCTCGGATAGAGGAGAGTCAGACCGCATTACGAAGAGAAGTTCAAGAACTTCGCGCAGAAGTCGCAGATGCTAAGGCCATTACAAAGAAGAAATTAGGCAAGGTGACTCGCACCTTGAAGGCGATCCTGTGTTGCTTACAGGATAAGGGTGCTCCTCCTCCGTCCCCAGACTCAGACTAGCGATGCGACCTTGATGTAGTTATCATTAGTTAGTCATTTTCTACTTTATGTGTGTAAGCCTGTTAGGGCTAGTGCTTTGCTTATGTTGCTGTTACAATTTTAACTGTCTTAGTTCCTATGTATTTCTTGTCATGATGATTGTAAGGATATATCCCTTGTATTGTGACAATTTTGATTAAATAGAATGCATGGAATGCCTTTGACTCCTTGTGTGAATGATTGCGGTGTATTTGTGCAATTGAGACTGACAAGGTTGCGCCCTATTTTGAATATAGGGAATGCCGCCTAAGGCTACACGGAGCACGGCTCGTCTTGCACTGACTGAGCATATGGATCAGACTCCTTCGCAGTTAGGCACCCATGCGGACCCTGCTGTGGGCCCGATTCCTGAGACAGTTCGTGCGTCTCAGCCTGCTGCTGGTCCTACAGTTGGACCACCGCCATTTACACCGTCAATCAGAGAGCCATATCGTGCATCTACTTCGACACAGCATCTGCCACAACCTGCTCCACCTCCTGACAGATTTGAGCAGATGTTAGCTATGATGCAGCAGCAGCAGCAGCTTCTGACTACCATCGTGGGGACATTAGCACAGGGTGGGGGTGTGGCTCCACCTGCACCACCTGTGCATCCAGCTGAGGATGCTTATACATACGCCCAGGATGAGGGCATGACTCATCCTACGTCGCCTGCTTACCCTGCGGGGAATCCCGCCGATACACGGGGCCTATTAGAGAGATTTCAGCGCTTACGGCCTCCCACTTTCACGGGTTCTCATAGACCCGAGGAGGCTGAGTACTGGCTCAACCGTGTGTCGAAGATTTTACAGATGCTTCATTGCACAGAGGCCGAGCAGGTAGAGCTGGCTACATTTCTATTTGAGCGTGAGGCCAGCCTGTGGTGGGATAGCGTACTGCGGACCGTTGCCGCCGACTATGTATGGACGTGGGCAACGTTTGAGTTCCGCTTCCATAAGAAGTATTATCTCCAGACTTACAGGCACGACAGGGAGAATGAGTTTCTCCGTCTCAGACAGGAAGCTATGACAGTTACAGAGTATGAGCATCGGTTCACGAAGTTGGACAGATACGTCCCGACGATTTTAGCTGATGAGCAGATGCGCATACGGCGCTTTCTGGAGGGTTTTCGACCGGATATTCGGTCGAAGATGTGCTGTTTGACCATTCCCTCTTATGCGGAGTTGATTCACATGTCCATGCGGGTAGAGGAGGATGTGGATCGGCTTGCGCGATCTCGTGACACTGTTGCTTCTAGGCCACGACCAGACTTGCCAGACAGGCCTCTCGCGGGCAAGAGGCCTCGCATTGATCCTCCTACTAGGACTACAACGCCTGTACCACCGTTTCGGTGCCCTGATTTGACATGTACATACTGTGGGAGGACAGGCCACTTGGCGCAGAGTTGTTTCTCTCGGATGCGGGACAGCGGGTTCTTACCACCGCAGAAGATTGACCGTGCTCGTTCACAGGCGATATCAACACTGCCTTTACGGTTAGCTCCTGCGCACCCTTCTTTTAGACCTCCGGTATCGCAGATCAGACAGCCCCCACGGCCCATGACACAGCGGCCGAACTGGCCACACAGGCTCGGGTTCATGCATTGACAGCTGAGGCAGCTGCGGCACCGACTCTTCAGCATTCAGCCTTCGAGGTCACAGCCCATATTGGAGGTACTCCTATTCTTGTGATGGTGGACACTGGTTCCACGATTTCTTTGATATCGCGTGCTGTAGTCAGGCGTCTTGGGTTACAGACTATCACTATGGATAGCGTGCGGGTCTTTGCAGCTCATGGGGATTATTCGGATGTTACCCAGATGTGTGAGGGTTGTTTAGTTGATCTGGGAGGCAGGATGATGGATCTTGATCTTGTCATCGATCCCTCACTTGTTTATCTCGATGTCATTCTTGGCGTGGACTGGTTGACTGCTGGGAGGGCCGAGATTGACTGCGAGGCTCGTATGGTGACGGTGTACGAGCCTAAGGGCACTCCTTTCACGTTTTCAGTGCGGGTAAATCTTCCTTTCCGCATACTTAGTTACGCCACTTTATTGCGCGACGCTGGTGCCCAGATACTCGAGCATGTGCCAGTCGTTTCCGAGTTCGGGGATCTGTTCAGGAAGATCCCTGGTTTGCCGCCCCGACGTGAGATCGATTTCACTATCGATCTGGTTCCTGGTTCTACGCCCGTCTCACTGCCGACGTATCGCATGGCACCATGTGAGATGGAGGAGTTGAGGATGCAGATTGATGGTCTGCTAGAGCTTGGCTTTATACGGCCTAGTGTGTCTCCTTGGGGAGCACCGGTCCTATTTGTGAGGAAGACGGATGGTTAGATGCGATTGTGTATTGATTATCGCAGGCTGAACCAGCTCACGGTGAAGAACAAGTACCCTTTACCCAGGATCGATGACTTGTTTGATCAGTTGAGAGGAGCGCAGTACTTCTCGAAGATTGATCTTCAGTCTGGATATCATCAGTTGCGCGTCAGGGATGAGGACGTGCAGAAGATAGCATTCAGGACCAGTTTTGGCCACTACGAGTTCCTCGTGATGTCGTTCGGTCTTACGAACGCACCGGCCATGTTCATGGATCTGATGAACCGGGTATTTCGGCCTTTCCTCTATCGATTCATCGTTGTATTCATTGACGACATTTTGGTGTACTCTAGGAGTCGAGAGGAGCATGAGGAGCACTTACGCTTGGTCCTGGATACGCTTAGACAGCATCAGTTGTTCTCACAGTACAAGAAGTGCGACTTCTGGAAGCAGGAGGTGAAGTTTCTGGGACACGTGGTGTCCAAGGATGGCATGGCATTTGACCTGTCTAAGGTAGCTGCGGTGTAGGACTGGGAGCAGCCTGGTTCTGTCACTGAGGTGAGGAGTTTCCTGGGTCTCGCTGGCTACTATCGGTGCTTCATACAGGACTTCTCGAAGATCGCGAGACCCTTATCTCAGTTGACACGGAAGGACGTGAAGTTCGCCTGGAATGACAAGGTGGAGTCAGCTTTTCAGGAGCTGAAGGACAGACTTACGTCTGCCCCTGTGCTAGTATTGCCAGAGCAAGGGGTTAGATACACTATATATAATGACGCGTCTAGCGTTGGTTTGGGTTGTGTCCTTATGCAGAGGGACAGGGTAATTTCATATGCCTCGAGACAATTAAGGAAGCACGAGGAGAATTACCCTACACACGACCTAGAGTTGACAGCCGTTATATTCGCACTGAGACTCTGGAGACATTACCTCTACGGAGAGGAGTTCGAGCTCTTTTGCGACCACAAGAGCCTCAAGTACATATTCACGCAGCGAGACTTGAATATGAGGCAACGGCGATGGATGGAAACGTTGAAGGACTTCAAGTTTGAAGTCTCTTACCATCCTGGGAAGGCGAACCTTGTGGCTGATGCGTTGAGCCGCAAGAAGGCGATAGAGTTTGCGGCTCCGCTGATGGTTGCCGAGTGGATATGGTTGAGTTTTTGTAAGACTTTGAGCAGAAACTCACCGTAGAGGAGCCATTTGAGTTCATCACACATGTACAGGTGCGATCTCAGATCGATGACCGAGTCATCGAGGCGCAGAGGGACGATGCGCATCTTACTGAGCTTCGAGAGCAGGCCAGTGATGATGCTGACGCCGACTGGCGAGTTGGTATGGATGGAGGCTTACGTTATCGTGGCCGCCTATGCGTCCCAGATGTCCCTGACTTGAGATGAGAGATTCTCGAGGCTGCGCATTCTACTAGACTCTCGATGCATCCAGGCAGCACAAAGATGTATCGTGACGTGAAGAGGACGTATTGGTGGGAAGGTATGAAGACCCACGTAGCTGAGTTCGTGTCCCGTTGTCTCACTTGTCAGCAGGTGAAGGCAGAGCATCGCCGACCACCTGAACTTTTACAGCCTATGCCGATTGCAGAGTGGAAGTGGGATTTCATTTCCATGGACTTCATTTCTGGATTGCCGAAGACGAGGAAGGGACATGATTCCATTTGGATGATTGTCGACCGTCTGACGAAGTCGGCGCACTTCCTACCGATCAGAGTTACGAACTCTGCAGACGAGCTGGCTAGATTGTACAACAGAGAGATTGTGCCTCTGCATGGAGTTCCGCTGGAGATCGTGTCGGACAGAGACACGCGGTTCACTTCCATTTTCTGGACTCGCATTCAGGAGGTTATGGGTGTGAAGTTGAATTTCAGTACTGCCTTCCACCCACAGACAGACGGACAGACAGAGCGGGTGAACCAGATCTTGGAGGACATGTTGTGAGCTTGCGCATTGGACTTCAAGGACAGTTGGGATGATTGTCTTGCATATGCGGAGTTAGCGTACAACAACAGCTTTCAGGCGAGTATTGGGATGGCACCTTATGAGGCGCTGTATGGGCGACCTTGTCGCGCACCGCATTGCTGGCTAGAGGTCGGTGAGCGTAGCTTGATTGGCCCAGAGTTAGTGCAGGCGACGTCAGAGAAGATTGATATTATTCGACGTCGGCTCCTTACAGCGCAGAGCAGACAGAAGAGCTACGCCGATATGAGACGGAGGCCACTAGAGTCCACAGTTGGGGATCATGTGTTTTTGCGAGTTTCCCCTATGAAGGGAGTCCTTCGGTTCGGGAAGAAGGGGAAGCTGGCACCGCGATTCATTGGTCCATTCCAGATCCTCGATCGTGTGGGAGTGGTGGCTTACCGATTGGCTTTACCCACGCCTCTCGCGAGCGTTCACAACGTATTTCATGTTTCTATGCTGAAGAAGTACGTTGCTGATCCTTCCCATATCATCAGATGGGAGCAGGTGCAGTTAGGAGAGGATGTTACATATATCCTGCGACCGACACGTATCCTAGACAGGAAGGAGCAGGTACTGCGTGGCAAGGTGATTCCCCTTGTGAAGGTATTATGGACGCATCACTCTGAGGAGGAGGCTACCTGGGAGACAGAAGCCGAGATCAGAAAGAACTACCCACAGCTTCTCGAGGAGTACGAAAAGGTACAAAATTTTGAGGAAGAAATTATTTGTTAAGGGGGGTAGATTGTAACGCCCGTGAAAAATCCGTACTTGGGCTCGAGTACCAACTCGACCCGAAATTGCGTAGAATTCATTCCTTTAGAAAATATGACTAGGTTAGCTAGTGCAACGTTAGAATAGCTGAGAAATGGTCCCTGATCACTTTAAATACGTTCTACAAGGCCCAAAGCGAGTGGAACCAATGGTGCTATAATGCTCTAAAGCCTCGGATCAAACTCTAAGCCGGTTTATTCTCAGGACCTCCTTAAATCTTTGTATTGGATCTAGACCGCGCGTCGAAAGTCCGATACCTACCATCTTAGACCGTTATGACCACTTAGCTGGGTTTGGCAATAGTTTCAAAAATCAAGTCCAACTGACATTCAGAGGCTATTTCATTGAGCATGGAGTGAAGAGAGTGAGAATAGGGTTAGAATTGGAATTTGAAATTCAAATCTGGCACATAATTTGACGCATCAGTATTAAGCGTTCTGACCATCAGAATACAGCCAAATTACACCCTTGGATCAGGAAAAATATCTATTACATATCACGAGACTTATAGGCCTGATCTTGGTGCGATGACCGTTAAACTGAAACTGGATCGCCACGTGCGATCTGGGAACCCTACTGGTCTGAAAACTGGATGTGTGCTAGATCCAGTATGCATGAGCTTAAGTCCGACCGCATTTGGCCAGGGGACCTTCAGAAATGCTCTTTTGGACCGAAACGACCCCGATTTGGTTAGGCACCAAGTAAACATTGTTCCCAAGCCTATTTTGAGCATGTTTTAGGCTATAAAAGGGGTTGAAACCCTCACTCCTCTCTCCCATCCGAATTTGAGAGAAACCCTAACTTGGGAGAGAGAAAAAGGTAAGAGATTGTGAGAGAGAGTGGGAGAGTTCTTCCTGCCACTTGTGCTACGTGTTGCACGTGCTTAAGCAACACACCTCTACCGATTTCCCGGCGATTACACCACTATTCTAGGTAAGAAAATATCCTAAATAGTTGCTGATTTGAGTCTCCTTTGTTTCCATAGCGATGTAGCTTATGGATCTCGTGTATTATGTTCCCTATTCGCCGTAGACGAAGCGTATACGCTCCGTTTCAATTCACGAGTCTACAAGACATAAGCTGATGTCGTTTAATAGTAGATTATTGACGGCATCGCCGTTTGACATGTACAACATGCTCTCCGTTTCCTGTTTCGTAAATTAACGAAGAATATGAGATTTAGGGCATTTTAGTCATTTGTAGAAAGTGCAGTTTACATTCATATTTTACTGATGTGATTGACATGGTTTGTTGTCGCATTAGGAAGTTAGGAATACGTGCATTATTAGTTTGGCAAAGAGATTCACCTAATTGCGCACTTCGGGTCGACATACTATATGTAGACTTAAGTGTGTAGTGTATGTGTTTGTATAAATGCTTGTATTAGTATGTATTGAATTAAATGATGTTATGAGATAGTTTGAGATTGATTTCTCAATTAATATGCTAACCTAAATGATTTCCTACATGTTGACTATATGCATGATTTCCTTACATGCATGAAATATATGTGCTTGAAGATTTACTTAAGTTGAATGTTATAACATGTGTTAACATGCTCATATGACTGTATTTCAATTCCAATACTCTTACATAATTTGCTGATGTATTTCCGTAAGTGTTTGGGACTAGACTTAGTCCAGGCAGTCGGTAACCGAGCGAATTCGTGGCTGACTGGTCTTAGCCACGAGCGACGCGTCGATGAACGCAAGTCGTGTTTGAAGTTGGCGGCAGTGGTTAGGCCAGGCGAAGTGTTTTACGCACTTCATGTCGTTCCACTTGAGATGCGATCGCGCTAGTCGAGCCCGTCAAGTAACCCGACTGGCCGATGTATGTTCACCTTGTATGAGTCATAACTGCTTGAACCTAGGGTACTGAACTTACCATTGTAAACCCTGTTAACCATGGTACCTTGATCCACGAAGACTCATGAGCTGAGCATGGTGGTATGGGACACCGTGGTCGAGCTGTCGGCCTATGCTGGGGCCACAAACCTCCCCGTAGTGACCAGTGAGCACCTAGACTCGTGAGAAGATTATGGTGGTATGGGACACTATATTCTAGCTGTCGGCCTACACTGATCAGGCGACGAGTCCTTTGTAGTGACCGCGAGCGTATTCTCAGTCCACGGGAGGCGACGACCCTTCCGTTGCAGTAGAGTACAGTAGGCCTGTATTGATAAGGTGATGGGGGAGCGGTGCAACGAGTGCGAGCAACAGCCCTGGCAGCCCTTGCAGTGACCTATGAAATATACATCGTATGAGATTACTAGGAGTGACGACCCTAGACAGGATCTGCGTTGGGATTGATACAAGGGAAGTACTTTAGCTTCCCAATCCTGCTGTTTGAATGGACTAATAACAACTTGGAAATCATATCACCATAGCATTGCATGTGCCTGGAAGATGTGGAGCACTTTAGGGAGTGTGGCATGCCGCGGTCATAAGATGTTGCCGTATGAGGGAGTTCGTCGGTGAGGGCATACATCACGTCATGTCATCTTGCATTAACAACAGTATTAGGATTTTCTGATTTACTGCTTTACTATTATCGCATGATTGAATTGTGAAAATGCTAATCTTTGCTCTATGATTCCACTGAGTTGATCACTCACTCCCACGTTACGGGATGGTGTTTGCAACACCCACCAGACCCTGTTGTAGATGCAGGTGAGGCTGAGATCCAGGAGGTGGAGCCAGACTTTGACGAGGACCAGGACGAGTTCTCGTACATGCAGTATCACGATGGCTTCGCGTAGGTGACCTGGATCGATGAGACTTCAGTGGGACTGTTTTGGACATTTAATTTTGTTCATGTATATGTATATGAGACTCAGTGATGTATTCATACTTAGAGACAGATGAGATTTACTTTGTTTTCCATACAGTGATATATATATTGTTCAGTCTTCCGCTTGCTTTTATCACTGGATCTGAGGTATGAATTACAGTTTTGGTATACTTTTACTCATGTGAATGCTTTCAATCAGACAACATTGAATCATAATCATTTTTGTTACATAAGTGACGGTCTGAAACTAGGGAGTTGAGTTTATACACGACCCCCGATTTTCAGGGTGTTACAAACATCGTCCAGCACATCTGGATGGTGTGGATGAAATAATACATCACAGTGTGGTCCCATGTCCCTTTCTGGATGGAGTGGATATAAAACACATACATCATGGTGATCCCACGTGGGTGTGGGCCACACGTGTCATCAAGGTGGCCTTACGTGCAGAGCATGGATGGTATGGATATAAAACATATACATCAAAAGGGGACCCACAAAAGTTGTTGACGTTAATACACAACTACTGTTGTACATCCCCATCAATGGATGGACGATATTAGATATAATACATACATCTGGTGGGTCCACACGCATGGGACCCACCAACAATGGATGTACGGTATGGTATAACACACACCTCATGATCGGACCCACATAACTTGTGGGCATCAGTACAACAACATAGCTGTTGGGACCCACATCCCTACCAATGGACGTTGTGGATGTAAGGTGGGTCCACACCTAGATGGTGAAGCACATACAACACGTGTGGGCCCCATAGATGGACAACATGTATACAATATATGCATCAGGGGTAGGGCCCACGTCTATAGGTGGATGGTCGTGGATAAAGCACGTACATTAAGGTGGTTTCTACTGTCCAGATCACTGGACGGTGTGGAAATAAAACACATACATCATGTGTGGGCCCCACGTCCATGTGTGGACAGGGTGGCTGAAGCACGCACATCACGTGTGGGGCTCCACAGATGGACGATGTGCATCTAACACACATCACGTTAGGTACCCACTATCTAGCAACTGCTGGATGGTTGGGATATAGAATAAATACATTAAGGTGGGGTCCACACACCACGTCTAGGGACTGGATGTCCTGAATTTTCTGATCAGGCAGGCCATATCAACACCATCCAAAAAGAAAGAGAGAGAGAGAAACGTGAAGGGGAGGGACGCCGCCACTAATGGGCCCTCCCTTATTCAATGTATACATTAATATGGCTCCCACCATATGTGGGCCCTCAAATCATCAAATCTAAATAAAATCACCCACCATTTTTATTTCTTCTTGGTTCGATAAAATCTCTAGCTCCTTGGCTTTGACTTTAACGGAGGATGATGGAGATTGGACGGTTGGATGGTGGAAATGGGAGGTAGGCCACACTAGCTCCTCTTTGGTAGCTTGGACGTTTCTCTTGGGAGCTTGAAAATAGAGAAAATGAGAGAGAGAGAGAGAGAGAGAGAGAGAGAGAGAGAGAGGATGAGATGTTAAGAGAGAGAGGGATGGGTGTGAGTGATGGAGTGATGGGAAGTGATGGGTGTGTACTTGACATGTATGGGTTGTAAGAGAGAGAGTTGACTTTAGGGTTGCTCTTATACTTGACATGATGGGATGTGATGTGATTGACTGACGGGACATGTTATCTTGGGTTGGAAAATGCATGGCGTTGTCCTCGAACTGAACGGGGGCCCACATCTCTTAGCCCGGGTATTACATCGGCGCGCGAGACGCAGCGTCGGAACCGCGACGATGGCGCGGTTGCAAGGGTGTAAGTCTCGGGTCGTGTCGACTCTGATATACGGGACACAACTTAGGATCAGGAATTGACTAGGAGGACTGTGGAAGCCTATGGAATGGTACGAGCTAGGATATGAGTTTTATGGATATGCATATAAAAATGTCAAGTTAAGGGAGTCATCCAGATAATAAGCATTAAAGGTGAGTAGATTATAAGAGTGATCATCAAGCACACACAAAGTTAAAGTAGTCTAGTCAAATCTAGAGGAAGAGAGAGAAGGTATGGAAGGATCAATCTGGTGTAGTCCTTTGGTGATGCAATGAAAGTACTTTCACATGTATTTCATTGAAGATTTGTGAATTTTTGCCAGATTATCTTGAGATACCTTCAACTCAATCACCTTTTCCTTTAAGGATTTGGGCCAATCATCAACCTGGGAAGGTTGATAGTTAGGATCAGCTTCATCATTCTACTCATCAAGCTTGACAAATATGACATCCATCGATGTGTCCTCTGGTAAAGGTGCGTCTTCTTCTTCTTCTCCTTCATCTCGCTGGTTAGGAAGGCACACCAGGTTCATTTTGTGTAAATTTGTATTATTAAAGGGTAATACCGACTTTGGTGCCTCAGTCGAAGGAATGACAAAATTGTAATAAAGAGCAATGGAAGTCATGAGATAGGCGAAAGGAATCGACCCATGACCAGGATGAATATGGAATTGAATACTCAAATAACACACCAAAGAAGGAAGATAAATAGGAATACCAAATACAACAGAGTGAAGGACACGAGTCATGAAGGGAGTAAGTTCACACTTATTCCCAAATCGTGGATACACATTGGATGTAAAAATGCGATGTAACACTCAGTATTTAGGAAGAATCTAGTTATCATGGAGGGCATTGGCAGACTTCTATTTAGTATAAAAGTGACATAATTTAGGAGTTATTGCTTGTTGCTCAATATGACTCATTTTCTCAGTAAGAGTGGCAATGGGAATGTCATCATCGGTGACGTTTACATCAAGCAAACCTAAAATTAGGTGACGATCAATAGGGACTATCCCTTCTTGAAAATTAATTACAAATGTTAGATTTTCAAGGGACATGTCACTTATGGACGTGTACATGCCTTGCATTATGGAGCGGTAAGCCATTCCGCCCCAACCGAGAATATTTTCTCAACTATAGCAGTATGGATAGGAAAAAGTAAAAATAGTGTAATATAGTCTACATTTTCAGTCCTTTCAATTATAATCTCTCTAATGCGAAAATCCCTAACATGCTCCGAATCTTTTTTGGGAGATCTTAAGGTTCTCACGCTAATGGGAGTCGACCTAGAGGAGGTGCCACTAGGGCCCTTGCAAGTAGCCTTCCTCTTAGTATGATGTTCCATTTAGAGATTGCAAAAGAGAAGATAAAAGAAGATAGATGGATTGAGTCTAGATCAGATTTTTGCTCAAAATCAACTAAAGAAATGTTGTAAATCATAAATACACCACAAATAGAAGAATAACTGGCAAAGAGTAACCCAAGTCTAGAAGAAAAATGAAAATAGACCACTTACAGTGAAGATTTTAAGATGGGTTCGTCAAGAGAAGCACTGGCTAGTTGAAGAAGGTGGAAAATGAAATAGAAAAGTGATTTTCTCCCCTTTATGGTGCAAAACTCGGGCTCCTCGACTAGTCGAGCATGGTCCTTGACCCGTTGAAGATTGACTAGTCGAGGGTGTAGTCGATCCGTCGAGTAGTCCATAAATTTAAAAAAAAAATTATATTTAAAATTTTAAATTTATTTACATGTTATGCATTTAAGCATTATAAACATATAATAATAATAATAATGCATAAACAACATGATTAATTAATTAAAAGTACGCAAACCAATATCATACTTTAATTTGGAATATCTATTCCTGTTAAGCGGTTTGATCATTGTCTACCAGCTGCTTTTCAGTCTAAATATATTCTAATGAAATACTCATGTCCTCAACTAATTATCGAATAGAATGATATCGAATGTCGATATGTTTCGTACAAGAATGTTAAATAGGATTCTTTGAAATATTAATTTCGCCTGTGTTATCACAATATAATGTCATTGTATCTTGTGCAATCCCATAATCAGTTAACATCCTTTTCATCTAGATCAACTGGGTGCTAGCATTACCAGCTATGATATATTCATCTTTAGCTATTGAGAGTGATACAAAATTTTGTTTCTTGCTGAGCCAGGATACTAAACAATTCCCTACGTAAAAACATCCACCATTGGTAGATTTTCTATCGTCGATGTTTCCTACCTAATTTGCATTGGTATATTCCACAAGTTGTACAGTTGTATCATGCGGATACCTAGACCCAGGTTAGCAGTACTTACGACATATCTGATTATCCGTTTAATAGTAATTAGATGTGATTCCATAGGATCAGATTGATATCTAGCACATATTCTAACACTAAAACCAATATTAGATCTACTAGCAGTTAAGTATAGAAGACTACTAATCATACTCCGATATAGATGGGAGTCTATATATTTACTTGAATCATCCTTAGAAAGTTTGAGAGTCGTACTCATATGAGATTTAAAGCATACTTGGTTTGTGAGATGAATATACTATCTTCCTATTGTTTTACTTGTAATCCAAGAAAGTAATTGAGTTCTCTAACCACACTCATTTCATACTTCGATTTCATCAGATCTGTAAACTCAATGGATAAGTTAGTGCATGTAGATCCAAAAATAATATCGTTAACATAGATCTGTACTATTAATATATGTTCATTATATTTCTTAAGTTTTATCAATACTTCCCATGATAAAGTTATGACTAAGTAAGAATTTAGTTAACTTTTTATACCATGCCCTAGGAGCTTGTTTTTAACCATAAAGTACCTTTTTAAGACAGTACGCATGATCTGAAAGTTTAGGGTCCTCAATACCCTTAGGTTGTTCAACATATACTTCTTTATGTAGATCATTGTTTAGATATGCACTTTTGACATCCATTTGATATATTTGGAATTTCTTATAGCAAGCAATTGAAATGAATAATCTAATGGATTTAACACACACAACTGGTATAAAGTTTTCATTATAGTCAATTCCTTTTATCTGAGTGTAACCTTGTACAATTAGTTGTGCCTTGTTTCTAATAATATTCCCCATTTCATCAAATTTGTTCTTAAAAATCAATTTAGTTTCGATTATATGTTTATCAGAAGGTCTAGGAACCAAGTACGAAACATCATTTCTGACGAATTGATTTAACTTTTCTTGCATAGCCAATATCTAACTTTCATTAGCAAGTGCTTCTTTTACATTTGCTAGTTCAGTTTAAGAAGTGAAGCAGACGTAATTACAGATATTTTTTAACTGTCTTCTTGTCTGAACACCAATACAAGGGTTACCCAATATCTGATTAGTTGGATGGTCTTTAACTAATCTTAATTCAGTACTATCTAATTTAGATGAAGAGTCAGGCTTATCTATAATGCCTACTTCATCATCATCTTGACTTGGTGTGCGTGTTGCCACGCCTCGAACTAAGAAACTGGGCTCACAGAATTCCCGATCACTGAATTCGGCGCCGATAGCCTCTGTAGTACCCCATTCTTGGCTCCCAATACCCATATGCTAGATTCTGATCTTGGGATCTCACAAGGAGGATTTTTAATCTGATTTTTTTTTGTAAAGGAGCATAACCACAAGCATAACCAAGTCACAAAAATAACATTACCACATATCTACTATATTAAAAACTTTGAGTACAATGTAGAAAGGGAAATACAAGATGATCAAAAAGCTCCAAAATAATCTGTCACACGCTCCTCCCTCAGCATTGCTCTGATTCGATGCCAACGGTCGTGCATAAGCTTACGAAAAGCTTAGAGGGTGGTGTAAGTGTGTGTACAAGGCAAGTACCAAGTACGCAATATCAAAGTAATGCAAAAATATGCTAGTAAATCCATAAATACTATCAGCCGTAACAAGGCCACATGATACAAGACATGAATGCTATCGGTAATACTACAGTTTTGTGATGCAAGGTATGAATGTTATCGGCCATACCAAGGCTATGCGATGCAAGGCATGAATGCCATCAGCTATGCGATGCAAGGCCTACATGGCTAATGTCATATGTGAGATGTAACTCAAGCACACCAATCCTCATGTCATACACATATATCAGTACAGTTCCTCTCTAGAATATCACCGGGGTCTAGTACACTCCACACTGGCTACAGCCTCCCTAGCTGCGTAGCCCAGTGAGTGGAAGAGACAACACTATGTGCCTGATAGTAGTCTACCAATACCTACTCGACTCTTCAATAGAAGACCCATTTGTGAGCTCATTAAACTCAGTCTATCTTACAAGCGCCTCACTCTGGTGGAAAAGGCCACACCCCCTTCTAACCGACCATGACATAATGTGAGACACGACCTACTAGTATTCGGTACTCATGTACTCATATATCCACTTGGTCTAGATGTTGGAGCATCTCTTGGTACCAAAAGGGTTCTGAGAGTCTCACCCAAGGACATCCTATGTGCCTACAGTGCTAGAACCAAATATTTATAGTATCCAATTTGGCCACCCACGATGTACATGTGGAGGCCATGGCCTTGATGTCGATAGGGCGCATAGCGAGCATGTTACACAAATGCGAGATGCATGAGTCATACCATCCAATCGTACATCAGTCCTATGTGTACCACGCGATCATGTGGGGCACTCAGTCTCACAAGGAGTCTGATAAATTTCTCTGCCCAACGGCATATGCTATGATTAAACACTCCTCATAACAGGCATACAAATAATACACATGGGCATGTATCATGATACTATACTTGGAATATTCTCAGTGTGTCCTACTAGACTAAGTACACTAGCATGATTTTCAAATATAACAGGTGATGATCGGCCTTAACCGGTATGCTACTTACAAGAGTAGGGGCTGAACAATATGCCCCACTAGTTGTAAGACCTGTATCTTAGCCCATACCATTTCTTAGACTTTCGCAATCTTACCGGTCAAATTTTGGTAACCTTCAACCCTTAACCGATATTTATGCGCGACCCTGATTCATATGCCGTTAACCCGTATCGACTCAACCCAAGACCCTTACGCCATCGCTGCGGTTCCGATGCCGCGACTCGCGTGCTGAGGCGATACTCTGGTCAAGAGATGTGGGTCAGCGTTCGGTGCGAGGAAAACGCCGCGCGTTGTGAAACCCAAGAAAATCTCTATGAGGTGTCACATCAGTCCCATCAATCAATCAAATCCCATCACATCTCATGTCAAGTACACATCACCTTTCACCCATACCCAAGCAACCACAAAAGTCAAAAAGGTTTTACAAGTCCATGCCTTTCTTACACAAAAGGCCACAAAAGTCAACAAAGCCTTACACACCCATCTCTCTCCCATCCATCACTCCATCACCCATCACTCTCTCTCCCTTTACAACTCCTTCTCTCTTTCTCATTTTCAAAGATATCTCTAAGAAAAAACCCCATATGTATGAGCCTCTCCCTCTTTTCCAAAAACTCCAAGTTTGGCCCACCTCTCCATCCCAAGATCTCCCATCCCAGCCATCCATTTCTCATCTCCTCCATTGGAATCAAAGCTAAGGTGCTTAGGAACCCATAGAAGCAAGAAGATCGAACGGTGGGTGCTTGATGATAGTAATTTTTCATGTTTTCAAGTTGGGCCAAGTGAGGCCAACTGATCAATGGTTTAGATCTCACTTGGGACCCTAAGTTGTGGCCAATGGCCCACTTTGATCATCATGATCATCCATGGTGGGGCCATTCTCCATGGACCCCATCATGATATTTATTTTATGGCATTAGGAAGGTCATCTAGACCGTCCATATTGGTGGGGAAAGGATCCCCACCATTGATTTTTGATTTAGGTGGTCCCATGTGTAAAAGGGACCCATTTGATTATATGATTTCTTCAAGGGAGGACTTATAGTGGGGGAGCCCTCCATCACACGCGTGTCCCACTCTCCATCTCTCTCTCTCCCTTTTATTTCTTTTTTTTTTATGAGATTATAATATGGTTGTGTGCCCCACTTGGGTGGACCCCACTAGGATGCATTTATGTGGATCCAATTCATTTATAGATGGGGCCCACCTTGTATGTGTATGGGTAGCCATGTGATGGCCCACCTAAGCAGGGCCCACCTTAACCTAATTCCTAGGCCCAAACACAAAAAAAAAGAAGGGAAACAGTCCAGAGACGCTGTCTCTGGACGTGGCTGTGAAAACAAAAATGTTAGCCTTTTTTTTAGGCATTGGAGGTGGGCCACTTATATAGGACCCACCTTGATGTTTGTATCCAATCCATACTATCCATCCTATTCCTTGGACCGTTTTAGGCGTTGGGCCAAAACGTGAAGCCGATCCAATCATCTGGCGGGTCATAACTTAGAAAATAATGGTTCTTCACCATTAAAATGCACATTGATCTTCCTACGCCCCAAAACATACTGAATATTATACTTGTTTGGTTTGTATTAAGCCATGGAAAGCAATGGCTGGGTTGGATTCTTTCGAAGCGGGCCCCACTGGTGAAATTCCTCAGAAAAACTCCCTTGCAAAAAAAGAAGAAGAAAATATCTCAGCAGCGTTGCTGCTGTTATTGTCAGGCGGGCGGGCGGACGGATGGTGGGGCAGCTACCCATGGCTCCAGCTGTGGGCCCCACCCTGATGTTTATTTACCATCTGACCCATTCACCTGGTGGGCCCCCTTCTCAGGCGGATCCTCTCCAAGTTTCAGCCGAATCTAAGACTCGAGTGGCCCACACTGTAGGAAATAGTGGGATTGAACCTCTGCCATTGAAATCCCTGTTATGGGCTACAGAAGTTTTGAATCAATCTAAAATTTTTATTTTCTCTTCATCCAGGTCTGAGTGACCTTATGAACGGATTGGATGGCATGTAAACATTACAGTGGGCCCCACATGGGAACCCACCATGTTTTATGTGTTTTGCTTCCACCGTCCGCCTAGACGGTGGAGCCCACTATGATATTTGTGTCACCCAACCGTCCCCTGGACGGTGGGTGTGCATGCGTGTGGGTGCATGTGTGTGTGTGTGTATATATATATATATATATATATATATATATATTAGTATATTGTATATATATATATATATATGTATATATATATATATATATATATATTATTATATATACTATATACATATATATTATATTATATAATATACTTGATGGTGGGCTTTTGTGGACCCACTGGGATGCATGTGTTGCATCTAAATCGTCTATCCATTTTAAAAGCTCATAACTCGAGGCTAAGATGAGCTAGATCCATAGTCCAAGAGGACCCCACCTTGGCCTGTTTTGAGGCCTATCTTATTGTAGTTGTAATAATTCATCAGGGCCCACTTTGATGTGGATGTAAGGTCACGGAATTAGGCCCACTTGATATAGGGCCTATGGGTTTAGGCCCATGTGATTTATATAAGGCCTATGGATTTAGGCTCGTTTGACATATAAGGCCTATGGATTTAGGCCCACTTGATATATGGCCTATGAGTTTATGCCCATTTGATTTATATAAGGCCTATTGGATTAGGCCCATTTGATATGTATAAAACCTATGGGATTAGGCCCATTTAAGACACATAAGGCCCATGTGATTAGACCCATTATGATGTACTTTGAGGCCCATGGGTTATGACTCATTGCAATGTACCTAAGGCCATTGGTGAAGCCCAGTAATGCGGCCCATTTGATGAACGTAAGGCCCACTTATGTATCCCATTTGATGTAATGAAGGCCCAAAAGGATGTACCTAAGGTCCATTGCAATGTGTGAACCCAACATGGCTTGTGTAATGATGTTTACTACGAGTTATGGCTTGGGAGCAGTGGTGGTTTGACGTCCACATTGCAAGTATAGTGTTGGTTAAATGTCCGCATTATGACTCTCTCTAGGACCATTGATAGGCCGTAATTGTTGTGTGTAGGCCATCTAGGCCCATCTGCATTGTAAGGATAATTCATTACTTTGTAACATGCTTAGTATCATTCCATTACTCATGCCCATACGCATCATATGTATGCTTGATATGAGGAATGTTTAATCAACATATAAGCCGTTGGGCCGAGACATTTATGGGATTCCATATGAAACAGAGCGTCCCACATGAGCGCATGGTGCGCACGAGATTTGCTGCATGATTGAATAATGTGATTCATGCATTTCGTATTGTGTGACATGGTTGTTGTACGCCTTAGCGACATCGGGGCTGTAGCCTCCACAGGCAGATCGTGGTTGGAATGATTGGATATCAGAAATCTCATTCTACATGAGGTGCTATAGATATCCCTGGGTGAAAGTCTCTAAACCCTTATGGTACCAAGAGGTTGCTCCAACATCTAGACCGAGTGGGTAGATGAGCGTTGAGTGTCGATTACTAGATGGATGCACTCTCCATTTTATCATGGTCGGTTGGAAGGGGGTGCGGCCTTACCCGCCCGAGTGTAGGGGGTAATGCTAGGCTGAGTCTGACCTGCTCGAAGAATGGATCCACTATTGACCAGTCGAGCCCGATATTGGCAGACGGATAGTGAGGTCTCTTCCACTTACCTTATTGTGCGCGATGAGGCGGCGATCTGGTTAGAGTGTACTAGACCCCGGTGATAACCCAGATTTGATCTTTATTGATGTATGGACATAGATGAGGATTTGTATGCTTGAGTTGCATTTCACATCACATGGCCTTGGGATGGCTGATATCATTCATGTCTTGCATCGCATAGCTTTGGTACGGCTAATGGTTTTCATGGATACATCTGCATATTTCGCATTACTCTGATATTGTATGTTCATATTACTACCTTATGCACACACTTTCACCACCCTTTAAGCTTTCTATAAGCTTATGCACGACCGTTTAGTACAGGTGACGTTGGGGCGCAGCAGCGCTGAGGCAGGAGTGCTTTGCAGATCATTTTGGAGTTTTTATTTTTCATCATTGTATTTTTCTTTTGCTTATTGTACTTGTAAAGTTTTTGATCATAGTGAAAATGTAATGGATTTTTTGGTTGTTGCTTGTGGGTTATGCCTTGGTTATGCTTATTATGAATCAAATTGACGTTGAAAATCCTCCTCGTAGCATCCCAAGATCGGAACCTAGCGAATGGGCGCTGGGAGCCGAGAATGGGAATCTATGGAGGCTGTCGACGTCAGATTCGGTGATCGAGAATTTTGTAAGCCTAATTTTTGAGTTTGGGGCGTGACAGAAGTTGGTATCAGAGCATAACTTGGGAATAACTGAGAATAACATTACATGTCTACTATGAGTCTAGAATGGCTAAGTCCCGAAGTTCGGATAGCTTGGCAATCTCCCGTTACAGACCCTTAACGTGCGTGCCTTCGAGAGCTTTCAAGTTGGTAGGTGCCTTCACTCTTTCTTGTATGACATGCCTCCTAGGAGAGTGACCCGATCGACTCCCACACCACCACCTGAGGATCCCGCACCACCACTTGCGGCTCCTACACTACCACCTACGATGCCCGTTCCACCACCAGAGATTTCTATTGCCCATCCTGAGTATGCTGCCCCTCCACTAGAGACTGGTGTGGACCCGACCGTATCCGTGAGTTCCTCACAGTTACAGCAGATGTTACAGGCTGTGACAGCTGCACTTCAAGGACAGGGCAGGCAGCCAGTTATTTCACTGGCCCAGGCAGAGCAGGAGCGCACGAGCGCCCTCCTTCAAGAGTTTCGACGGCTCGATCCCCCGTGTTTTCAGGGTGAGCCAGACCCGATTGTGGTGGAGATATGGCACGCTGATGTGGAGAAGATATTTGAGACGATCGGATGTATGACTGAGCGGCGAGTTCGACTAGCCGTATTTCTTCTCCATGGTGAGGCTGAGCACTGGTGGGCATCAGTCTCTCAAGCAGCAAGTGCTGATTTTGTATGGACTTGGAAGGATTTTGTGGATCGGTTTGACCGACAGTACTTCCCTGATCACATCCGACGATAGCGAGCGTTGGAGTTCGAGGCCCTGGTGCAGGGCTATATGACAGTGGCTCAGTACACGGCTCGCTTTGTAGCGCTGTCCAGATTTGCACCATATCTAGTTGATGATGAGGAGCGAAGAGCCCGTCGCTTCGAGGACGGCCTACGTTACGGTCTTCGCAACCGTGTTATTGGGCATGAGCTCCTGACTTTTGAGGATGTGGTACGGAAGGCCCAGATTTTTGAGGCTGAGTGGGCCGGTTCTCAATCTGATCACGGTCAGAGGAGAGACCAGAAGAGGAAGGCTCCTTCCAGCGACTCTTAGAAGCGTCGACCACAGTAGTAGAGGCATACAGGTCACCCAGCCTTCCGAGCACCAGCAGCACCTCCAGCACCACCTCCAAGGCAGTTCACCGGCACTTATTTTAGGTGCGGTGCGACGGGACACCGTTCGTGGGAGTGTCCTAGCCCCCAGCAGCAACAGAGAGGTCTACAGCAGCAGAGGGCTCCACAGCCGCAGCAGAGACCCCTAAAGCAGCAGCGACAACAGCCCCCACCACCGAGGCCACCTCATCAGCAGCATCAGCATCAGCCTCTGAGGCTACAATAGCAGAGATAGCAGTTTTGACAGCCTCAACGACCCCATCACAGCAGCAGCATGCTTAGAGGGGACATACACCTCCCCAGTCAGCTCAGGCTAGGTTCTATACGGCTCAGCAGGATCCACAGTCATCTGAAGGAGTCATTGAGGGTATACTTCCAGTCTCTGCATGTATTGCACGTGTGTTGTTTGATTCTAATGCACCACATTCTTTTGTAGCCGAGAGCTTCTGCCGATCGACTGGCTTACAGTTGGAGTCTTCTTGTAAGAGCCTATCATTATCGACTCCCTTGGGGAGGACTGCAGTGTTGAGCCAATTTTTCTCATCTTGTCCCATTCTAGTTGGGGATATCTTTTTGCCAGCAGATCTGTTTGCATTACTAATGTCCGAGTTTGATGTCATCCTGGGTATGGACTGGCTCACCGAGTACTTGCTATATTGGACTGCACCGCGAGAACAGTCACGTTTTGTATACCCTGTGTGCCGCAGTTCCTGTTCGTTGCAGAGCCCAGAGGAGAGTGATTGTCTTGTTTGATGTCGTGTGCCATCGAGGAGCCTGTTGCTGCTTGTATTGACTATTTGCCCGTGGTTTAAGATTTTTTCGATGTGTTCCACGAGATTTCAGGATTACCGCCTCGTCGACTCACCGAGTTTCAGATTGATCTTGTTCCTGGTACCGCGTCTATTTCGAAGGCCCCGTATCGCATGACACCGTTGGAGTTGCGGGAATTGCAGAAGCAGTTGGACGAGTTACGCGAATTGGGCTTTATCCGTCTAAGCAGTTCACTGTGGGGAGCGTCGATACTCTTCGTGAAGAAGAAGGATGGCTCGTTGAGGCTCTGCATTGACTATCGTGAGCTCAACAAAGTCACGATCAAGAACAGATACCCGCTCCCTAAGATTGATGATTTGTTTGATAAGCTGCAGGGTGCACAGTTCTTTTCGATGATCGACTTGCATTCCGATTATCATCAGATTTGAGTCCGAGATGAGGACATTCCGAAGACAATATTCAGGATGCGTTACGGTCATTTTAAGTTTCAGGTCATATCCTTTGGACTGACTAATGCACCCGCAGTCTTCATGCAGCTGATGAACGAGGTCTTCCGCCCTTATCTCGATCAGTTTGTTGTAGTCTTCATCGACGACATTCTGGTCTATTCGAGGACCCGTGAGGAGCATGAGCAGCATTTGGAGATCACTTTGTAGACCCTCCTTGCACACCAGCTGTATGCGAAGCTGGAGAAGTGCGAGTTCTGGCAGGAGGAGGTGAAGTTCCTCGGTCACGTGGTGACGAGGGAGGGTGTCGCAGTGGACCTCTCGAAGGTTGAGGTAGTGCGTCAATGGGGCCAGCCCACGACTGTGACAGAGATTCATAGTTTCCTTGGTTTGGCGGGCTATTACCGGCGTTTCATTGAGGGCTTCTCTCGTATTGCTGCCCCGCTGACCAGGTTGACTCGGAAGGGCGCAGAGTTTATTTAGAGTGACGCCTGCGAGTGAGCATTTATGGAGTTGAAGGACCGCATGACGTCCGCTCCTGTCCTCACTCTTTCCTCTGGGAGTGATGAATTTATTGTATTTACTGATGCCTTGCATATTGGTTTGGGTGCTGTCCTGATGCAGCACGGGAGACCAGTGGCCTTCGCGTCTCGTCAGCTCAAGGTCCATGAGCTGAACTATCCCACGCATGATTTGGAGCTGGCTGCAGTTATCTTTGCACTGAAGGTGTGGAGGCACTATCTTTATGGGGTCAGGTTCGAGCTCTTCTCCGATCACAAGAGCTTAAAGTACCTCTTCTCGTAGTCTGAGCTGAATATGAGGCAGAGGCGCTGGATGGAGCTCCTGAAAGACTATGATTTCGACCTCCAGTACCACTCGGGCAAGGCGAACATGGTGGCAATGCACTCAGCCGTCAGCCACGAGGCCTAGTGGCGCATATGATGATTCAGGAGTCGCAGATGCTTGAGGATATCGCAGCGTATGATTTTGAGTTTGGCCTGCAGTCTTCTATCATGTAGTTATCGAGCCTATCGATTCAACCCTCTCTTGTCACTAGGGTGATCAAGGCTCAGTAGGCTGATGAGTCGTTGCAGAGTTATATGGCTGAAGCGGCATCTGAGAGTCAGGCAGATTGGCATATTGGTGCAAATGGTGGACTTCACTTTAGAGGCCGATTATGTGTCCCGGATATCCCAGAGTTACGCAGAGATCTTATGACCGAGGCACATCGATCGCGATTTTTTATCCACCCTGGCTCGACGAAGATGTACCGTGACATGAGGTGATAGTATTTTTGGGCAGGGATAAAGCCTCAGATCGTCAGTTTTGTGGCCGAGTGTGACACGTGCCAGCGTGTCAAGGCCAATCATCAGAGACCTCTTGGTCTATTACAGCCGTTGAGTGTCCCGATGTGGAAGTGGGAGCACATGTCGACTGATTTCATTATGGGTTTGCTGAGGACTCAGCGCGGTCATGACGCCATTTGGGTTGTTGTGGATCGTCTGACGAATTCGACACATGTCCTTGCGATACGTGCGACTTGGTCTATGGACAGGCTTACGAGATTATTCATCGAGGAGATTAAGAGACTACATGGCGTTCCAGTCTCTATCATTTCTGACCAAGACTCGAGGTTCACGTCTCAGTTTTGGGGGAGCTTCCAGCGAGTGATGGGGACTGATTTGCAGCTCAGCACGGCGTACCATCCACAGACCGATGGCCAGATCGAGAGGGTCAACCAGATCCTTGAGGATATGCTTCGGGCTTGCGCGATTGATTTCGGGGGTAGCTGGGATGAGCATCTGAGATTGGCTGAGTTCGAGTACAACAACAGCTATCAGGCGACCATCGGCATGACTCCTTTTGAGGCACTATGTGGCAGACCATGAAGATCACCGAGTTATTGGACCGAGGTTGGAGAGCGTGGTCTCCTAAGTCCCGAGCTTGTGTAGGAGACGTCAGAGGCTATTGACATCATCAGGCAGAGGATGCGCACAGCTCAGAGCTGACAGAAGAGTTTTACTAATCGTCGGTGTCGTCCCTTAGAGTTTGATGTAGGGGACCATGTGTATCTCAAGGTCTCGCCCATGAAGGGCGTAGTTTGATTTTGTGCGAAGGGCAAGCTTGCCACGAGATTCATAAGACCTTTTGAGATCACTGGGCGCGTTGGCGTCGTGGCCTATCGGCTTGCCTTTCCATCACAGTTGTCTGACGTCCACAACGTCTTCCATATCTCTATGTTGAGGAAGTGTGGGTCAGACATTATTCCCATTATTGATTGGCAGCCGCTGGAGGTTCGTGAGGACGCTTCTTACAATGAGCAGCCAGTCCATATCCTTGATCGGAAGGAGCAGGTCCTCAGAACTAAGGTCATTCCGTTGGTGAAGGTGCAGTGGGGTCACCATTCTGTAAAGGAGGCTTCTTGGGAGCGTGAGGTCGAGATTCGAGAGCGTAATCCTCATCTCTTTGATGGTTGATCATGTGATGTATTTTGTATGCTGTATCTGATTCTATATGATGATGTTATGTCTCTTATTCCTCGCGAGTTATGCCTAGTTGCGATGATTGTGTAAATTTCGAGGATGAAATTTTTATTAGGAGGGGAGAGCTGTAAGACCCGTATCTTAGTCCGTACCGTTCCGTAGACTTCCGTGATCTTACCAGCGAATTTTGGCAACCTTTGACCCTTAACCGATATTTACGCGCGATCCTGATTCATATGCCGTCAACCCGTATCAACTCAACCCAAGACCCTTACCATAGCGACCGTGCCATCGCTGCGGTTCTGATGCTGCAACTCGCGTGCCCAGGCGATACTCTGGTCAAGAGATGTGGGTCAGCATTCGGTGCAAGGAAAACACCGCGCGTTATGAAACCCAAGAGAATCTCTACGAGGTGTCACATCAATCCCATTAATCAATCAAATCCCATCACATCTCATGTCAAGTACACATCACCTTTCACCCATACCCAAAAAACCACAAAAGTCAAAAAGGTCTTGCAAGCCCATGCCTTTCTTACACAAAAGGTCACCAAAGTCAACAAAGCCTTACACACCCATCTCTCTCCCATCCATCACTCCATCACCCATCACTCTCTCTCCCTTTATAACTCCTCTCTTTCTCATTTTCAAAGATATCTCCAAGCAAAAACCCCATACGTATGAGCCTCCCCCTCCTTTTCAAAAACTCCAAGTGTGGCCCACCTCTCCATCCCAAGATCTCCCATCCTAGCCATCCATTTCTCATCTCCTCCATTGGAATCAAAGCTAAGGTGCTTAGGAACCCATAGAAGCAAGAAGATCGAACGGTGGGTGCGTGATGATAGTAATTTTTCATGTTTTTAAGTTGGGCCAAGTGAGACCAACTGATCAATGGTTTGAATCTCACTTGGGACCCTAAGTTGTGGCCGATGGCCCACTTTGATCATCATGATCATCCATGGTGGGGCCATTCTCCATGGACCCCATCATGATATTTATTTTATGGCATTAGGAAGGTCATCTAGACCGTCCATATTGTGAGGAAAGGATCCCCACCGTTGATTTTCAATTTATGTGGTCCCATGTGTAAAAGGGACCCATTTGATTGTATGATTTCTTCAAGGGAGGGCTCATAGTGGCGGAGCCCTCCATCACATGCGTGTCCCACTCTCCATCTCTCTCTCTCCCTTTAATTTCTTTTTTATTTTATGAGATTATAATATGGTTGTGTGGCCCACTTGGGTGGACCCCACTAGGATGCATGTATTGGATCCAATCCATTTATAGATGGGGCCCACCTTGTATGTGTATGGGTACCCATGTGATGGCCCACCTAAGCAGGGCCCACCGTAACCTAATTCCTAGGCCCAAACACAAAAAAAAAGGGAAACAGTCCAGAGACGCTGTCTCTGGACGTGGCTGTGAAAATGAAAATGTTAGCCTTTTTTTTAGGCATTGGAGGTGGGGCACTTGTATAGGACCCACCTTGATGTTTGTATCCAATCCATACCATCCATCCTATTCCTTGGACCGTTTTAGGCGTTAGGCCAAAACGTGAAGCCGATCCAATCATCTGGCGGGTCATAGCTTAGAAAATAATGGTTCTTCACCGTTAAAATGCACATTGATCTTCCTACGCCCCAAAACATACTGAATATTGTACTTGTTTGGTTTGTATTAAGCCATGGAAAGTAATGGCTGGGTCGGATTCTCCCGAAGCGGTCCCCACTGGTGAAATTCCTCAGAAAAACTCCCTTGCAAAAAAAAAAGAAAATATCACAGCAGCGTTGCTGCTGCTATTGTCAGGCGGGCGGGCAGACGGACGGTGGGGCAGCCACCCACGGCTCCAGCCGTGGGCCCCACCCTGATGTTTATTTGCCATCTGACCCATTCACCTGGTGGGCCCCCTTCTCAGGCGGGTCCCCTCCAAGTTTCAACCGAATCCAAGACTCGAGAGCCCACAATGTAGGAAATAGTGGGATTGAACCTCTGCCATTGAAATCCTTGTTATGAGCCACAGAAGTTTTGAATCAATCTGAAATTTTTGTTTTCTCTTCATCCAGGTCTGAGTGACCTTATGAACGGATTAGATGGCATGTAAACATTACAGTGGGCCCCACATGGGAACCCACCATGTTTTATGTGTTTTGCTTCCACCGTCCGCCTAGACGGTGGAGCCCACTAAGATATTTGTGTCACCCCACCGTCCCCTGGATGGTGGGTGTGTGCGTGTGCATGCGTGTGGGTGCATGTGTGTGTGTGTGTGTGTGTGTGTGTGTGTGTGTGTGTATATATATATATATATATATATATATATATATATATATATATATATATATATATATATATATATATATATATATTAGTATATTGTATATATATATGTGTAACACCCCAAATTTTTGCCAACCTGGGTTAGACGTCCTTAGGCATTGGGTCAACCATAGCACCTTGGTAACCTCTAAAAATTCGATTCCAAAGCTAAAGAAATCATTTAGAACCTATTTCTTTAGAAATTTAATGTGAATTAGCTAGCGCTACACTAGAATACCTGTGAAATTGTCCCTGATCACTTTAAATACGTTCTGCAAGATCTAAAACTTGTATAATCAATGACGCTATAATACTCTAAAAGTCAGGATCAAACTCTAAATCGGTTTGTTCTTAGGAACCCTTTGAAACCTTGTATTGGATCTAGACCGCGCGTCGAAAGTCCGATATCCACAATCTTAGACGGTTATGACCGCTTAGCTAGACTTGACAATCATTTTAAAAATCAAGCCCAACCGATGCTCTGAGGCTATTTCATTGAGCATGGAGTGAAGAGAGTGATAAATGGGTAAAGATTTGAAATTTTAATTCAAATCTGGAACGAGTCTTTGCGCATTATTATTAAGCGTTCTGACCGTCAGAATTCAGCCAAATTTTACCCTCGGATCAGGAAAAATTTCTCTTTCATATCATGAGGCTTGTAGACCTGATTTAGGTACGACAACCGCTGAACTGAAACTGGACCGCCACGTGCAATCTGGGAACTCTACCGGTCTGAAAACTTCGGGTGAGAAGGATCCGATACGCATGAGCTTAAGTCCGACCGCGTTTGGCCAGGGGACCTCCCGAAATGCTCTTTTGGATCGAAAAAGTCCCGATTTGGCTATAACCCAAGTATACCTTGTTCCCAAGTCTATTTAGGTTAGGTTTTAGCCTATATAAGGGCCTTAAACCCCATCATATCTCTCCCATCCGAATTTGGAGTAAACCCTACAAAGAGAGAGAGAAAAAGTGAGAGATTGTGAGTGAGGTGTGGGAGAGTTTTCCCGCCACTTGCTACAACTGCTACCTGTGATTAATCACCGCATTCAAATCATTTTTTCGGTGATTCTAACGCACGTCTAGGTAAGAAAACCCTAACCACTTGCTGTTTTAGGGATTTCCTCGATTCAAATGGCAAAGTAGCTTATTACTTGTGCATTAGGTCGCATTTACGCCGTTGACGAAGCGTATACGTTCTATTCGAACCGATACACATCTACGGAAAAATGTGCAGATTTTAGACGCCTTGATTGACTGATTTCAAAGCTTTCAATGTCGTTTAATAGTAGATTCTCGATGAGCACGCCGTTTGACAAGTAGAACATGCTGTCCGTTTTCCATTTCGACTGCGTATGGAAAATATGAGATTTAGGGTATTTTAGTCATTTGTAGGAAATACTGTTTACGTCCATATTTTGCTGAAATGATTGCCATGGCTATTTGTCGTGTAATGATATTAAGAATGCGTGTATGATCGGTTTGGCGAAGAGATTCGCCCTAATGCGCACTTTGAGTCGACATACGCTATGTAGACTAAAGTGTGTAGACTAAGTGTTTGTATAAATGCTTATATTAGTAGGTATTGTGTAAATGGTGTTTTGAATTAGTTTTGAGATTGAATTCTCAATTAACGTGCTGATGTATATGGTTTCCACATGTTGGCTATATGAATCGATTTTATTATACATATATGGAATGCATTTGTTGGTTGATTTGCTTACGTAGTATGATATAACATGTGTTAACATGCTTGTAATGTTTATATTCTTTTCTGTTACTCACATATGCTTACTGATGTTGATACATAAATGCTTGGGGCAATGACCTAGTCCATGCAGTCGGTAATGGATTGAATTCGTGATTGGTTTCTAATTGCCACGAAGGACGTGTCGATGAACGCTAGTCGTGTTTTGGGCAGGCGGCAGTGGTTAGGCCACACGAAGTGTTTTATGCACTTCATGTCGCTCAGCTTGAGATGCGCTCGTACTAATAGAGCCTGTCAAGTAACCCGACTGGCCATTGTATGTTCACCATGTATGAGTCATAACTGCTTGAACCTAGGGTACTGAACTTACCATTGAAAATCCTGTCAACCATGGTACCTTGATCCATAAAGACTCATGAGCCGGGCATGGTGGTATGGGACACCGTGGTCGAGCTGTCGGCCTACGCTGGGGCCACAAACCTCCTCGTAGTGACTAGTGAGTAACCCAGACTCGTGAGCAGATTATGGTGGTATGGGATACTATATTTTTGCTGTCGGCCTACACTGATCAGGTGACGAGCCCTTTATAGTGACCTCGAGCATATTCTAAGTCTGCGGGAGGCGACAACCCTTCCGTAGCGACAAGAGTACATTAGGCCTGTATTGATAAGGTGTGGGGGAGTGGTGCAATGAGTGCGAGCAACAGCCCGGACAGCCCTTGCAGCGACCTACAAATATAACATCGTATGAGATTACTAGGAGTGACGACCCTAGATAGGATCTTTGTTGGGATTGATATAAGGAAGGTACCTTAGTTTCCCAATACTGTTATATGAAAGGATTAATAATAACTCGGTAATCATATCCACATCGCATTGCATGTGCCTGGAAGATGTGGAGCAATGTGAGAAGAAAGTATGCCGCGGGTATAAGATGGTGCCGTATGAGGGAGAATGTCGGTGAGGGCATCCATCATGTCATTTCATGCTTGCATTAACAACAGTATATAGGAATGTTTGATTGTTTTCTTTACTATTATCGCGTGATTGATTTGATAACATGCTAATCTTTGCTCTATGATTCCACCGAGTTAATTACTCACTAACACGTTACGGGATGGTGTTCCGGACACCCACCAGTCCCTATTTTAGTTTCAGATGATGGCGCTGTTTGTGAAGCGGAGCCGGACTTGATGATGATGAGGTGGATCCCTCCTTTATGCGTGTTCTGATCGACGGGATTACAGGGAGGTTGATTAGATGCCATGACACTTGTCTTTCTTTTGCACTTTTGGAGCACTCATGTATATTCTTTTTGTTCATTTTTGGAGTATACATGTATTTATTTAACCTGATAACATGTTCATACTCTGGAGGCTTACAATTGATTATATATTTTATGTATTTATCACAGTCTTCCGCTTGCTAATTTAACTGTCTCTGGAGTATGATATGCTGTTTTGGCTTAGTCTCAATCTTGTTTAATGTCATTCTGCAGATAACATGCATTTATCATTATCTATGTTGCATAAGTGACGTTCTGGAACTCGGGAGTTGGGTTTCTACCCGACCCCTGATTTTCGGGATGTTATAATATGTATATATATATATATATTATTGCATATACTATATACATATATATTATATTATGTAATATACTTGATGGTGGGCTTTTGTGGACCCACCGGGATGCATGTGTTGCATCTAAACCGTCTATCCATTTTAAAAGCTCATAACTTGAGGCTAAGATGAGCTAGATCCATAGTCCAAGAGGACCCCACCTTGGCCTGTTTTGAGGCCTATCTTATTGTTGTTGTAATAATTCATCGGGGCCCACTTTGATGTGGATGTAAGGTCACGGAATTAGGCCCACTTGATATAGGGCCTATGGGTTTAGGCCCATGTGATTTATATAAGGCCTATGGATTTAGGCCCATTTGACATATAAGGCCTATGGATTTAGGCCCACTTAATATAGGGCCTATGGGTTTATGCCCATTTGATTTATATAAGGCCTATTGGATTAGGCCCATTTAATATGTATAAAACCCATGGGATTAGGCCCATTTAAGACACATAAGGCCCATGTGATTAGACTCATTATGATGTACTTTGAGGCCCATGGGTTATGACCCATTGCAATGTACCTAAGTCCATTGGTGAAGCCCAGTAATGCGGCCCATTTGATGAACGTAAGGCCCACTAATGTATCCCATTTGATGTAATGAAGGCCCAAAAGGATGTACCTAAGGTCCATTGCAATGTGTGAACCCAACATGGCTTGTGTAATGATGTTTACTACGAGTTATGGCTTGGGAGCAATGGTGGTTTGACGTCCACATTGCAAGTATAGTGTTGGTTAAATGTCCGCATTATGACTCTCCCTAGGACCATTGATAGGCCGTAATTGTTGTGTGTAGGCCGTCTAGGCCCATCTGCGTTGTAAGGATAATTCATTACTTTGTAACATGCTTAGTATCATTCCATTACTCATGCCCATACGCCTCATATGTATGCTTGATATGAGGAATGTTTAATCAACATATAAGTCGTTGGGTCGAGACATTTACGGGATTCCATATGAGACGGAGCGTCCCACATGAGTGCATGGTGCGCACGAGATTTGCAGCATGATTGGATAGTGTGATTCATGCATTTCACATTGTGTGACATGGTTGTTGTACGCCTTAGCGACATCGGGGCTGTAGCCTCCACAGACAGATCGTGGTTGGCAGGATTGGATACCGAAAATCTTGTTCTACATGAGGTGCTACAGATATCCCTGAGTGAAAGTCCCTAAACCCTTATGGTACCAAGAGGTTGTTCCAATGTCTAGACCGAGTGGGTAGATGAGCATTGAGTGCCGATTACCAGATGGCTGCGCTCTCCACTGTGTCGTGGTAGGTTGAAAGGGGGTGTGGCCTTACCCATCCGAGTGTAGGGGGTAATGCTAGGCTGAGTCTGACCAGCTCGAGGAATGGGTCCGCTATCGACGAGTTGAGCCCGATATTGGCAGACGGATAGTGAGGTCTCTTCCACTTACCTTATTGCGTGCGATGAGGCGGCGATCTGGTTTAGAGTGTACTAGATCCCGGTGATATCCCAGTTTTGAGCTGTATTGATGTGTGGACATAGATGATGATTTGTATGCTTGAGTTACATTTCACATCGCATGGCCTTGGGATGGCCAATATCAATCACGTCTTGCATCTCATAACTTTGGTACGGCTAATGGTTTTCATGGATCCATCTGTATATTCCACATTACTCTGATATTAAATGTTCATATTACTACCTTGCGCACACACTTTCACCACCCTCTAAGCTTTCTATAAGCTTATGCACGACCGTTACATGTAGGTGATGTTGGGGCACAACAGCGCTGAGGTAGGAGCGCTTTGCAGATCATTTTGAAGTTTTTATTCTTCATCATTGTATTTCCCTTTATGCTTAATGTACTTGTAAAGTTTTTGATCATAGTAGAAATGTAATGAAATTTTTGGTTGTTTCTTGTGGGTTATGCCTTGGTTATGCTTATTATGAATCAAACTGATGTTGAAAATCCTCCTCGTAGCATCCCAGGATCGGAACCTGGTGAATGGGCACTGGGAGCTGAGAATGGGGTTTTACGGAGGCTATCGGTGCCAGATTCGGCGATCGGGAATTTTATGAGCCCGGTTTCTGAGTTTGGGGCGTGACACTAGTCATGTAGAAGTTTATATGGAATAGTCCATGTTAGACTATCATAACCTACTCAAGGTATTAAAATACCAAATATCCTAAGGCATGGTCCCCTACAAGGATGGTCGATCTAACCCATGAATCGAGATAAGCTTCAATAGTGAGTGTATCAAATTTAATAGCACATATTCTTCCATTTATGACAAGAGTTCATTCTTATGACTACACAACAAGGTACGTTCCAAGGTTTGAGTTACTACCAATCATGGTGGGAAGCATTATCATCAATGGGGGCCCAACAGTTTGGGTTATCCCAATGGGTGTTACTAACATAAGTGGGGGCCTAATGGTTTGGGTTAGCCCACTGGGTTAAGGGTGGACACGAGCTTCACAATGAGCCCTAGGAAAGCTTATAACAGTGGACATTTAATCACCATTGTCCTAAGGTGCGGTCCATTTGGGATTGGAATTGGAAACATAACAGGGCTCTTAGCCCTCCAATTATCTTAGAAATGGATGGATAACTCATGCCCATCACTCATACATGGTTGACCTGCATAAGGCGGTGGGCCCATGATCTAAAAATGGGTAAACGGTGTGTGTATAACACATACTTCATGGTAGGCCTCATCCCTCACAATGGGCCTCATACAATCGCAATGGGCAGCATCACATGGGCCTTATATACTACACAATGGGCCTCTCACATGCACCTAATATACATCACAATGGGTCTCTCACACGGGCCCAATATACATCACAATGGGCCTCTCATGTGGGCTCGATCTACATCGCATCAAGGTGGGATCCACACGTGTGGATAAAACACTTGTATCACGTGGGTCCCATGTCTTACAGACTGACGGTGTGAATAAAACACTATTTTTTTTTTATATCTACACCATTCATCTATTTTTAAAGATCATTATAGAGCGTTACCCAAAAAATGAATCATATTGAAAGATCATCTGGACCACACTATAAATAGCAGTAGAGAATGATTTTCATTGATAAAAAAATTTTCATATTGATCCAGAACTTCCGTGACCCCAAAAGGGTTTCAATGGTAGATGTTCAATCCCTCACTAGTTTTTGCAGTGTGGTCCACTTGATGGATAGATCTGTCTTATTTCTCATCTTAAGCCTTAAGATGAGCTCACAAAGTGGATGGACGGTTGGGATATAACACACATATCACGGTAGGTCCAACCATCCCAGCTGGACGGTGGAGACTGCACACGTGGCAGGGATCCCACCATCCCAGGACAACGAGGATATAACACTTACCTCATGATCAGACCCACAGAACTTGCTGATGTCAATATAACAACTATATCTCTGGTGGGGCCCATAAAGCTTGTTGACGTTAACACAACAGCTGTGTAGCTGGTGGGACCCATAGATATATGGCTTGGATATAACACATAAGGGAAGGTGTAACGTCTCGAAAAAATTCGTACAAGGACCTGAGTACCACCTCAGGCAGAACCACCTCAGGACGGTATCCTGTTGTAATTTAGGCAAAATTTAGTTAAGTACTAAACTAAATAATCGATGGATTAAGGTCGGGCCACACTTTTCACAAATGAGAAGGCCTAAAACCATTAATACTACTAACCCAATGTCACTTAAAGACCAAAGAGAAATCCCAAGAGCCTGTTGCTCTTAGGAGTACATTGAAACCCCGTATCGGACCTAGATAACACGTCGAGGGTCCGATGACTGCAAAACTAAAGGACTACTTCCGTCCTACTGGGCTTGACAACCATCACGGGAATCAGGCCCAGATAGTGTCCAAAAACATGCAACTTGAGCACTGAGTGAAGTGTGTGAGAAATGTGAATATCTTTAGAAACTGAAATGAAACTTAAGTGAATTGGGTCATTCGCTCACACACATAATTAAGGATTTCAGACCGTCAGTTTCTAACCAAACTTCACCCATGGGGAAAGGAAATTTCCTTGCACATATTCGTATAATTGTGGCCCTGATCGAGTAAGTATGACTCGCTGATCCGACATAGGTCCTCCACGGACGATCAACCTATCAGATCACACTGAAATCATGTCTTGGCATAGATGCATTGTCAGGGAGCATACCCTATGATGTAGGTGGGTAGTGGGCTGCCCTATCAACCTCGTTTGTCAAAAACTGTAGCCCAAAGGGTATAAACCATGTATATAGTGGCCCCGAGGCCATTTGTATCACTTCTGGGCTTATAAATAGCCCTTATTTCACCCCACCTCTCTCATATACGAATTTTCACCAAACCCTAAGGGAGAGAGGAGAGAAAAGAAGAGAAAAGAGGAAAGAGATAAGAAGGATTTTGGGAGATTGTTGTAGGAATTCTCTCCCATGATTTCACGCACCAAATCTCCGTCCCATTACGCTACACAACCTCTTCCAGTTACAATTTTGGGTAAGAAAACCTAACTCTAATCTTGTTGTAGAGATTCAGGTTGATTATTCGTTAAACTAGCTAACCTATTTCGTCATTTAGGTACCAAACGTTCTATTTTTGGCAACGTGGTGTTTGAACCGAGTCCGAATCGAGTATTCCGACGAAAGGTGCGGACTATAAACACTTAGGTTGTGGTTTTCTATGCTTTCAATGTTAGCTAATGATTTATTCCTGACTTGATTGCTACCGTATTGTCTTAGAGACACCGTTTTCAGCATAATATACATGTATGAACTGTGTTCAACAAAAGATGCATCCCATGTGTTTGTTGAAATGTTTGAATGAACATTTAAACATGATTTGTGCTTGTCATGACTACTGAACTAGGATTCATCGTTGTCATATGCATGTTGACCTCTCTATATAAGTAATTGCTAAATTATATGTTGTAACTAACCTAGTCTATGTAATTGGTGAATTATAGTCTAAGTGTTGGATGAATTGTCTAAATGAGAAATTATTGATGATTTGTATTTATTAAGAGTATTAAGATAGGATTCTTAATTACTTTATTTATATGTATAGTCTCTTTCACGTAATCATATTTGCCTCTACGCAATTTATGAATAAAATGCAAGTGTTTGGTCATATGATCAATATGTTTGATGAAATGCTTAAATGAGGAAATTTCTTAGATTATTTGTTAAATGCTGTGATTATCACATGTGTTTATTGCTGCATCTGAGTAAGATTGGGGCTACAATGTAGCCCAGGTAATCAGTAATAGTCACTATTCGGGTGGTCGAATTAGTCTCGCCACATTGGGTATACTCGATGAATCTGGGTCATATGACGATTGTCGACAGTGTTTAGGCCACGAGGAGTGCTTATGCGCTCTATGTTGATTAAATCAATATGTGCCAGTACCAATCGAGCTTGCCTAATAACCCGAATGGCCTATTGTGTGTTTACCATGTATGGACACTACTGCTTGAATCTAAGGTACCCTCACTAATGTAAGGGCCCACTTTAACCATAGTACCACGATCCGCTAAGACTCATGAGCCGGTCATGGTGGTATGGGACATCGCGTTCGAGCTATTGGCCTGCACTTGGGTGACGAGCATCCCTGTAGTGACCAATGAGCAACTAAAACTCATGAGCCGAGCATGGCGGTATGAGACACTGTGTTCGAGCTGTCGGTCTATGCTGAGGTGACGAGCCTCTTGTACTGACTGCAAGTATAAACTCTTGAATTTTCCTATGGAACTCTTTTCATTAGAGTTATTCCCTACAACTTGCTTATCGTATGTTCTTAACTCGGAATGATGAACCTAGATGGATCCTTCGGATCGGGTCAATGATATAAAAGGAGGAACCCTAGCTTACCAAATTTGCTGTATGAATAAGCTTAGTTAAGTACTCGGCTAACACGACCATGCATTGCATTACATTAGGTAGGATGTGCTTTAAAGGTGATGAAGTTGCACGGGAGGCAGTGATGTCATATGCGAAATAGGTTGTCAAAGTCACTTGCGAGGGAGCTTTAAAGTGAGGGCATACATCATTACTTGCACTCCATTCCTGCATTAACAAGAGTAGTTAGGAAATGATTGTTATGATTGCCTTATCATTACTGTTTGATTGACTTGATAACATGTTTACTTTTTCCTTATAGTACCACTGAGTTTTCCACTCATTCCCACTATGGGACGGTGTTTTAAAATACTAACCAGACTCTTGTTTAAATGTAGGTGCTGATGAAGTCTATGCGATGGAGTAGGACTTTATGGATGAGGAGGAATTCTCCTACTTACAGCTCTCGGGACGGTCTACGTAGACCTCGTGCCGATGCACAGGGACTACAGGGATACTTTGCTTAGTTGAACACCCTACATTTCCATGTTTTGTATATTTTGAAACAATTCATGTATATATTGATCCTGGTTACATATTCATACTCTAGAGGTTTGTGAAACACTTACATGTTTAAATATATATGTTTCAGACTTCTGCTTGCTTAATTTAATTATATCTGAAGTATGATATGTTGTTTTAGTATAATCATACTCATGTTTAACTCATTAATATGGGCAAAATCTGAACATCATTATCCATATTGCATAAGTGATGTGATGGATCTCGCGAGTGGAGCTTTGCTCGACCCTTAAAATTTAGGGTGTTACAAGTTGGTATCATAGCATGATTTGGATTAAATTGGACCTAGGTTATAGGTAACACGATGCACACTTACTTAGGAAGGGGGCGATGGAATGTAGAAACAACATTAGGAACCCAACATTTCGCTGACAGGTGAGACTAAACATATTAATGTAGTTCACAACGTAAAACATATTAATGTAGTTCACAACGTACACCTGAGGGACTTAGCTCACTTGCATTGACCTAAGTCACCTCTGGGCAGTCTGTCAACAAGTTGAGTCATTAGTCGACGAATCCCAAACATGAAATGGATCCAAATGATGCGAATACACTTGCATTGGACCATGTAAATGGACCACACTGGCCTAAGACCCCAAACCACGAGTTTTGGTGGGGCCTAGGCGGTCCCATAGACCAAAACACAGCACCAGGGGGGTGGCCACTACCCCAGGGTAGAGCCACCACTGGACCATCCAGGCAAGGGTGGCGGCACCGTTCGATTGGCGCCCCAGGGCAGAGCCACCACCAGACCAGCCAGGTAGGGGTGGCGGCACCGTGGGATCGGCAGTGTACCGCTATCCGGTCAACCATGTAGGGTCCCTCCCATGTGTGGAGCCCCCTTTTAACCTCTCAAACACCCAGATCCCTCATTTCATCCCTTTTTTAACCCATCAAACACGTCTAAACTTTCCAAAAAATCTATTTCTCTCTCAAATATTTATTTCATACTTCTAAACACCCATTTTTCTCTACATCCTACACTCCTTCACCACTATTTCTCCAAAACCATCCCTTACAACCCCTAATCTCCCTTATTCTCACTCATTTGAGCACAAAACCCTCTTTTCGTGTCTCATAACCTTCATACTTTCAAATCCACTGCATCCTCAAAGTTATGCCATCTCAATGGCTTTCTTTGAGATCGTGACCACCATCTTCTCCATTTTAACTCTCCTTTCCCTTATGGGAAAGAAGAGAGTGGCCCCGGATGAGGCCGGGCCTAGCCATCCAAGCCAGTCTCAAAAAAAGATGAGCATCGAGACACGTGTGAGTGCCGAGCGGAGGTCAAAGTAAGACCTCGATCCTCAAATCCTGATAGAGATGTCCCTTCCGGCGGGCACCGGACTCGGTAAGTTCCATAATCGTAAAGTTATTTTTGAAGCACACATGGATGAGAAGTTATTTGGTATATATCCTATGATCGACCACCTCCTGGAGAACGGGTGGGGTCCCATATTTGAGGGAAAAACACGCGCTAGTGAGGGCACTGTACGAGCCTTCTATGCACACATACGGGACCTAACTCTTGAGCGTCTCCAGTTTACCATTCCATTGGGGAGAACAGAAGCCAGGGTCGATGTGGATATCATGGCACGTATCATGGAAATAGAGCATGGAGTTATACATGCCAGTGATACTAATCTTGCTAGTGCACGAGAGAGAGGTCATCACACACATTTCCTTTGTGGCCAACTTGTTAATTGGAGGTGAGGAAATAGCCTCGCATCAACACGTATGACAGAAGATTTCTGCCTGCTCCACCATATATGCACGTATAACGTGTATCCTAGGTGGAGTAATAGAATAGAATGCACAAGATTTATGGTGGACTTCTTATATCAAGTTGGATAGGGAGAAAAATTTTGCCTGCCTACTCTCACCTTAACTCAGATAATTAGTACTGCAAGATCTACTTAGGGGGACGCCTCCCTCCCATTCGGCTGACTCATTTGCAAGATCGCCCGTAATTTTGGCTTCAGGCTCCATATGGATAATCTTGCCCCCATTTCATTAATGAAACTACACTCAACAATATGAGAATAGGCCCCAGGCAAAGCCAAATCAGAATTGATCAGTTTGGGGATGAAATAGAAGAAGAGACTGAAGACGAGGAAAACAATGAAGAAGAGGAAGTCTATGAAGAAGAGGAGCAGGAAGAAGAAGAGGAGGCCCAAGACTCAAACAGGGGACCTCCTACTATTCGTGAGGACCACCATGATCGGGCCGCCCTAGAAGCCCGCATGGCTAAGATCGAGGAAAATTAGGCCTACTTGAAGCAGAAGTTTGAGGAAAACTAGGCCTACCTGAAGCAAAAGTTTAAGAGAATGTCCTGTACCCTAAAGGCCCTCTTGTGCTATATGTAGGATAAGGGGGCACCTCCGCCTTCGCCAGAATTGGAGGACTGGTAGTATAGTTGTAGCTGCTTCTTGTTGCTTTTTGTAATAGCCTTGGATAGGCTTAGTTGAATATCAGGTTAGTGAGTGTTGAAGTTTTTTTTTGTAGGCTATCATGTATTCCCTGTCATAGTACTTGAATACCGCTTCATATGTAACTGTGACAATTTTGTTAAATGAAATGCATGAAGCTTCTTTTGTTTAGAAATATGTAGAATGTTTAGAAAGTTGATGATGTTATCCTAATCATATAAATGTTGCACCCTATGTTGTATATAGGGAATGCCTCCTAAAACTACTTAGAACATGGCACGTCTCCAACTTGGTGGATCGATTGATGGGGCCCCTTCCCCAAGCGATAGCCAAATGGAGCCTAATTTGAGCCCGAGTAGCAAGATAATGTCGGATTCACAATCGGCCACTGGCCCCACATATGGGCCAATACCGAGTGCACCACCGGTTTTGGGACAACCGTGCGTCTTCATCGACACCACACACACCTCAGGTGGCCTCTCCCCCTGATAGGTTGGAACAGATGATGCTCCTAATGCAACAATAGTAACAAGTTTTGGCCACTATAGAAGGGGCCATTGCATAAAACATGAATGTGGCCCCACCGATGCCACCCATACAACCTACTGGGACTATGACTACAAGTGGCCCGTTCAAGCACTTTCAATGCCTCCGTCCTCCCACTTTTGTGAGTACTCATAGACCCAAGGAGCCCGAGTACTGGTTGGATCGCATTTCTAAGATGTTGAGGTGTTACAGTGTACTGAGGTGGAACAGGTTAAGCTAGTCACATATATGTTTGAAAAGGAAGCTAGTCTGTGGTGGGACAGTGTCCTTCAAACCGTTCCCATAGGATTTGCATGGACATGGGATGAATTCGAGGTATGCTTCCATGAGAAGTATTTCCCCCTCACTTACCACAATGAAAAGGAGGGTTAATTCCTCCGCCTCTAACAGGGGGGAATGATGGTAGCAAAATACGAAAATCGGTTCACAGACCTAGCCAAATATGCTCCTTTGATTTTGGTAAATGAGCCAATGAGAATGCAACGATTTTCAGAAGGGTTGCGGGTGGACATCCATCCCAAGATGTGTTGCACTAGCATTCCCAGCTATGCTGATCTAGTGAACATGTCCCTGCGAGCTGAGCAAGATGGTGAAAGAGTGTCTCGGACATGCATGCCAATGCACCCAAGGCCTAGGCCTCAATTACAGAACTGACCATTTCTTGGCAAGAGACCGCGTATGAACTCGCCTCACAGACCAATGACTCTGCCAGCGTAGTAGAGGAGAACTAATCTTTGGTGTACTTATTATAACAAAGAGGAACATACTGACTCCTTTTGTTTTACCAAGATGAGGGGCAACGACTACACGTCTCATCGAAAGATCAACTGCCCGCCACAGCATGCCATTTCAGCCCCACCTCTACGATCTGTGGCCCTGGCGCAACCATACAACCGACCTCTTGTATCTCGTAATAGGATGCCTCAATGACCTATGGCAATGCAACCTAATCATCCACAACAAGTTCGAGTACATGCCCTCGTCGCTAAAGTGTCTGAATCTGCTATTACAGTGCCGCTAGCTTTTGAAGTCACTACCCACATCCAAGGTACACCTATATTTTTGTTAATGGACACTAGGTCCATTGTTTCTATGATAGCATGCTCTACAGTTAAGTGATTAGGGTTGAACACTACCCCCATGGTTTGGATGAGAGTCATCGCTGTAGCAGGAACCTTCTTAGATGCCACTAAGCTTTGTAAGAGTTGCCCGATAGACTTAGGAAGCAGAGTGGTGCGCATTGACTTGATTGTTACCACAATATATAATTACAACATCATCCTCGACATGGATTGGCTCACCGAAATGAAGGCAGAGATTAACTATGAAACCAGATTGGTGATAGCCCATGGGCCCGAGGGCATGACCTTCACCTTCCCAGTTCAGGTCAGTGGTGCTTACCACATTCATTGTTACGCCTCCCTATTGGAAAATTGTGATAGTTCGTCACTTGTGGACACACCAGTAGTCCAATATTTCACGGACGTGTTCAGAATGATCCCTGAACTACCTCTTCAGCGCGAGATCGACTTTACCATTGACCTTGTGCCAGGTGCGACACCTATTTCCTTATCGACATACTACATGCCTCTGTGTGAAATGGAGGAACTGAGGAAGCAGATTGATGATTTGCTTGACTCGGGTTTCATATGACCAAGCGTATCTCCTTAAGGAGCACCTGTGTTATTTGTGAAAAAGAATGATGGATAGCTGCAGTTATGTATAGATTATCGCAGGCTAAACCATATCACGGTGGAGAACAAGTATCCTCTTCCCAGGATAGATGACTTATTTGACCAATTGAAGGGGGCGTAGTATTTTTCTAAGATAGACTTACAGTTCAGGTACTATCAGTTGCACGTCAAGAATGAAGACGTGCAGAAAACAACATTCAGGACCAGTTTCAGGCAGTACAAATTCCTCATGATGCCATTCGGACTTACAAATGCAGCGGCCGTATTCATGGATCTCATGAAATAGGTATTTCGGTCGTACCTTTACCGATTTGTCATCGTATTCATAGATGACATTTTAATATGCTCAAAGAGTCAGAAGGATCACGAAGAACACCTACGAGAAGTCCTTGATACTCTCAGGAAGAATTAATTATTTGAACATTACCGAAAATGTGACTTCTGGAGGGAAGAAGTCAAGGTCTTAAGACACGTGATTTTCAAGGAGGGAACCGTCATGGACCTTGCCAAGGTGACCATGGTATAAGACTGGGAGCAGCCCGGTTCAGTTATAAAAGTGAGGAGTTTCCTCAGACTTGTCGGCTATTATCACCAATTCATTAAAGACTTCTCGAAGATCGCCCGATTGTTGTCTCAACTTACTCAAAAGGATCTTAAGTTTGCTTGGAATGAGAAAGCAGAGGAAGCCTTTCAAGAATTAAAGGATAAGCTAACATCTGCACCGGTGCTAGTACTACCAGAGCAAGGGGTTAGATATACTATTTACACTGACGCTTCTTGAGTCGGTTTGAGTTGTGTACTTATGCAGAAGGATAGTGTAACATCCAAAAAATCGGGGGTCGGGGAGAAACCCAACTCTCGAGTTCCAGAACATCACTTATGCAATATTTTCAATGATGGATGAATGTCGGCAGTAATAGTACATAAAACATGAGGTGGATTAAGCCAAAATAGCATATCATACTCCAGAGACAGTTAAATTAGCAAGCGGAAGAATGTGATAAATATATAAAATATATAAATGATTGTAAGTCTCTAGAGTGTGAACATGTTACCAGGTTAACTAATTGCATGTATACTCCAAAATAGGAAGAAAAGAATATACATGGGTGTATAAATAAAAGGCAAGATACTAAGTGTACTAGCATCTAATCAGTAACCCTGTAAACCCCGTCAATCAGAACCTACATATAGGAGGGATCCTCCTCCTCATCATCAAGTCCGGCTCTGCTTCGCAAGCATCACCATCATCTGAAACTGAAATAGGAACTGGTTGGTGTGTACAACACCCTCCCATAAGGTGGGAGTGAGTAGCTAACTCAGTGGAATCATAGAGCAAGGGTTAACATGTTATCAAATCAATCACGCGATAATAGTAAAGCAAACAATCAGACACTCCTAGATACTGTGATTAATGCAAGCATGAAATGACATGATGGATGCCCTCACCAACATACTCCCTCATGCGACACCATCTTATGTCCGCAGCATTCTTTCTTCCCTCAGTGCTCCACATCTTCCAGGCACATGCTGTGCGATATGAATATGATTACCGAGTTGTTATTAGTCCTTTTTATACAGCAGGATTGGAAAACTAAGGTACCTCCATTATATCAATACCCAAACAATGATCCTGTCTAGGGTCGTCACTCCTAGTATATCTCATACGAAGTATGGTTCTAGGTCACTGTAAGGGCTACCAGGGCTGTGCATGCACTCGTTGCACCGTTCCCCCATCACCTTATCAATACAGGCCTAGTTTATATCCTTAAGACTGCATCAGGACTCGTCGCCCCCATGCGGTGTCAGGATAAGCTCAAGGTCACTATAAAGGGCTGTCAGGGCTGTTGCTCGCACTCGTTGCTCCACTCCCCCATCACCTTATCAATGTAGGCCAACAGCAAGAATATAGTGTCCTATACCACCATAATCTGCTCAGAGTAGGGTGCTCACTGGTCACTACAGGGAGGTTTGTGGCCCCAGTGTATGCCGACAGCTCGACCACGGTGTCCCATACCACCATGCCCGGCTCATGAGTCTTAGGGGATCGAGGTACCAAGGTTAGAGGGGCTTTCCAATGGTAAGTTTATTACCCTAGGTTCAAGTAATTATGACGAATAAAAGGTGAACACACAATGGTCAGTCGGGTTACTTGATGAGTCCGACTAGCACGAGCGCACGTTGAATCGACCGACATGGAGTGCACAAGCACTTCGTGTGGCCTAACCACTGTCGACGACTCTAGTACGACTCGGGTTCGTCATACACATCTTTCGTGGTGAATAGAATCCAACCACGAATTCTAAACTGTTACCGACTGCCTGGACTAGAGTATAGCCCCAAACACATGTAATCTATATCAATAATCATATGAGAAAGACAAAATTGAAATACAAGAAATTCTAGCATGTTATCAGCATATTATAACATACATCATAAGCAGTTAACCATACACGAGTATTTCACACCGAAGGTAGGCAATTCAAATACAATAAGCATGGAGGAAATCATGTGCATCATCATAGTAGTTGAGAATCTAGTCTCAACACTAATCTACAACACCATTTACTTAATACTTACTAATACATACATTTATACAAACACTTAGACTATTCAACTCCAACGTACTTGACGTATGTTGATTCCAACATATAATATGACAGATCCTTATATCAAGGAGCTGTCTAATACACAACAATCATGTTCTTACATTCAAAACATATGGCAGGAATAAATCATATTGATTTAAGCATTTCAACAAACACTTAGCCTACACACATTAGTCTACATAGCCTATGTCGGCCAATATGTGCATTAAGGCTAATCTCTTCGCCAAACAGATCATACATGCATATCTTGCATAATAACATGACAAATAAACACGGCAACCATTTTAGAAAAATACGAACGTATACAGTATTTCCTACAAATACCTAAATTACCCTAAATCTTATATTCTCCGTACGCAGTCGAAATGAAAAACAGACAGCGTGTTCTACATGTCAAACGGCGATCTTAACGATAATCTACTATTAAACAACATTGAAAGCTTTGAAAATAGTTAACCTAAGCATTTAGAATCCTCACCTTTCGCCGTAGAAGCGTATCGATTCGAATAGAAAGTCTACACTTTGCCAACGTCGATATGATGACCTAATTCACAAGATAGGTTAGCTACTTCGCTACTTGTATTGCTAGAATCCCCAAAACAGGTTGAGGTTAGGGTTTACTTACCTAGAACGGAGTTGGAATCGCCCGAATAGCGATGCAGGTGGAAGGATTTAGCACGTGGAGCAGTAAGGAAGAATCCCAGGAAGCTTCTCCCACACTTTCTCTCTCCTTTCTCTCCTCTCTCCTACGATTTTCCCCAAATTCGTATGGGTTAGAAGGCTAAGGGTTTAAGGCCCTTTTATAAGCCCAAACATAACCAAAACAGACTTTAAGTCAAGGTATACTTGGGTTACAGCCAAATCGGGTCTTTCCCAGTCCAAAAGAGCATTTCTGGAGGTCCTCTGACCAAATGCGGTCGGACTTAAGCTCATGGATATTGGATCCTGATCACGTTAAATTTTCAGTCCGATAGTGTTCCCAGATCACACGTGGCGAACCAGTTTCAGTTCAGCGGTCACCAAAACTCGATCAGGAATTCCAAGTACACTGACCTGAGTGGGAAATGTTCCCTGATCCGAGGGTGTATTTGGGTCAAATTCTGACAGTTTGAATGCTTATACTTAACCCGCAAACGAAACGTGCCAGATTTATTTAAATCACATTTAAGTTAAAAAGAATTTCACTCTTTCTCACACTCTTTGCTCCAGGCCCAATAAAATAGCCTCAGAACATCAGTTGGGCTTGATTTTCAAAACAATTTTCAAGTCCAACAAGGCGGTCATAATGGTCTAAGATGGTAGATATCGGACTTTCGACGTGCGGTCTAGATCCAATACAAAGTTTCAAAGGGTTCCTGAGAGCAAACGGGTTTAGAGTTTGATCCTAAGTTTTAGGGTAACGTAGCGTCAATGATTCTATAGGTTTTGGGTCTTTCAGATCGTATTTAAAGTGGTTGGTGCTAATTTTGCAGGAAATCTAGTGCAGTGCTTGTTAATTCACGTTAAATTTCTAAAAAAATTAGGTTCTAAATGATTTCTCTGGCTTTGGAATCAAATTTTAAAAAGCTACCAAGGTACAATAGTTGACCCATTGCCTAAGGACGTTTAACCCTAGGTTGGTAAAAATTCAGGATGTTACAAATAGGGTGATTGCTTATGTCTCACGACAGTTAAGGAAATACGAAGAAAACTACCCCACTCACGACCTAGAGTTGGCGGCAATCATTTTAACATTAAAGCTTTGGAGACATTACCTCTAGGGAGAAGAGTTTGAGCTCTTTTGTGACCACAAGAGCCTCAAGTATATCTTTACATAAAGGGACCTGAATATGAGGCAACGACGTTAGATGGAGACTTTGAAAGACTTCAAGTTCGAAGTCTCCTAGCAAGGCCAACCTTGTGGTCGATGCACTGAGCCGCAAGAAAACTATAGAATTTGTTGCTCCACTAATGATAGGAGAGTAGAATATGGTGGAGTTTGTGCGAGATTTCGAATAGAAACTGATAGTAGAGGAACCATTTGAGACCGTCGCATACTTCCACGTGCAACCACTTATTGACGACCGGATCATTGAGGCTTGGAAAGATGATGAGCTACTGTCGAAGATGAGAGAGCATGTAAGTGACAATGGAGAATCAGCATGGAGGATTGGCTTAGATGGAGGCCTACAGTATCGTGGCAGCCTGTGCATCCCGAACATTCACGACTTGAGAAGAGAAGTTCTTGAGGCCGCCCATTGTTCAAAGTTAGCAATGCATTCGGGTAGTACAAAAATGTATCAAGATTTGAAGTGTTCATACTAGTGGGACAACATGAAGGCACAAATAGTAGATTTTGTGTCCCGATGCCTCACGTGCCAGTAAGTCGAGGCCGAGCATCTCCGACCCCCAAGTTTACTATAGCCTATGCCCATAACTGAGTGGAAGTGGGATTTTATATCTATGGATTTCATATTGGGGTTACCAAAGATGAGAAAGGGTTATGACTCCATTTGGGTGATTGTGGACCGGTTGACGAAATCGGCTCATTTCCTCCTGATAAAAGTTTCTAATTTGACAAATGATTTGTCCAAACTGTACATCATGGAGATAATAGGACTGCATGGTTGTCACACCCCAGACCCAATAGTCTTATAATACCGCTATAACTATCGGATCTGGCGCATGACAAGCTGAACTCCGGGATTGGTACCCAATGCTCATACACTAAGTCCTAATCTCCAACAAGGTAATGTAAAGGATAAATCTCGCCATTCATTCTTTCCAAAAGAAACATCAGAGATAAGATAAGTAACATCTGCATACAAGTAAACCAGGTAGTACAAAAATCTAAAAGTACAACATCTGTTTGCTCGATACATATATACATCATGTACAATTCAAAATTTTAAAAGTCAAATCAGTTCCCTTGACGTGGCACCTAACTCGTAGTCGCTGCTTGTTTTTCTTCTTTAGATCCTTTACCTGAGTGGTTAAAAGACAAGTAAGTCTTATAACTTAACAAGTGCAGAGTATTCATGGTAAGTACAAAAGATAGGTTAACATGAAAGATATAATTCACAAGTGCAAAACCCTCATGCAAGATAAGTTAACATAAAAGATATAATGAAAGAACTGCTAGAAGTAATAAACTGTTCAAAGCAATGTCTTAATGAATGATGGAGGGTGATCATCTGTGAAATGCATAAAATAATGGTATGCTAACTATAGAAACACCTGCCAATAGTCCTCTCACCACGGACTTGACCACTCTACTCCTTAATATCATCGCATCGACTGTGATCAATATATTGTTGGAACTTAGGATCCACCGAGGTCGATGCCCATGCACCGACACTAGCAATCGACCTCGCTAACTACCAATGGGATTACAACCTCCATTGTGTGTACTAGTAGCGGGCCTTGTTCGCGCTTCTCCTCGCCAGCGGGTTAAACCGGTCGTCATTTGCCACCTCAACCCTAAGGCGGGTCAAACATACCCCTTCTCAACCTAGCCTCATCAGTGGGAGTCAAATCCATGGCCCATGTATCCACCCGGCCCAATGGTGAGGCATCCCAAGGTACCATTGGGGTTTAAGGTCTCTCAACCCAAGGGGCACATCATCCCCTATTATTTTCATATTTCCGGTATTCATGATTCAATATCATCATCCTTATCATAATACGGTCAATCTGTGATGTTGTAAAGAATTTGGTTACTACTTCTCATCATATATCATGTCATGGAATGCATAACGATGCTAATGACAAGCAACTCAAGGATAACTAGAACTCAGTGTATACCGATATGAAGGGTGCAAGATTATTAAAGAGCCGCGTACCTGGGTAACCAATTCCTACATGATGCTGTCAACTTGTGGCCTCGTAACTTGGTACTTTCGACTATAAGATACTTTTCTTTTCTTGTTTTAATCATGACTAATCGAATTTTAGTCCTTGTAATTTCTAAACTATGGTACTTGATCGTAATTTTAGTTAGGACTGATTTTTTATAAATTAACATCCCTTATTATGTATGAATATCCTACTAACAATCTAATTACATACTCCACGATTTGATCATTGCATTGTATTAGGTGATTTACATGCCTAGTATGACTATTTAAGATAATTATGAAATTAGGCCACAAATTCCTGTCAAATAAGGTGACCTTAATCCAATACACAATGAAGTAATCATGGTGGGTTTATATGGGCTTTGATGAGAAGAGTACATAGTTATTGAGAGGCCCAAAATTTAGTTCCAACATATATGTATTATGTATATACACTTTGATCCATAACTTAAGAAGTAGACTGGGTGAAAAATACCTCATTTCAACACTTAGGTCTTGGTTTGGATCCTTAGTGGGGGTGGCTAACAGTGAAGTGTGAATTAATAGTAGGGCGTACTAATCAGCTAACAATTGTGTGTGTGTATGTGAAAAGGTTCTATGTGGTCTAGCACATGGGGACTTCCCATGAGATCGAGCTGTGTGGGTCCAGCATGATGCATGTCAAAAATCTTCCTCATCAGTTAGATGCATCGTTCCATGGTGGGCCTATGTTTTTAAAAACCAAGTCCATCAATGACATATGTCTGCCACACCACACGCAAAGATGAGGGGATCACCCTTCATTAAAACTTTCTTAACCGTTTCTTGGGCCCACCAAGATGTGGTTCACGAATCCAGTCCATCTAATATGTGCGTCCCACTTAGTTGAGGGGTCAGACCAAGTTTCAGATGCATCTAAATTTCAAGTGGGCCCTAACAAGTGTCTGTATATGTTCTAGCACGTCTTCACATGATTTTAGATGGTGTGGGCCACCTGAGTTCCGTGTACGGCAGATTTTCAGGATATCCCAATAATTGAAGGGATCCCATTAAATGAACAGTGTTGATTTTCAACAAGCCTTATGGTGGAGCCTGTGGTGGGTCCCACGTACCCTGCCCTCTACAAAGAAGCAGGACGCTGAAAGCAATCTGCGTCGAGCATTCATTATTATTATTATTATTATTTTATACGATTTTTGATAGGTGGAGCCCATATCAAGATGATCCACTTTATCTATTGAATTCTTCAAGTGGTAGGGAGCCTAAAGAGTCCAATATTCGATTGTTTGGACAAATAAAAATATCACAGTGGGTTGTAACAGTTTTGATAGTGAAATTCCCTTATTATCACTATTTTCAATGGTGTGGCCTACTAGAGATTTGGATTAGCTTCATTTTTTGGCTCAAGGGTTAAACTGAGCTAGCAAATTGAATGGGTGGTGTGGATTAAATACATACATCATGGGGGGTGTTATAGTGGGCCTCACATCCATTTACAAGCAAGGGGGCATCTCTCTTTCACTCTGAACAATCGTCCAAAAAGGATGTCCTCTACCTCTCTCTCTCTCTATATGTGTATGGGTTTCCGACGGTGTCCATTGGTCTAATGGTGTCCATCCAATCACTATTGTTTCAATAGTGCGTCCCACCTATACTTGGATTTGATCATCTTTGGACTCATGTTTTAAAATGAATTGGGAAAACGGATGGCAGGTGTGGATCTAACACATCTGCTTTGGTGTGGCCTGCTGTGGGCCCACACTTTTCATTTGTCTCCACGGTACAGTAGCAGCGATGTTGGATGCTGCATCGTCACTGTATATACATATATACACACAATAGGTGTGGCGTGAGCAGGCCAGTGAGGATCATGCTAGATGGTTTTTTTTTTTTAAAAAAAAAAGATATATCATGTGGGCCGTTAGGTGACCTTGTAGACAGGTTGGGTGGCTGTTAGACATTAAGGTGGGGCCACGGTTAGTGGGAACCACATAAACTCCAAATCAGGTTAATTTTTATGTTCCTCCATCATCTAACCCATTAACTGCTACAAACAGTCTCCATGATGTGTGGTCTCCAAAATAGGGCCCACATCAATGAGCCCTACACCTACATTATATAGAGGGAAAGAAAGCAATCAAAGAGATGGGGAGTTGAAGGGGTTGTACTCACCTTGATGAACTAGATGGACGGTTGAGATGGATGGAAGGGATGGAATTGATGGTTGAGATGGAATTGATGGCCCACCAAGATTACTCCTCTCTCTCTCTCTCTCTCTCTCTCTCTCTCTCTCTCTCTCTCTCTCTCTTTCTCTCTCTGTCTCTCTTTAGTTGTAGAAAAATGGTGAAAAGGCTAAGGGGTGGAGTGGTTTATGTAGAGAAATGGATAAGATTATGGTTAGGTTAAGCTAATGTGATTAATCTTAGTTTAGGCTAAGATTATGAGAATTTGTACATGATTAAGAATTAATATGGATTAAAGGAGCATGGAATGGTATGGTGTGATGATGTCATGCATGAGAGATGGTATGAAGAATAGTTGACTTTGTGGTGTACATGATAAAGGGAGGGGTATGGGTGTGTGACATCACACACATGGATAGAGATTCTCTCACCCATGTGTGGGAGCATGTGTTATGCGCATGTTATAAGGTGCCATGTGCACATGAGACATCGACGATTCTTCGTAGTGTATCTTACTAATGAGGTGTCGCACGGATGCATGGGTGGTACCTTTGCGATCTCGGTGATGTGGCGGTCGATATGGAATAGGTTTCGAAGTCTTGGGGTTCCGGTCAGTCGGGTGTGTACTATGCACAGCTGATCTAGGTCTGGCCAAAAGCATCGATCATCGTGTACATAGGCATAAAAAATGGTATGGAATGGTCAGGGTGGTCATCATGATATCGGTTTCATTTATTTATGGTCGTATTATGAGGGGTGCACTATAAGGGGTTCTTTTGAGTATTTTAAATTGTACATGTAGGTATTATCGATTTTTATTTTGGAATGTGAATCTCACCTACTAACTAGTTGGTCGTACTTATAGGATGGATCTGGTGTTATAATTCTCCTCTCCTTATAAAAATTGTCCTCGAAATTTCTACTATATTGGATAAAATGCGGGCTTCATGATCAAAAAGTGAAATGACAGAAAACCCTTTTTATTACAAAAGGACATCATACATTGGTGATGTTTTTACGATGTTTCTAAAGTTCATTAAAATAAGTGGGGATATTTCTTTGGAATGTCCTCCTCATGTTCCCACGAGGCCTCTTCTTCGTTATGTTGTCCCAATTGAACTTTCACCAACGGAATCGTCTTTGACCGAAGGACCTACTCCTTTTGATCCAAGATGCGAATCAGATGTTCTATGTATGACACGTCCTCACGGATTTCGATCAGCTGCCAGTCGATAATGTTCTCTGTCCTCGGCTCACACTTCCTCAAAATGGATACATAAAATACATTGTGAACACCTGACAACTGGGGAGGCAAGGCTAGACAATATGCCACGTGGCCAATCCGCTCTACTATCTCAAAGGAACCTATAAAACGCGGGGTGAGCTTCCCTTGCTTGCCAAATCGAAATATGCCCTTCATGGGCGAGACCTTGAGGAAGACAAAATCTTCGATAGTAAATTTCAATTCCCTACGCCGACGATCAGTATAACTCTTCTGTCGGGTTTGAGCGGTGCGTATTCTCTTTATGATAAGCTTTATCTTTTTCGAAGTTTGCTGAACGATTTTCAACCCGAGTAAACTCCGCTTTCCAACTTTTGTCCAATAACTGGGTGACCTACAAGTTTGGCCATACAAGGCCTGATACGGAGTCATGCCGATGGTTGCTTGATAACTATTATTATATGCAAATTTGGCCAACGAAAAATGAGTATCCCAGCTACCCTGGAAATCCAGCACACGCGCTCTAAGCATATCCTCTAGAATCTGATTGCCTCTCTTAGTCTGCCCATCTTTCTGGGGGTGGTAGGCGGTGTTGTACTTCAGAGTCACACCCAAGGCTCGCTGAAAGCACTTCCAAAATTGTGACGTGAACCTCGGATCACGGTCGGATACTATTGATACCAACACTCCATGTAGCTTGACTATCTCACTAACAAATAATTGAGCAAGTCGGTCTATAGAGTAGGTAGCACGTATAGGTAAGAAATGTGCTGGCTTCGTCAGTTGATCTACGATGACCAGGATGGCATCATGGCCTTGAGGAGTCCGCGGTAATCCCATAATAAAATCCATTGTAATGTGCTCCCACTTCCACTGAGGAATCTCCAGTTGTTGCAAGGTACCAGAGGGTTGTTGATGCTCTTCTTTGACCCTTTTACATATGTTGCATTGGGCGACAAATTTAGCAATGTGATGCTTCATCCCTGGCCATCAATATTGTCTCTTAACATCATGATACATTTTTGTAATGCCTAGGTGGATCATGAATTTGGACCGATGTGCGTTGGTCAATATTTCTTGCCTCAGCTCCACATCTTCCGGCACATGCGGTCGCCCTTTATAGCGAAGCCCACCATCTACACCGACTTGACACTCGGATGAACCATCATTAATCATTTCCTTACGGTGATTGATGATCATTGGGTCAGCCTATTGTGCCTCAATGACTTGGGATATAAGTGATGGTTGAATGGATAAGCTTGTAAAATGTAAAGTAGCTGATCGTAAGCTCCACTCGAAATCAAAGTCCCTTATTTCCTCTAACATTTGCCACTGTTGAACCATAAGGTGAGAAATAATTCCTCGTGGTTGGCGACTAAGGTGAGAAATAAATAGTTTCTGATATAAATGCAACCACCATAGGTTGATTTTCTATCATCAAGATTACCAGCCCAGTCAGCATCTAAGTACCCAGCTAATTGAACACTAGTCTCATGTGGATACCAAAGATCGAGATTAATAGTATTCTTTAGGATCAGACTAATATCTTGTGTAAATACCAACACTTAGAGTGATATCGAATCTACTTGTAGTTAAATACAATAAACTACCAATCATACTCCGATATAATTTCGAATCCACATTCTTACGTACAAAATCTTTTGAAAGTTTCAAAGTTGAACTCATTGGAGTATCAAAATTCCTACCATTCTCAAATCCAAATCTCTTAATCAAATTCATAGTATATTTAGATTGAGAAGTGAACATCCCATCAGGTTGTTGTTTTACTTGCAACCCAAGGAAATAATTCAATTCCCTAACCACGCTCATTTCAAACTGAGATTTCATCAAATCTACAAACTCAATAGTCATGTCAATACAAGTAGATCCATAAATGATATCATCAATATAAATCTGTACTATTAAAATCTGATCATTACGTGTTTTAATAAATAGAGTTTTTTCAACACATCCCATTTGAAAATTATGGCTTAATAGAAACTTTGTTAGTTTTTCGTACCATGTCCTAGGATCTTATTTTAAGTCGTAAAGTGCCTTATTAAGGCGATACACATGATCATCTTTCTTGGGGTCTTCAAAACCCATAGGTTGTTCAACATAGACTTCTTCATGTAGATCACCAATTAAAAATGTACTTTTCACATCCATTTGGTAAATCTTAAACTCTCTAAAACAAGCAATGGATATAAAAAGTCTAATTGATTCAAGACGTGCTACTGGTGCGAAGGTTTCATCATAATCAATACCTTCAATTTGAGTGTAACCTTGTACCACTAGCCTAGCCTTATTTCGAATTATATTACCAAGCTCATCAGACTTATTCTTGAAAATCCACTTGGTTACAATGATGTGTTTATGTTTAGGCCTAGGTATGAGATACCAAACATCATTTCCCACGAATTGGTTAAGCTCTTCTTGCATCGTAACTATCCGATTTTCATCAGCAAGAGCTTCTTTTACATTAGATGGTTCTATCCGAGATGTAAAACATACGTAATTACATATATCCTCAAGTTGTTTACGGGTACGAACACCAGTGAGAGGGTTTCCAAGAATCTGTGTGGTTGGATGATCTTTAATAGTCCTTAATTCAGAATTAGTCTGATTAGACGAAGTATCAGGTTTATTAATTATAAGAACTTCATCATTATCTGGACTAGAGATTGGTGTGTTTAAGTGATCATTAATGACCAGATTGATGGACTCTTGAATCACACTGGTCCTTTTGTTCAGAACCCTATAAGCTCGACTGTTTAAAGAGTATCCAAGAAAGATCCCTTCGTCACTTTTCGTTTCAAACTTTCCCAGATTTTCACGATCTCGTAAAATATAACACTTGCTGCCAAAAACTCGAAAGTATTTGGCAGTAGGCTTTTTATCGAACCACATTTCGTAAGCTATTTTATTATTACCTTTACTCGTATAAACCCAGTTAACTATGTAACAAGTTGTATTGACTGCTTCAGCCCAAAGATTCTTAGAGAGCTTCATGCTATTCAACATGACGTTAGCCATTTCTTGAAGCACTCTATTTTTTCTTTCAACTATACCATTTTGTTATGGAGTTTTAGGCACTGAGAATTCATGTAATATTCCCTGGTCACTACAGAACTTCTCAAAACTTCTATTCTCAAATTTGGATCCATGATCACTACGAATCTTACTTATTTGAGAACATTTTTAAGTTTGAATCCTTTTGAGAACTTTTCTTACTTCTTCAAGGGTTTTTGATTTGTCCCTTAAGAATACTACCCATGTATATCTGGTAAAATCATCTACAATTACCAAGATATATCTTTTGCCACCTCGACTTTCTATCCTGTTAAGTCCAACAAGATCCATATAGAGAAGCTCGAGTGGTCTTGAAGTGGCATTAGAATTCACCTTTTTATGTGAGTTCCTTGTTTGTTTGTCAATTTGGCATTCGCCACATATTTTATCTATCTTCTGAAGTTTGGGTAGACATCTTATTAGTTCTCGTTTGCTCAATCTATATAGGTTTCGGTAGTGTACATGTCCAAGACGTTTGTGCCACAAATCAGTCTTGTCTGTGTGGACCATGTAACATGATTGGTTAGATGAGTTGGATTCGCTAACAATATAGCAATTTTCAGATGTTCTACGTCCAGTTAATATTCCCGAACCCTTATTGTTTAAAATCTCATAGCTTTGATTAGAAAATCTTACATTATGGCTATTATCACATATTTAAGATATGCGTAGTACATTTTATTTCAATTCTTCAACATAAAAAATATTTTTAAATAAAGAAAGGTTATAAAGTTGAACCGTACCTTGGCCCATAATCTTGCAGTTGCTGCCATCACCGAATATAACTGAACCATCCCAAGTAGCCATCATACTTTTCTTTTTGACTTGCCCTTATTAAGAAATTTGTTAGCCAAATGCCCATACTCAGGGCAGTTGTAACATTGACTGTATTTCAATTATTTTCTTGATTTTAGTTTAGGTTTCTTTTTATCATTTTCTTTTTGAAGATCAGCCCACTTTTTACTTTTAAAAATCTTATAAAACTTTTTCACCAAAAGGGCCATATCATCTTCAGAGTTTTCTAAATCAGATTTTAAATCATTTTCTTGAAAACCATTTTTAGATGTTTTTAAGGCATAGATTTACCTTTTGGAGCTTTAAAGGTTAACTCATAAGTCTGTAATGAGCCAACTAATTCCTCAACCCTCATATTGTTCGTATCACAAAGTTCTTGGATTGTGGTTACTTTTGAATTGAACCGTTCAGGAAGCGAGCGTAGTATTTTATCACATATCTTGCTTTTAGGGATTTTATCGCCTAGACCCCACATAGAGTTTACAATGTCATTCAATCTGGTATAGAAGTCCATGAACATTTTATTTTCTTCCATACTTCCTCAAATTTAGTTATGAGGATTTGAATCTTAGATTTCTTGACAATTGAAGTACCCTCGTGTGTCATTTCTAATATATCTCAAGCTTGTTTTGCAGAATCATAGGATATAATTCTTTTAAAATCATCCGGTGATAGTGCACAAGTAATTGCATTTAGTGCTTTAATATTTGCACTACTCTCACTTTTCTGAAGTGTGGTCCATGAGAAATAAGGTGTTACTGAAAGTGCACCTACTAGTGCCCTGGTTTGTCAATTACGGTGTAAGTTAAGTCAGTCGGACAACAACGCCTAACAGGAAGATCAACTTAAGTGTCTGCCTCATCTGGATGTGTGAAAGCTCGCCATAGGTAAATCATAGCCTCACATCCCATGTCCCAAAACACCAGGTGATTAAAACTCTTAAAATTAAGTAGAACATCTTAGGGTTTTAGTGTAAGAAAACTTTTTACCAAACAGGAAAATCTTCAATTTTTTATTACCCTATCGATTTTATCGATTTCCCTTTCTATATGATCGACCTGCTCTGTCGATGTCCTCGGCATCTCAATCGATACAATTGAGTGAGGACAAAAAGCGTCCAGCAATCAAACATTTATCTGGACGATTTATCGATATATCGATGGTTCAGTCGATATCATCGATATTCGAATATCGATCCTATCGAAAGTGGATCGATAATATCGACAGGTAATTTTTCGGTGCCCCTATTTTTCTAAAGAAAACTACTATGAGCTTCAATATCAATGACTTTTCGATTTAATCTAAATTCAAATATCGATCATATCAGAAGTCAGTCGATCATATCGATAGTGGGCGCATGTTTCCTCCAGCATAAATTTTAGGGTGTTTTAATCGTTGATCGGGGTGCCAGTTGAGAAATTGATATTCATATGTCGATCATATCGAGACCTGGTCGATTGGATCGAGACCGGACACAAACCATCCAGCAAGCTTATAGGTAAATCTATACGATTTATCGATCTCATCGACACAGGCTCTGATATTATCGATATAAAAATTTCGATGACATCGACTGTTCCCCGATCATATCTCTAGAACCTGAAATTCTTCAAGGCTTGTCTCTCTTGTTTTCACCTGTCGATAGATCGATCCCGCCATCGATGGAATTAGAGTTCGAAATCTGATAACATCAATGTGTGTCTCAATTCCATCGACCAGTTGGAAAAAGGTTTCCAAAAGTGAAAATGACATTCGAGTTTGTATCATCGAGAGGTCAGTCGATACAATTGAGAGTATACGCTCGATCATATCGACTCTTGCTCAATGATATCAAACTCTGTCATAAATGTGATCGTTTTATATCCGTTGGAACCTTTTGCTTATATATAGAGAGGTAAGTCTTTATTGCTGGTAGAGAAAGAAGAGAGTGCTTCTGAGTGTTTTAAACTTCATATCATTTACCTTAAGCCCTTTCTCTCAGGGAGTTCATCCTCCAATCTACCCTTATCATTGATATTCAATAGAGTGGATTGGAGAATGAACTTCCGCATTCAAGGATCCTTCAACTACTACCTTAATGATAAATTATTAAGTTGGGATGCCTTGAATGCATAGATAATTGGAACCACTCTACCTTCCTAATAAGAAAATCTTTAGAGAGTGGAATTCCATCATAACCTTGACCCGACCAAAAGTCTAGTATTGGTATATCTTTTGTGTTGCGGATCAAGGGAGCTGAAGACCCTTCAACATCAAGGAGGAGATCTTCGACATTGCGTAAAAAGGGACTCATCAACTTATCTGTAAGTGCTTAGAGTCCAGAGGACACTTATGATCATTCCTTTCTAGGATTGGATCTTAAGTGTTACTCACCCTTTGAAGTCCTCGAAGGAGGCCTCCGACGGGAGTGTACGTGCGGGGTGCGTTGTGTGGACCCTTGCTCTGTGGAGAGCATAAACATCTGGGTGCGTTGTGTGGACCCTTGCTCTGTGTGGGCATAAATATCTGGTTAGGAGTGCGCCAGCAAAACTCAAGGGTTAGAGGTGAACCGAGTAGAAACCTCCATGTAAAGGTTAAAGGTGAACCTAATTTAAAACCTTAGGTTTGAGGTGAATCATGAGAAACCTCCTTAGTGAAATCCAGTCACTCAAGGGTTGAGTGTGGAAGCCGGGAGTGGAGTAGACAAGTAGTCGAACCACTATAAAATGACTGTGTTTGAGATTGGAATTGTCTTATATTTATGTGATTTCCTTATATGCCTTTATATCTGATCATCAAAAATCACATCTTATATACACACACAGTCATATCCATCACAATCTTATCTATAAATTATTTATCTTTTAAATAGTTTATGATTGGATCCTTTACCAGGCTTAGAAGCCAGTAGAGTTAATTTTGAGTAATCCTAATTTGTACTTTGTGATAGAATTAGTGTGATAAGGATTTTTAATAATTCATAAAAACTTTAAAAAGTCCTATTCACCCCCTTTAGGATATATTGGCATATTCCTACTTCAACTCAAGCGGTATTCACCACTACTTCAGTTACTCTCATTGATTTTGAACAATCAATCCCAGTTACTTTAGTGGTAGGAGAGGTCCATTCATTCACTGTGGCTAGCCACACACTTTCATCCATGGATTTGAGGAAGATCCTCAACCTAGCTTTCCAATAGGCATAATTGGTGCCATCGAAAGGTGAAGGCCTAGTGACTGAAAGGCTATGAAAATTTGACATCTTATATATATATATATATATATATATATAGCTTAGATCGTTAGCACAGGAAATAAATCCAAGAATAAAGAATTAAAAGCAAGCTATTAGGCTTTGATACTGCTTGAAATAGCCAAGCTATATGTCCTAAAGAGGGGGGGAGGGTGAATAGGACTAAGTCAAATTTAAAATAAATACAAAGAAATATAAAATAAAGAGAAGATAACACAATAAATCAATCACAGTGTAGGAATGAAAAGCAACCTCAAATAGAGAGATTAATATCAATATTGTTCTAAGGACAACCTTACAACATAAAAACCAAGGGTTTATGGCAGGACAACCTTATTTTTAGAACAAATTAAATATAAAAATTTCAAATAAAAAGGAATAGCAAGAAATAAATTCTAAACTATTAGAGCATTCCCCACAATGCTTGAAATAAAATGATTACAACATTTTCATCCACATATACATCCCACAAATGAATAATTAAAGTTAAGAAAATAAACCATACAACCACAAAACACAGGTTTTTAGTGGTTCACCTGTGTGTACACCAACTGTTTATAAATAGCGACACAGCTACTCCACTCCTAATATCCTCACACAGTGGATATTAGCGTTCACTATCAAAATAGGTTTTCCAGGTTCACCTAAAACCTTTACAATTGTGTCTTTCTCTATGGGCTTACACAATTAAGAAAACTCCACTTCTGAGTTTTCCTTGCTCTCCTCAGATAACCAATACAATGAGATTTTTCTAACAAATCTCAAAAGTAAACCAAATGAAAGAAAGTTACAAAAATGTAAAATACCTGAATTTCTCCTTCGTCGTAATAGCCCAGAAGAACCAAATCGGAGAAGATATTCGAATGTCAAAGTTCAATGTCCAATACTCACTTTACAATGGTTCTAAGTTCTAATTGATTTTAAATTAAACCAGATGGGAATTGATTTTGATTCCAGAAAAAGGAAAATAAAACTTCATCTTTTTAAATTAGATTGGAATACAAGAAACAAAATCAATTTAAAAAGCTAAAGAAAGAGAATATTAAATATGGACACTTAGCTTAAATGGAGCACAGACTTATCTCTCAAAAGGCCGAATTAGATTAGCATGAATTGTGTTAATTATTCTAAGATTCGTGCTCTATTTATAGGTGAGAAAAATGCATCTTCGATTGGTCTAGAGAGCTTTACGACTGGTCGTAGGACCAACAGATATTTAAAATTTTTAGCAAGATAAGACAGTTCATGACCGGTCGTAGGTCATCTACGACTGGTTGAAGGTCTCCTTCGGCTGGTCGAAGGTCTCCCACAACTAGTCGAAGCTAGTCAAATTTTAACGCTGTAGTTTGGGTCGTAGGTTTATGATTGGTCAAAGAAGCAGTCGACACTGTTCATACGACTAGTCGAACAGTCTCCAGGACTGGTCGAAGCCTAACAAGAATTTTTGAATTTTTACAACAAACTTATGACTAATCTAAGAAATTCTTAGGCAGGTCAAAGCAGTGCTAGGACTAGTCGAGCAAGACCCGGGACTAGTCTTAGAACAGACCAAATTCCCATAAATAAAACATATGAATTATGTATCCAAAGTGACCTACTCTAAAGGTCAACCTAAAGTTAGTCATACCTCAAAAGTGAAGTAAGGACATTGAAACTTAAAGACGAGTAACCTTAGAGAATAATGAAGCTTGAGATCTTGGTGGAGCTTGAGCTTTTTGGGATCTTGATTTAAGTCGAACAATCTCACTTTCTCGAGTCTTGACTTGTGAACAATGCTTGCCTATCGAAGTTAATCTTGTTAGACTTTTGTCATGACTCGGCATGTCTTGAGAAGAGCTTTATTCTTCATATATGCAAGCTTCATAACAAGATACAAACAATGTCTTTGGCACCACAAATTTGACAATAAAAAGGGCTAGCAACTATAGCACTTACAATCTCCTCCTTTGTCAAATTAGTGACAAAACACACTTTCAAGATATATTACATAAAGAAGAATATCTGGATAAAGAATCATGCACCAGTTATTACCAACCGGCACACATTCATAATAGCATGAACCTACAAATCAATTCAACATATAGTCCTGCAAACCAAGTCCACATATAGTCTGCTTTTGCACATACTCACCTTTAGTAGCACACATACATCATATAAAAAAATGCAATACTACTACTCCCTCTCATATCTTAAAACATAGACATCGATTAGACATCACATCCATTATTCTCCCCTTTTTTTTATCACAATAGGACAAAGGAAGTAAATGGCTGAGGAGTGAACATGAAAGAGAGATATGAGAGTGAAATGCATATAAATCATAAACATAGATAAGTCATAAGTAACAACAATCTCACAAGTAGAGAAAGCAGAAGAGTAATAATGTTATTACAGTCTAAAAAAAAATCTAATCTGAGCCAGATGAAGGAGCAGGGATGGAAGGATCAAGTTGATGCATGCCCTTGTTCAAGCGCCTAAGATATTTGCGCATACATTTGAACTGTAAATCATGGGCAACATTCATGTTTTCCATCTTAACATTCATATTCTTAACTTTCTCCTCCAATGCACGTAAATGCACATCAAACTCCAAAGGTTCAAAATCTGGATCATTAGTTGAATCAGATTCAAGTTCTTCAAAAATATCATCCATGTCAACGTTATCAGGAGGAAGATAACCAGCTTCTTCCTCATGTCCAGTTTTGGCACCACCAACACCATCACCTTGACCAGGAAGGAAATCCAGTTTCATATTATTGATATTAGAATTGTTAAATATAAGATGATGGTAGGGGCCTATCCAACAGGCATATCGACTAACATATGCATAGCCAATACAGTTATCAGATAACCAAAAGGGATGTCACTGTGACCTGGATGGAGTCGAAACTGAATAATGGAATGACAAATTAAGGATGGTAAACATACATGAACACCTCTAGCAACAGTATGAAGAATACGAACCATGAAGGACATCAATTCAGATTTATTACCCAATATGGATACAAGTTGGACACAAAAATCTTATGAAGAACTCTGTATTTGGGTAACAAAAACTTTGAGGGGAGCGCATTTCCTTTATGCGTCCATTGTACGTCCAAATTGCATAAGGTTCTAGTGAGAAAATGTTTTTTAGATTCTGAGGTCTTTTCAGATAAGGTATGGATGGGAATGTCATCATCATTCACAGGAATTTCCATAAGAGCTGAAATCAAATGACGATCAACTTCAAATGATCCTTCTCTTGTGGGTATTTCAAAAGTTAAATTTTCTATTGAAAAATCACTTATGCAAGTGAACATGGACTGGGCAATGGACCGGTATGCTGGCCCACCCCAATGCAACAAGTTATCCCAACCTACAGCTTGGAGCATAGGAAGGATATTAAAAAGAGCAACATGATTAATATCAATAGGATGTTCAACAATAACATTACGCAATCCGATGTCCTGAACATAAGATGGATCATCCTCGGGAGCCCGAAGATGACGCATAGTGCTAGGAGCAGATATGGAGGAAGATGGACCACGGGATGTTGTCTTTCTCCCTCTAGATGCCATTTGCAACAAGGATTTTAAGGAAACAAAGAGTTACAAAGGATTGAGAAGTGTGTTTTTTAAAATCAGATTTTTTAAAAGAAAAATCCCAAATCTCAACAAGATTCAAAATAGATAACTTCAAGAGGGAAATAGAAGTAATCTAGACACAAATCTATACGAAAAATGTAAATGGATCACTAACCTTGAAGATTTTGAAAGATGAGTTCGACTAGTCGAGCGACGGCTCATTGGAGAGTGAAGTGGAAATGAAGGAGATGAAGTTTTCTCCCAATTTTAAGTGATTAACGCAATTCATGACTGGTCGTGGATGTACACGACCGGTCTTAGCAAGACTGGTCGTATATACTCATGACTGGTTGAGTACTGGCCAAAAATTACAATTATCAACTAATTCTAAAATTTAAGAAAAAAGGAATCAAACATAAATACAATATGATACAAATCGGCATAAATAATCATTTTAGAATGCACATGCTAAGATCAAATTTAATTTTTTTAAACCTATTTTTTTCGAGTGGTTTAGTGAAAATGTTAGCACGTTGATTCTCGGTAGGGATATATTCCAAAGATATAACCTTTTCTTCCATTAATTCACGAATATAACGAAATCTATTGTCAATGTGCTTAGTACAAGAATACTAAATTGGATTTTTTAAAATATATATGGCGCTGGAATTATCACAATATAATAACATCGAATCCTGATTAATTCCATAATCACTTAGCATATGTTTCATCCAAACAAGATACGTACACGCATTATCAGCTGCGATATATTCAGCTTCAGCAGTTAAAAGTGATATAGAACTTTATTTCTTGTTAAACAAAGAAACTAAACAGTTTTCGATATAAAAGCAATCACCACTAGTTGATTTTCTATCATCAAGATTACCTGCCCAGTTAGCATCTGAGTACCCAGCTAATTGAACACTAGTCTCATGTGGATACCAAAGATTGTGATTAATAATACTTACGAAATATCGCATAATCCGCTTGACAGCAGTCAGGTGCGATTCTTTAGGATCAGACTGATATCTAGTATTAATACCAACACTTAGAGCGATATCGGGTCTACTATCAGTTAAATGTAGTAAACTACCAATCATACTCCGATATAATTTCGGATCCACATTCTTACTTGCAGAGTCTTTTGAAAGTTTTAAAGTTGAACTCATTGGAGTATCAAAATTTCTACCATTCTCAAATCCAAATCTCTTAATCAAATTCATAGCATATTTAGATTGAGAAATGAACATTCCATCAGGTTTTTATTTTACTTACAACCCAAGGAAATAATTCAATTCCCTAACCATGCTCATTTCAAACTGAGATTTCATCAAATTTGCAAACTCAATAGTCATGTCAGTATAGGTAGATCCATAAATGATATCATCAACATAAATCTATACTATTAAAATGTGATCATTATGTTTTTTTAACAAATAAAGTTTTATCACCACATCCCATTTGAAAATTATGGCTTAATCGAAACTTTATTAGTTTCTCGTATAATGCCCTAGGAGCTTGTTTTAAGTCATAAAGTGCCTTTTTAAGCCGATACACATGATCAGCATTCTTGGAGTCTTCAAAACCCATAAGTTGTTCAAAATAGACTTCTTCATGCAGATCACCATTTAAAAATACACTTTTCACATCCATTTGGTAAATCTTAAACTTTCTAAAATACGCAATGGATATAAAAAGTTTAATCGATTCAAGATGTGCTACTGGTGCGAAGGTTTCATCATAATCAATACCTTCAATTTGAGTGTAACCTTGTACCACTAGCCTAGCCTTATTTCGAATATATTACCAAGATTATCAGACTTATTCTTGAAAATCCACATCATTTCTCACGAATTGGTTAAGCTCTTCTTGCATCGCAACTATCCAGTTTTCATCAGCATGAGCTTCTTTTACATTAGATGGTTCTATTTGGGATGTAAAACATACGTAATTACATATATCCTTAAGTTGTTTATGGGTAAGAATACTAGTGAGAGGGTTTCCAAGAATCTGTGTGGTTGGATGATCTTTAACAGTCCTCAGTTCAGAATTAATCTGATTAGACGAAGTATTAGGTTTATCAATTACAAAAGCTTCATCATTATCTGGACTTGAGATTGGTGTGTTTAAGTGATCATCAATGACCACATTGATGGACTCTTGAATCACACTGGTCCTTTTGTTCAAAACCCTATATGCTCAACTGTTTATAGAGTATCCAAGAAAGGTCCCTTCGTCACTTTTCATATTAAACTTTCCCAGATTTTCACGATCTCGTAAAATATGGCACTTGCTGCTAAAAACTCAAAATTATTTGACAGTAGGCTTTTTATCAAACCACATTTTATAAGCCATTTTATTATTACCTTTACTCGTATAAACCCGGTTAATTATATAACAAGCTGTATTGACTACTTCAGCCCAAAGATTCTTAGAGAGCTTTATGCTATTCAACATGACGTTAGCCATTTTTTGAAGCACTAGTTTTCCTTTCAACTATACCATTTTGTTGTGGAGATTTGGGCACTAAGAATTCATGCAATATTCCCTGGTCACTACAAAACTTCTCAAAACAGCTATTCTCAAATTTGGATCCATGATCACTACGAATCTTACTTATTTGAGAACCATTTTCAGTTTGAATCCTTTTGAGAAATTTTCTTACTTCTTCAAGGGTTTCTAATTTGTCCCTTAAGAAGACTACCCATGTATATCTGGTAAAATCATCTACAATTACCAAGATATATCTTTTGCCACCTCGACTTTCCATCCTTTTAAGTCCAACAAGATCCATATGGAGAAGCTCGAGTGGTCTTGAAGTGGCATTGGAATTCACCTTTTTATGTGAGTTCCTTGCTTATTTGTCAATCTGGCATTCGCCACATATTTTATCTATCTTCTGAAGTTTGGGTAGACCTCTTATTAGTTCTCGTTTGCTCAATCTATATAGGTTTCGGTAGTGTACATGTCCAAGACATTTGTGCCACAAATCAGTCTCTTCTGTATGGACCATGTAACATGATTGATTAGATGAGCTAGATTCGCTAACAATATAGCAGTTTTCAGACGTTCTACGTTCAGTTAATATTATCGAATCCTTATTATTTAAAATCTCACAGCTTTAATTAGAAAATCTTACAATATGGTTATTATTGCATATTTGAGATATGCTTAGCAGATTATGTTTCAGTCCTTCAACATATAAAACATTTTTAAACAAATGAAGGTTATAAAGTTGAACCGTACCTTAGCCCATAATCTTGCGGTTTCTACCATCACTAAATGTGACTGAACCATCAGTCATGTCTTTGAGAACAGTGAATAAACCTTTATCATCAGTCATATGCCTTAAGCATCCACTGTCTAGGTACCACTTAGAATGGCTTGTAGCTTTGAAAGTTGTTTGGACAACCAAGCATGTACCCTTTGGAACCCATTTCATAACCATTTTAGGTTTAGGTGGATAGTTGTTCTTCTTTCGTATATAAGAGTTATAAGTATGACCTATTGAGTTAGACTTTAGAAGCTCCTTGAGTAAATTAACTATCTTTTCAGCCAAAAGATTTTGGTTTTATTTTTTATAGTTGATATAATTGCTTTTAGGTTTTTGAAAATATTTAGAGTTTTTAGAAAACATTTGATCTTTCCCTTTTGAGTTTAAGGTCTCTCTCTTTACAAACTTGGGAGGAGTATTGTAACATCCTGGAAAAATCTGTACAAAGACCCGAGTACCACCTCAGGTGGAAATCACTAAGGACCAAATCTTTTAGAAATTAAATGAGAATTAAGTAGCACTAAACTAGATTACCTATAAAATTAGCACTAATCACTTTAAATACAATCTACAAGACCCAAAACTTGTGAAATCGTTAACTCTACATTACCCTAAAACCTAGGATCAATCTCTAAACCCAGTTGCTCTCGGGAGCATCTGGAAACTCCGTATCAGACTTAGACCAAACGTCAAAAGTTCGATGACTGTGAAACTCTACGATTATGACCACCTAGCTGGACTTTACAACCATCTCAAAAATCAAGTCCAGATGGTGTCCTGAGACAATTTACTTGAGCCCGGAGCGAAGTGTGTGAGAAATGTGAATATTTTTAGAAATAAAATTCAAACTTACGTAAACTGAATCGTGTCACTTACGGGCCAAATATAAGGGTTCAGACCGTCAAAATATGACCCAATTACACCTTCGGATCAAGGAAAAATTTCCACACATGTCAGTGCACTTGTGGCCCTGATTGAATACCGGTGACCGTCGAATTGAAACTTGTCCACCACGGGAGATCTATAAATCCGATCGGACTGAAAACTTAGTCTGACCTGGATCTAATGTCAGGGAGCTTAAGTCCAACCGCACGTAGAAAAGGGGCCTCCAGAAGTGCTCCGTTGGATCGAAACGGATGCTCTTTGGACATAACCTAAGTATTCCATGGCCCTGGGGCCATTCCTAGTAGTTTTGGGCCTATATAAGGGCTTTAAACCCTCTCTCTCATATTCCATACAAATTTTAAACCTAAGAAAGAGTGGAGAGGAAAAGGAAAGGAAAAAGAGAGAAGGAGAGAAAGAGAGTTAGAGATTCATCCTGGGCTCTAATCCCGTTGCTTCACACACTTAGCCACCCTATCTGTATCACAAATCCGGCATTTTTGACAACATACTTGGGTAAGAAAACCTAATCCTAAACTGTTTTAGGATTTCAGATAGTGTAAGTTATAAAATAGATAACCTAATTCATGTTATAGGTTGTCAATCCGCCATTGACAAAGTCTAAGTGTCTAAAATGAATCCATTACCTATTTACCGACGTAAGGTGCAGACTATAATTGTTTAGGTTATGGTTTTCAAGGCTTTCAATGTCTGTAATGGTTTTTGACTGACTTCATTGCTGTCACATGTGTTTAGATACAAAATTTTCCATATATTACATATAGATATCAACTATGTTGATTTTAATGTATTCCATGTGTTTGTTGAAATGCTTGAATGAATATGGATTATGATTTGTGCTTTCCATGTTTAATGACTAAGAATACATGATTGTTGTACGTATGGTGAACCCTTTTGTAAAGAGATTTTCTATAATACCTGTTATAATTACTTTATTACATGTATTTGATATGCATGTTTAAATATATGTATTGAGGGTGTGGAGATTAGATTTTCAATTCCTATATAACACTGTGTTATATGGATGAAATGCCTATGTATGATAGTACGTGTAGTATGTGTTTGTTAAATTTCTCAAGTAAGCTTTATATCTGATTTATGTTGTCACTTGCTATTTGGTTTACTTTATGTGAATGTTATCCTGTGAAGTGTGCTTGGGGCTACGATTTAGTCCAGGAAATTGATAATGGCATGTGATTGGTGGCCGAACTGTTTAGCCACGACAAACATGCCCAATGACTCCGAGTCGTACGTTGCTTGTCGGCAGTGGTTAGGCCACACGGAGTTGCTTGTGCGCTCCATGTCGATCGGCTTGATGTATGTTCGTACCAGTCAAGTTTGTCAAATAATCCAATTAACCTGATGTATGTTCACCATGTATGGACACTATTGCTTGAATCTAAGGTAAAAATACACCAGTGAAACCCGTTTAACCTTGGTGCCTCAATCTGCTAAGACTCATGAGCCGGACATCGTGGTATGGGATACTGTGGTCGAGCTGTCGGCCTACGCCAGGGTGACGAGCCCAACCGTAGTGACCAGTGAGCAACCCAGACTCGTGAGCCGAATATGGTGGTATGAGACACTATATTCGAGTTGTCAGCCTACGATTTGGTGACAATCCATTAATAGTGACCTCGAGTGTACTCTGAGTTTGCACTGAGGTGATGAGCTTTCCCACAACAACTAGAGTATAATTAGGCCTACATTGAGGTGAAGAGCCCCTTATAGTGACCTAGAACCATAACATCATATGAGATTTGCTAGGATTGACAACCCTAAAATGGATCATTATTTGGGAATTGATATAAGGGAGGTACCTTAGCTTCCTAATCTTGCTGTATAAATAAATTTAATTAAGTATTGGCTAACATGAGCTTGCACCACATTGCATGTGCTTTGGCGAGGAAGAGCACTTTCGGGTGGTTTCCATGCACGCCATAAGATGAAGATGCTGAGGGAGTACAGGCAAGGGCATGCATCATTATCATATATCATTCTTACGTTAACAAGAGTACTTAGGACCTTATTGTTGTACTGCTTAATTGAATTAATAACATGTTAACTTTTTCTTTATAGATCCACTGAGTTGATCACTCACTTCCACATTTTTGGGACGGTGTTTTAAACACCAACCAGACTCTGTCTTAGTTGTAGATGACGATGCAACCCATGAGGCGGAGCCAAATTTCAAGGACGATAAGGAGGCATTCTCCTATATACAGTTATTAGGCAGTTTCATGTCGGCCGTGTCCTGATTTTTGGGGCTACAGGGTTTTGGACTAGATGATATTACACAATACACATTTTGTATATTTTGAGAATTTACATGTATTTATTGACCTGGTAATATGATCATATTCAGGAGACTTTCGATTATGTATACATTACATATATTCATCACAGTCTTCCGCTCACTTAAATTAATCATCTCTGGAGTATAATATGATGTTTTGGATTAATCTTATTCATGTTTCATTTACTGATACATACAACATTCAATCATCATCATATATGTTGAATAAGTGATGTTTTGGAACTCGGGAGCTGAGCTTATGCTCGACCCCCGATTTTCAGGGCGTTACAAGTATTCTTCTGTTTAGGAGGAACACTTTTATCATAGCCCAAACCAGATCGACCATCACATTTTCTTGATCTAGATAAGAGTTTTTCTAATTTAGGATCTCCTTAGGCATATTTCTAGGTTTCCTTTAAACTCAAGAGTGAAGAGACTTCATGTTTTAGCTGTTCATTTTCAGATTTAAGATTTTCAATCTGGGAAGTTTTAAAATCCAAATTGCATTTTGTCTTTTCAAAACTGTCTAAAATATGGGACTTTTCTAAAACAAGAGTTTCATAATTTTCCTTAAGTTTTGAAATTTTCTCTTTTTGAAGTTTCAGTTTCACAACAATTTTACAACTTTCCTTATATAGGGTATTGTATGCATCTTGAAGATCATCTTCATTTTCATATTCACTATTTAGATTTTCTTCACTAGTTGAGTCATCAATATCTGAAAAAGTGAATTTGGCTAGAGTCATAAGAGCTTTAACTTCACTGCCCGACTCATTTTCAGAATCTTCTGATTCAGAAGAGACTTAAGAATCAGATGACTCATCCCAAGTAACCATCATACTTTTCTTTTTCAACTTGCCCTTATTAGGACATTTGTTAGCCAAATGCCCATACTCATGGCAGCTGTAACATTGACTGTCTTTCAATGATTTTCTTAATTTTGGTGTAGGTTTCTTTTTATCAATTGCTTTTTGAAGATCAACCCTCTTTTTACTTTTAAAAATCTTATAAAACTTTTTTCGCCAAAAGGGCCATATCATCTTCAGAGTTTTCTAAATCAGAGTTTAAATCATTTTCTTGAAAACCATTTTTAGATATTTTTAAGGCAATAGATTTACCTTTTGGAGCTTTAAAGGTTAACTCATAAGTCTGTAATGAGCCAACTAATTCTTCAACCCTCATATTAGCCGTATCACGAAGTTCCTGGATTGCAGTTACTTTTGAATTGAACCGTTCAGGAAGTGAGCGTAGTATTTTAGCACATATCTTACTTTCAGGGATTTTATCGCCTAGACCCCACATAGAGTTTATAATGTCATTCAATCTGGTATAGAAGTCCATGAACATTTCATTTTCTTCCATACGAATTTTCTCAAATTTAGTTGTGAGGATTTGAATCTTAGATTTCTTGACAATTGAAGTACCCTCGTGTGTCATTTCCAATATATGCCAAGGTTGTTTTGTAGAATCACAGGATATAATTCTTTTAAATTCATCCGGTGATAGTGCACAAGTAATTGAATTTAGTACTTTAACATTTGCACTACTCTCACTTTTTTAAAGTGTGGTCCATGAGAAATAAGGTGTTACTCTCATTGATTTTAAACCATCAATCCCAATTACTTTAGTAGTAGGAGGGGTCCATTCATTCACTGTGGCTAGCCACACACTTTCATCTATAGATTTGAGGAAGATCCTCATCCTAGCTTTCCAATAGGCATAATTGGTGTCATCGAAAGGTGGAGGCCTAGTGACTGAAAGGCTATGAAAATTTGACATACTATATATATATATAGCTTAGATCGTTAGCTCAGGAAATAAATCCAAGAATAATGAATTAAAAACAAGCTATTAGGCTTTGATACCACTTGAAATGGCCAAGCTATATGTCCTAGAGGAGGGGAGGGGTGTGAAATTTAAAATAAATACAGCGGAATATAAAACAAAGAGAAGATAGCACAATAAATCAAGCATAGTGTAGGAATGAAAAGCAACCTCAAACAGAGAGATTGATATCAATATTGTTTTAAGGACAACTTTACACCATAAAAACCAAGGGTTTATGGTAGGACAACCTTATTTTTAGAACAAATTGATATAAAAGATTCAAACAAAAAGGAATAGTAAGAAATAAATTCTAAACTATTACAACATTCCCCACAATGCTTGAAATAAAATGATTACAACATTCTCATCCACATATACATCCCACAAATGAATAATTAAAGATAAACAAATAAACCACACCACCACAAAACACAAAGGATTATAGTGGTTCGCCTGTGTGTACACCAACTGTTAATAAACAGCCACACAACTACTCCACTCCTAATATCCACACACAGTGGATATTAGCGTTCACTATCAAAATAGGTTTTCTAGGTTCACCTAAAACCTTCAAAATTGTGTCTTTCTCTGTGGGCTTACACAATTAAAAAAAAACCTCACTTCTGAGTTTTTCTGGCTCTCCTCAAATAACCAATATAATGAGATTTTTCTAGCAAATCTCAAAAGTAAACCAAATGAAAGTAAATTACATAAACATAAAATACCTAAATTATTCCTTCATTGTAGCAGCCCAGAAGAACCAAATCAGAGTAGAGATTCGAATGTCAAAGTATAATGTCCAATACTCACTTTACAATGGTTCTAAGTTCTAATTGATTTTAAATTAAACTAGATGGGTTAGCTTTAATTGATTTTGATTCCAAAAAAATGACAATAAAACTTCCTCTTTTCAGATTAGATTAGAATAGAAGAAACAAAATCAATTTAAAAGGCTAAAGAAAGAGAATATTAAATATGCACACTTAGCTTAAATGGATCACGGACTTATCTCTTATAAGGCCGAATTAGATTAGAGTGAATTGTGTTAATTATTCTGAGATTCGTGCTCTATTTATAAGTGAGCAAAACACATCTTTGACTGGTCTAGAGAGCTTTACGACTGGTTGTAAGACCAACGGATATTGGAAATTTTTAACGCGATAAGATAAGATGGTTTCAAGACTGGTAGTAGGTTAGCTACGACTGGTCGAAGGTCTCCTTTGACTGGTCGAAGGTCTCCCATGACTAATCGAAGCTAGTTGAATTTCAATGTTGTAGTTTGAGTCATAGGTCTATGACTGGTCAAAGAAGCAGTCGACACTGTTCATATAACTAGTCGAACAGTCTCCAGGACTGGTCGAAGCCTAACAAGAATTTTTGAATTTTTGCAACAAACTTACGACTGATCCAGGAAATTCTTAGACAGGTCGATGCAGTGCTAGGACTAGTCGAGCAAGACCTAGGACTAGTCTTAGAACAGACCAAATTTTCATAAATAAAACATATGAATTATGTATCCAAAGTGACCTATTCTAAAGGTCAACCTAAAGTTAGTCATACCTCAAAAGTGAAGTAAGGACATTGAAACTTAAAGACGAGTGACCTTAGAGAATAATAAAGCTTGAGATCTTGGTGGAGCTTAAGATTTTTGAGATCTTGATTTAAGTTGAACAATCTCACTTTCTCGAGTCTTGACTTGTGAATAGTGCTTGTCTATTGAAGCTGGTCTTGTGAGACTTTTGTCATGATTCGGCATGTCTTGAGTAGAGCTTTGTTCTTCACATATGCAAACTTCATAACAAGATACAAACAGTGTCTTTGACACCACAAATTTGACAATAGAAACTCACGCCGAGATTCATTGGCCCATTCCAGATTTTAGACCGAGTGGGTGTAGTGGCATACCACTTCGCCTTGCCCACACCACTCACAAGTGTGCATAACGTATTTTCTGTATCGATGTTGAAGAAATATGTTCCTGACCCTACCCATATTATCAAGTGAGAGCAAGTGCAGCTAAGTGAAGACGCTACCTATGTACTACGACCAACACGTGTTCTAGATAGGAAGGAACAAGTGTTACACAGCAAGGTTATCCCGCTCGTAAAAGTGTTGTGGTCACACCACACCAAGGAGAAAGCTACTTCAGAAACGGAAGCCGAAGTCAATAAGAACTACCCTCAGATCCTCGAAGAATACGAAAAGGTAGTAATTTTGAGGATGAAATTTATCTTTGAGGGGGGTAGATTGTATTGTCTCGTAAAAATCTACACAGGGACCCGAGTACCACCTCAGGCAGAACCACCTAAGGACCGTATCCTGTCGTAATTTAGGCAGAATTTAGTTAAGTACTAAACTAAATAATCAGTGGATAAAGCTTGGGCCACCCTTTTCACAAATGAGAAAGTCTAAAACCATTAATTCACTAACTCAACGTCACTTAAAGACCTAGGAGAAATCCCAAGAGCCTGTCGCTCTCGAGAGTACATTGAAACCCCGTATCGGACCTAGAAAGCACGTTGAGGGTCCGATGACCGTAAAACTATAGGACTACATCCGTCCTACTCGACTTGACAACCACTGTGGGAATCAAGCCTAGATAATGTCTAGAAGCACACAACTTGAGCCCTGAGTGAAGTGTGTGAGAAACACGAATATTTTTAGAAACTGAAATGAAACTTAAGTGAATTAATCCATTCGCTCACACATGAAATTTAGGATTTTAGACCATCAGTTTCTAACCAAACTTCACCTATGGGGAAAGGAAATTTTCCTACACATATCCATATAATTGTGGCCTCGATCGAGTAAGTATGACCGTTGATCTGACATAGATCATCCATAGATGATAGGCCTATCCGATCACATCGAAATCATGTCCTAGCATAAATCCATTGTCAGGGAGTAAACCTTATGACGTAGTTGGGTAGTGGACTACCCTATCAGCCCCGTTTGTCAAAAACATTCGCCCAAAGGGTATAAACCATGTATATAATGGCCCTGAGGCTATTTGCATCACTTCTGGACTTATAAATAACCCTTATTTCACCCCACCTCTCTCATATACGAATTTCACCAAACCCTAAGGGAGAGAGGAGAGAAAAGAAGAGAAAAGAGGAAAGAGAGAAGAAGGATTTTGGGAGATTGCTATAGGAATTCTTTCCCACGATTTCACGCACCAAATCTCCGTCCCATTATGATACACAACCTCTTCCAGTTATGATTTTGGGTAAGAAAACCTAACTCTAATCTTGTTGTAGAGATTCAGGTTGATTATTCGTTAAACTAGCTAACCTATTTCGTCATTTAGGTACCCAACGTTCTATTTTTGGCAATGTGGTGTTTGAACTGAGTTGGAATCGAGTATTCTGACAAAAGGTGCGAACTATAAACACTTAAGTTATGGTTATCAAAGCTTTCAATGTTAGCTACTGATTTATTCCTAACTTGATTGCTACCATATTGTCTTAGATACGCTGTTTTCGGCATAATATACATGTACGAACTGTATTGAACAAAAGATGCATCCTATGTGTTTGTTGAAATGTTTGAATGAACATTTAAACATGATTTGCGCTTGTCATGACTACTGAACTAGGATTCATCGTTGTCATATGCATGTTGACCTCTTTGTATAAGGAATTGCTATATTATATGTTGCAACTAACCTAGTCTATGTAATTGATGAATTATAGTCTAAGTGTTGGATGAATTGTTTGAATGAGAAATTGTTGATGATTTGTATTTATTAAGAGTATTAAGATATGATTCTTAATTACCTTATTCATATGTATAATATCTTTCATGTAATCATATTTACCTCTACGCAATTTATGGATAAAATGTAAGTGTATGGTAGCATGATCAATGTGTTTGATGAAATTCTTACATGAGGAAATTTCTTGGATTGTTTGTTAAATGTTGAAGTGATTATCACATGTGTTTATTCTACTACATCTAAGTAAGATTAGGCTACAACGTAGCCCAGACAATCGATAACAGTCCCTATTTAGGTGGTCAAATTAGTCTCGCCACATTGGGTATACTTGATGAATCTGGGTGACACGATGATTGTCAATAGTGGTTAGGCCACGAGGAGTGCTTATGCGCTCTATGTTGATTAAGTCAACGTGTGCCTATACTAATCGAGCTTACCTAACAACCTGATTGGCCTATTGTGTTTTTACCATGTATGGACACTACTGTTTAAATCTAAGGTACCCCTCACCAATGTAAAAGCCCACTTAAACTATGGTACCATGATCTGCTAAGACTCATGTGCCGAGCATGGTGGTATAGGACACCCTGTCCGAGCTATCGGCCTATGCTAGGGTGACAAGCCTCCCTGTAGTGACCAATGAGCTACCAAAACTCATGAATCAGACATGGTGGTATGGGACACCGTGTTCGAGTTGTCGGCCTACGCTGAGGTGACGAGCTTCCCGTAGTGACCACGAGTATAAACTCTTCAATTTGCCTATCGGCTGCTTTTCATTAGGAGTGATGTCCTACAACTTGCTTATCTTGTGTCCTTAACTAGGAATGATGAACTTAGATGGATCCTTCATTTTGGGTCAATGATATAAAGGGAGGTACCCTAGCTTCCCAAATCTACTGTATGAATAAGCTTAATTAAGTACTTGGCTAACACGACCATGCATCGCATTGCAATAGTTAGGATGTGCTTTAAAGGCGATGGAGTTGTACGGGAGGCAGTGATGTCATATGAGAAATAGGTTGTTGGAGTCATTTGTGAGGGAGCTTGATGCGAGGGCATACATCATTACTTGCACTTCATTCTTGCATTAACAAGAGTAGTTAGGAAATGATTGTTATGATTGCCTTATCATTACTACTTGATTGACTTGATAACATGTTAACTTTTGCCTTATAGTACCACTGAGTTGTCCACTCATTCCCACTTTGGGACGGTGTTTTAAAATACCAAGTAGACTCTAGTTTAGATGTATGTGCTGATGAAGTCTATGCGACGAAGCATGATTTTATGGATGAGGAAGAGTTATCCTACTTTCAGCTCTCAGGCGGGTCTACCTAGACCTCGTGCCAATGCACAGGGACTAAAGTGATACTTTGCTTAGTTGAACACACTAGATTTCCATATTTTGTTATTTTTGAAACAATTCATGTATATATTGAGCCCGGTTACGTATTCATACTTTGGAGGTTTGTGAAACACGTACATGTTTAAATATATATGTTTCAGACTTCTGCTTACTTAATTTAATTATATCCAGAGTATGATATATGCTGTTTTAGTATAATCCCACTCATGTTTACCTCATTAATATGGGAAAAATCTAAACATCATTATTCATATTGCATAAGTGATGTCTTGGATCTTGAGAGTAGAGCTTTGCTCGATCCTCAAAATTTGGGGCGTTACAGAAGGTGGGCCCCATATCCATTAACTGGACGGCATGGATGAAACACATACATCATGGTGTCTGCCACTATCCAGATGGACGGTGAGGACAAACACATACATCAGTGGCCCCACCATCCATTGCTGGATGGTGGTGGATGCAATACATATATCATGTGGGTCCATGTGGTGTGGCCCACCCACTATATATATATATATATATATATATATATATATATATATATATATATATATATATATATATGTATGTATGTATGTATGTATGTATTACTGTCCTACTCATGTCCAGGCCTGCTAGATGGTCTGGACATGGTACATCATCAAGGTGGGGTTCATATATGTAATGTCTCGGAAAAATTCATACAGGGACTTGAGTACCAACTCGACCAGAAATCACTAGGATTAATTTCTTTAGAAATTAAGTATTAGTTAGCTAGCGCTACGCTAGAGTAGTTGTGAAATTGTCCTTGAACACTTTAAATACGTTCTGCAAGACCCAAAACTTGTAGAATCAATGACGCTATAATGCCCTGAAATCTAAGATCAAACTCTAAACCCGTTTACTCTCAGGAACCTTTTGAAACTTCGTATTGGATATATACCGCGCGTCGAAAGTCCGATACCTACAATCTTAGACCGTTATGATCGATTAGCTAGATTTGACAATCATTTCGAAAATCAAGCCCAACCGACGTTCAGAGGCTATTTCATTGAGTCTGGAGTGAAGAGAGTGAGAAATGGGTTAAGATTTGAAATTTTAATTCAAATTTGGCACGGGTCTTTGCGCGTTATTATTAAGTGTTCTGACCATCAGAATTCAGCCAAATTTCACCCTTGGATCAGGAAAAATTTCTTTTTCATATCATGAGACTTTTAGACCTGATTTAGGTAAGACGACCGCTGAACTGAAACTGGACCGCCATGTGCGATCTGGGAACTCTACCGGACTGAAAACTTGGTGTGAGCAATATCCAGTGACCATGAGCTTAAGTCCGATCGCGTTCGGCCGGAGGACCTCCCGAAACACTCTTTTGGATCGAAACAGCCCCGATTTGGTTATAACCCAAGTATACTTTGTTCCTAAGTCTAAAAAGTGAGGTTTTAGCCTATATAAGGGCCTTAAACCCTCACATATCTCTTCCATCCGAATTTTCTAGAAACCCTAGATTGAAAGAGAGAGATAGTGAGAGATTGTGAGAGAGTGTGGGAGAGTTTTTCCTGCCACTTGCTACGGCTGTTACACGTGCTAAATCCCGGCATGCAAATCACTTTTTCGATGATTCTAACGCACTTCTAGGTAAGAAAAACCCTAACTACTTGCTGTTTTAGGTTTCTTGCGATTCGAATAGCGATTTAGCTCATATAACTTGTGTATTAGGTCGCCTTTACGCCGTTGACGAAGCGTATACAGTCTATTCGAACCGATACGCGTCTAGGGCAAAAAGTGCAGATTTTAGACACTTAGATTGACTGATTTCAAAGCTTTCAATGTCGTTTAATAGTAGATTATCGACGAGAACGCCGTTTGACATGTAGAACATGCTGTTCGTTTTCCGTTTCGTAAACGTATGGAAAATATGAGATTTAGGGCATTTTAGTCATTTGTAGGAAATACTGTTTACATCCACATTTTGCTGAAATGTTTGCCATGATTATTTGTCGTGTTAGGATATTAGAAATGCGTGCATGATCGGTTTGGCGAAGAGATTCGCCCTTATGCGCACTTTGAGTCAACATATGCTATGTAGACTAAAGTGTGTAGACTACGTGTTTGTATAAATGTTTGTATTAATATGTATTGAGTAAATGGTGTTGTGTATTAGTTTTGAGATTTAATTCTCAATCAACATGTTGATGTATATGATTTTCACCATGTTGGCTATATGTATGGATTTCATTATGTGTATGAAATGCATGTGTTGGATGAATTATTTAAGTTGTATGTTATAACATGTAACAACATGCTTGTATTGTTGTATTGCATTTCTATTACTCTCATATGATTACTGATGCTGATTTACAAATGCTTGGGGCTATGACCTAGTCCAGACAGTGGGTAATGGATCAAATTCATGGTTGGCTTCTATTTCCATGAAGGACGCGTCGATGAACATGAGTGGTGTTTTGGGTTGGCGGCGGTGGTTAGGCCACGCGAAGTGTTTTATGCACTTCATGTCGTTTAACCTGAGGTGCGATCATACTAGTCGAGCCCATCAAGTAACCCGACTGGCCGTTGATTGTTCACCTTGTATGAGTCATAACTGCTTGAACCTAGGGTACTGAACTTACCATTGAAAATCCTTTTAACCATGGTACCTTGATCCATAAAGACTCATGAACCGGGCATGGTGGTATGGGACACCGTGGTCGATCTGTCGGCCTACGCTGGGGCCACAAACCTCCTCATAGTGACCAGTGATCACTTATGACTCGTGAGCAGATTATGGTGGTATGGGACACTACATTCTTGTTTTCGGCCTACACTGATCAGGTGACGAGCCCTTTGTAGTGACCGCGAGCGTATTCTAAGTCTACGGGAGGCGACGACCCTTCCGTAGCGACGAGAGTACATTAGGCCTGTATTGATAAGGTGATGGGGGAGCGGTGCAACGAGTGCGAGCAACAGCCTTGACAGCCCTTGCAGCGACCTACAAATATAACATCGTATGTGATCTCTAGGAGTGACGACCCTAGACAGAATCTGTGTTGGGATTGATATAAGGGAAGTACCTTAGTTTCCCAATACTGCTGAATGAAAGGACTAATAACAACTCGTTAATCATTATCCATATCGCATTACATGTGCCTGGAAGATGTGGAGCACTGAGGAATGCAAGCATGCCGCGGGCGTAAGATGGTGCCGTATGAGGGAGTATGTCGGTGAGGGCATCCATCATGTCATTTCATGCATACATTAACAACAGTATCTAGGAATGTTTGATTTATTGCTTTACTATTATCGCGTGATTGATTTGATAACATGCTAATCTTTGCTCTATTATTCTACTGAGTTGATCACTCACTCCTACGTTACGGGACGGTGTTTGCAACACCACCAGACCCTGTTTTAGATGCAGGTGATGAGGCGATTCAGGACGTAGAGTCGGATTACTATGAGGATCAGGATGAGTTCTCGTACATGCAGTTCTCAGACGGCTTTGCGTAGGTGGCCTGATCGGTGGGACTGACTAGTTGGACTATTTTACGACATTTCTTTTTTGTTTATGACATGTATATGAGACTCAGAGATGTATTCATACTTTGGAGATGGTTTGAGATTATTTGTTTTCATACAGTGATATATATATTCTTCAGTCTTCCACTTGCGTTTTATTACTGGATCTGGAGTATGAATTGCAATTTTGGTATAATCATACTCATGTGAATGCTCTAACTCAGTCAACATTGAATCATAATCATATTTGTTGCATAAGTGATGGTCTGGAACTCGGGAGTCAGGTTTATACACGACCCCCGATTTTCAGGGTGTTACAATATAGGGGGCTATAGACAACATGGATGAAACGCATGCATCAGGTGGGGTCCACGCACACATGGCCCACTGCTTTGAATTAAGCTGATATATGTGTTTCCCTTCAGACAGGGTCTGCCCAAACTGACATCAAGGTGGCTGCAACGTGGGCCCCGGTTTGGTCCACTTGGTTAGATGGCGTGGATCATACATCGAGGTGGGCAGTCATACACAAAAAGGAGAGAGAGAAACGTATGATGGAGGGCTCTGCCACTATGAGCCCTCCCTTCCATGCATTACAAACATTCATCAAGTGGGTCCCAATACATATGGGCCGACCAATAAAAATCAACAGTGGAGATCCTTTTTCCACCAACAATGCAAGGTTTAGATGACCTCTCAATGTAAAATAAACATCATGATGGTGTATATGGAGAATGGCCCCATCATGGGATGAACATATGAATCATTGTGGGCCATCGGCTACACCTAGGGTCCAAAGTGAGATCCATGTCATCAATCGGTAGGCCCCACTTGGCCCATCATCAAAAAATAAAATCTAACCTACAAATCACCCATCGATTCCACTTCTTCTTGGTTTTATGGCTTCCTTAACTCTTTGGCTTTGATTTTGATGAAGGATGATGAAGATTGAAGGGTTTGAGGATTCTCCTTTTACAAATGTAGGAGGTGAATTCTTGATTTTTAGAGAATCATTTTTGATATTGCCGAGACCTGATTTGTCACCACATTTTCTAGATGAGGTTAACAATTTTTCTGGTTTTAGGTTTCTGTGGGCATATCTCCAAGTATCCTTAAAACTCGAAAGGGAAGAAACATTGAGTTTTAGTTTCTCATTTTCAGTTCTAAGTTTTTGTAATTCGGAGGTTTTGAGATTTAAGTCTAGTTTTGTTTTTTCAAAACATTCTGAAAGATGTGATTTTTCTAGAACATTGTTTTCAAGTTCTTCTTCTAATTTAACATATTTCTCTCTTTGAATTTTCAGTTTGACAGTAATTTTACAACTTTCCCTGTATAGGGCATTGTAGGCGTCTTGAAGATTGTCCTCATTTTCATTTTTAGGGTCACTCCTGAGATTTTCATAATCAGATATGTTACAACTATCTAAGGAGGTGACTCTAGCTATAGTCATAAGGGCTTCTGTCATGCCCCAAGCTCGAAAACCGGACTCACAAAATTTTCGATCACCTAATCCAGTGCCGACAGCCTCCGTAGTACCCCATCTCGGTTCTCAGCGTCCATGTACTAGATTCCGATCCTAGATCCTGAAAGGAGGATTTTCCAATGTACATTTAACTCGTAATAAGCATAACTACAAGTTTACCCAAATCACAAAGGCAACATCATCATCATCATCATCTATCCACTAATATAAACGGTTGAATATAGTGTTAAAAGGAAAATATATATATAAAAAAATCAAAGCTCCAGAAGACAGCTACATGCTCTAAGCTCGACGTTGCTACGACCTAACGCCACCTACACGCATCTATCATGCATAAGCTTATAAAAAGCTTAAAGGGTGGTGTAAGTGTATGCGATGCACATGCCAAGCATATAAATATCAAAGTAAGCATAAATACTAGCAATCCATAAATTATAGAATATCAGAGTAATACGAAAACATGCTGATAAGTTCATAAATACTATTAGGATCATCTAAGCCATATAAATGCAGAAACATAGCAACCAAAAATGCAATATGTCGTGGATGCAGTATGTGATATGCGGTGTGAATGAAATGACCAAGATGGAGTGTGAAGTCGAGTTAATAGTATTTAGTATCGCAGGCTATGAGGTCTATCATAAGAGACTTTTATCGAAACCAGTCCCATACCTAAATTTGGATAGCCAGGCTCAATGTGGTAGACTCGTGATCTCAGGTTAGTCACACGCCTAACTAAAATTTTGGCCATTATGAAGATACACATATCAAATTAGTTACGCACCACCAGCCCAAGTAAATAGTGAATGAATGAATGAATGAGTAAAATGCTAAGTATACAACTCTCGCTCAATAAGTCCACATATCAACACCGTACATCTATGGGATCACCAGGGTCTAGTACACTCTACATGCAATTACCACCCATTAGATACGTAATCATGCAAGTGAAAGAGACCTCACTATCCTCCTGGCCAGTAGTCAGTCAATATCTACCCGGCACATCGATAGTAGACCCAATTACGAGCTGGTCTAACTCAGCCAAGCTATGCCCATTACCCTCGGGCGGGTAAGGCCACAACCCCTTTCCAACTGACCATGACATAGTGGGTGACACATCTTACTGGTATTCGGCACTCGGACACTCATGTAATCGCTCGGTCTAGACGTTGGGGCATGTCCTGGCCACGGAGGTTTAAGGATTTTCACACAAGGACATCTATGGCGCCCCGATGCTAATAATAGATTTTTGTTGTCCCATCTGGCCCTCCGCGACATGCTTGTGGATGTTACAGCCCTGATGTCACTAGGGCATACAGTAATCACATCACATAATGAAAGATGCATGAGTCATACAATCCAGTCATGTATTAATCTTGCGCATACTGTGCACTCATGTCAAACAATCTCTGCCTATCAAGGAGTCTTATAACAACCTGCCCAATGACATATGCAATGGTTACCACATCTCATAACAAACATGCATATGATGATTATGGGCATGTATCATGATGTTATACTGTCACATACTCATAATCGGTATCGACAACTGGCACCGATAATCAGCATATACAATCGGCCTTGAAAATCAGAATTGGCCTCGATAATTGAAATCGGCCTCGACAATCCGAATCGGCCTTGATAATTGGAATCGACCTCGACAATCGGAATCAGCCTCAACAATCGAAATTATCCTGGACAATCAGAATCGGCCTCGACAATCGAAATCACCCTCGACAATCGGAATTGGCCTTGATAATGGAAATCAGCCTCGACAATCAGAATCAGCCTCGACCATTGGAAACGGCCTAAATAATTGAAATAGACGTCAACAATGGGAATCAGCCTTAACAATCAGAATCAGCCTCAATAATCAAAATCGGCCTCGACAATCAAAATTGGCCTCGATAATCGAAATCGACCTCAATAATTAGAATCAGCCTCGATAATCAGAATTGGCCTCGATAATTAGCCTTGACAATCATAATTAGCCTTGATAATCAGAATTGACCTCGACAATCGAAATCGGCCTCGATAATCGAAATCGGCCTTGATAATCAGAATTGGTCTTGACAATCAAAATTGGTAATCGACCTAACAAAGGGCCTAAGGGAAGGGCACAATGTGGACATTTAACCATCATCTCCCATCAATATAGACATTTAACCATCATTGCTCCCAAGGAGTGGCCTACATAGAGCCAAACGTATCATGGGCCCATAACCTCACACAATGACCTAATACACATCACTATGGGCCTCACTCATGAGCGGCATATACATCACAATGGGCCTCGGCACATGAGCCATAATTACATCACATTGGGCCTCACTTGTGGGCCACATATACATCACAATGAGCCATATCTCAGGGCCTCATATACATCGCAATGGGCCACAAATGAATCATAGTGGGCCTCGACGCATCGGCCATAAATACATCACATCGGACCTCACTCATGGGCCACCCATACATCACAATGGGCCTTGGCACATGGACCATAAATACATCACATCGGACCTCACTCGTGGGCTGCGCATACAGTACAATGGGCCTTGGCACATGGGCCATAAATACATCATATCGGGCCTCATATACATTAAGTGGGCCGCATCAATGGGCGGCACCAATGGGCTTAATATACATCACAATGGCTGCTCACATAGGCCTGATAAACATCACAATGAGCCCCATTGCCTAGCCCTCAAATGCATCACAATGGGCCTCGACACATGGGCTATAAATACATCACATCGGGCCTCATCATATGGGCCTCACATACATCACAATGGGCCGCAATACATGGATCTCATATATATCAAATGGGCCGCACTATATGGGCCTTATATACATCAAATGGGTCACATCACATGGTCCACACCAATGGGCCAATATACATCAAGTGGACCGCATCATATGGGGCACACCAATGGGCCAATGTACATTACGTGGGCCACATCATATGGGCTGCACCAATGGCCCAATATACATTACATGGGCTGCATCATATGGGCCATACTAACAGGCCAATATACATCAAGATGGATAGGAACAACAGGCCTCATATACATCTAGATGGGTCGGAACAACAAGCCTCATATACATCAAGATGGACCTATCAAAATATCATCTGGACCACACCACAAATAGTATCGGAGATAATGATTTCGCTGTTTAAATAGTTCATAGACCCATCGTAACATTTATTTTCCATCCAATCTGATCATACAGTCACAAAAACCTGGATCAAGGGGAATAACAAATATCGTATTGATCCAGAACTTTTAAAATTCCTAAAGGGTTCCAATGGCAGGCGTTCAACTCTCCACTATTTTCTGTAATGTGGCCCACCTGATAGATTTGCCTCATTTTTAGTCTCAGGCCTTGAGACGAGCTTGTCAATTGGATGAACTGTTTAGATATAATACATGCCTCATGATTAGGATCCACAGAATTTACAGGCATCAATATAGCAGCTATGCTACTCGCGAGATGCATAGATGGACAGTCTGGATTCAACACATAAATCATGTGGGCCCCACGACGTGGGTATGAAACACATACATCATGCAGCTCCACTGTCCATTACTGGACGGTGGACAACATGGATAAAACGCATACATCTCCGGTGGGTCCTATCCAAATGGATGGTATAGATGAAACACATACATTGCGCGGACCCACAGAACTTACTAATGTCCTACACGGTAGGTGGGCTCCACCGTTTGGACGGTATAGATGAAACACATACAGCATACGGGATCCACAGAACTGATGTCACTACAACAGCTAAATAGCTGGTGTGACGTACTCCACCCAATTCGTGCAGCAGGTGGGTCCCACATGGGCCATATACAGATATATATATATATATCATATATATATATATATATATATTATTTTATTATTTTTTTCATTATTATTATTATTATTATTATTATTATTTCTTAAATGGCCAGAGCCCTTCAACGTCCACAGTCCAGCGTCCAGTCCCTAGACGTTTGGACAGACAGTTGAGATGTAATACATATATTAAGATGGGTCCCATCCCACACGTGCATCATGTGTGGGGTGGGCCCCACACGTCCCAAAACGGATGAGCGGAGTGGATATACATTACATACATCAATGTGGGGGTCCCACTGTAACGCCCTGAAATTCGGGGGTCGAGCATAACTCAGCTCCCGAGTTTCAAAACATAACTTATGCAACATATTTGATGATAATTGTATGTTGACTGTAAGAATGCATAAAATATGAAATGGATCAAGCTAGATAGCAGACATAATTCAGGGATATTGAGGAAATGCAAGTGGAAGACTTAAATACATATATAATTCAAAGTAAATCCCCAAATGATGTGTGCTCTGCCCAGGGAAATATACACACAACTGTGTCTCAAAATACATACATGAACTGATCAAACTAATCCAATACATATCCCAGAAAATGATCCCCGCTGGTCAGGACAAGGCTCACATGAACCCGCATGAGAACTGCATGTAAGAGAACGCCTCTTCGTCCTCATTGAAGTCTGGCTCTGCCTCACAAGCATCGTCATCTCCTGCAGCTAAGTCAGGGTCTGGTTGGTGTTTAAACACCGTCCCAGAACGTGGGAGTGAGTGATCAACTCAGTGGTACTATATAGTAAAAGTTAACATGTTATCAATCCAATCAAGCAGTAATGATAAGGCAGTATAATCACACAAGTTCTAGATCTCTTGTTAATGCAAGGATGATACGAAGAATGATACATGCCCTCACCACAATCCCCTTTGTGACAACATCTAACGATCGCGACATGACTCACTTCCTCAGTGTTCTATCACCAACGCCATTAGCACATGTAATGCGGTGTTATGAATATGATTACCAAGTTCTTATTAGTCCTTTTCATACAGCAGGATTGGGAAGCTAAGACACCTCCCTTCTATCATTTCCCAACATTGATCCATTCTAGGGTTGTCAGTCCTAGGAATCTCATACGATATTATGGTTCTAAGTTGCTGCAAAGGTTGTTAGGGTTGTTGCCCGCAATCGTTGCTCCTCTTCCCAATCACCTTGTCAATACAGGCCTATTTATATCCTTGAGACTGCATCAGGGCTCGTCGCCCCCATGCGGTGTCAGGATAAACTCAAGGTCACTACAGAGGGCTCGTCACCAATCAGTGTAGGCCGACAGCAAGAATATAGTATCCCATACCACCATAATCTACTCAGAGTAGGGTGCTCACTGGTCACTACGGGGAGGTTTGTGGCCCCAGCGTAGGCCGACAACATGACCACGGTGTCCCATACCACCATTCCCGGCTCATGAGTCTTAGGGGATCTTAGTACCATGGTTACGGGAATTTCACTGATAAGCTCAGTGCCTTAGGTTCAAACAGTGGCGACCAAACATGGTGAACAAGCATTGGTCAATCGGGTTAGTTGATAAGCTCAACTATGCCAAGCGTACATTGAGTTGAATGACATGGAATGCATAAGCACTCCATGTGGCCTAACCACTGCCGAACACCCTAAGCATGACTCAGAGTCGCTAAACTCATCTTATGTGGCGAAAGCAACCTTAACCACTATTTACGGAACGTTTTTCGATTGCCTGGACTGTAATACAGTCCCATTCACAAACAAAGCTGATAACTAGCATATGATTCATATTTTGTATTCATATAAACAATCATGAAGTATAACTTAAATGTGAGCAGTACATGCAGGAATACATACACACATTTAACATGATTTAGCTAAGTACACAATCCATGGAGGAAATCATACACTCAATTAGCATGAACAACCTCAGTTACATGATTCATGGAGGGAATCATACACACAAATACTACAGTTGAAATCCATATCTCAACTATCTTAACATGCTCATTATACTAACTACCATCTCATTCAGATATTTATATAAACGCTTAGCTTACACTATTCAACATACATCACGTATGTCGACACCGTTGCAAATTAGGGCAAGTCCTCTCACCAAGGAGTTGCCGCATACATATTAGGCATATCACAATGACGATTTATCATGACAAGAAAATCAGCAAATTCCATATGCATACGTGTATTCTAACATATACATGAAATGCGGTATTTACAATATACAACATACGTATTCAAAAAGTAAAACGGATAGCATATTTGGCATGTGTAATTGCATTCACAACATGAATAAATCATTAACCATCATTGAAAGGGTTGAAAACCATAACCTAAGCGTATATAATCCGCACCTTAAACCAGAAAAGACGTATCTAGGATGATTCAGACGATATGTCTTTGTCAACGGCGAGTACGCTACCTATGGCATGAAACAGGTTAGATAGAACTCTACCTCAGCTAGTCTAGGCTTCAAAACAGGTTAGGGTTAGATTAACTTACCCAAAAATAGAATCAGAATCGCTGGAAGAACGATTCAGAAATGCCGATTCAAAGTATAGATGGGTTAGGAAGAATCCTACGAAGTTTCACCTGCTTCTCCCATACTTTCTCTCTCTTTTCTTTCCATCAAATCTCTAGGGTTTGGGAAATTCATATGAGTTAGAAAGTTAAGGGTTTAAGGCCCTTTTATAAGCCCACACATAACCAAAACAGACCTTAAGTGAAGGTATACTTAGGTTATACCCAAATCAGGTCCTTTCTGATCCAACGGAGCATTTTTGGAGGTCCTCTGAACACAAAGAGTGAAAATTTTATAAGGCATAATTGAACTATAGATATTAACGTAGTAGTAAACATCTTGTATAAATATGTATACAAAAGATTATTAGATATTTTAATAAAGTTATAAATTATTTAACAATACAAAATTAAATATGGTGTTGTACTATTTCCAATTCATTTATACGCATAGTATGATGTTGTATATTAGAAATTATATGCTAGTACAGGTGTGGTCAATAGCATGTGTAAAATGGTATGTTAATAATAAAATTTTATTTATATAATTGTAAATTATTTTAATTAATGTAATTATAAGTAAAGTACAATAGTAATAGATTTTATATTAATTGGCCAGTAATATATGGTGAAAACCTCACAAATGGCCTATTAGGATTTTCTAACCGTTGACGCTCAATCTTAGGGTGATCTAACCCTCAGATCAACTGTAAACCACCATTGGAGGTAGGAATTGACCCATATGGCCCACCTGGGTTCACATGTGCCCCAAACTGGGCCGGGACTCCTAAATAAGGACTCCTAAGAGAATGGACAGAGTGGATTTCATCCAAACACAACTATGGGCCCCTCCCTGATGGTACGTGCGCACAATTGGAGAGCATTCGTTGTGTACAGGGTGTCCCAAAGCAGTCAGCATGAGCTGACCCATGGTTCACTTAAAAAAAGGAGTTTCTCCCTCTCCCTTCGGTTGTAACAGCGGATGGATGAGCATCCATTTTCTTGATCCATGGCCCACCCACACTGTCCACGTGCATGATTGTCACGCCCCAAACCCGGAAATCGGATTCATAGGAATCCCAATCGTCGAATCCGGTGCCGATAGCCTCCATAGTACCCCATTCTTGGCTCCTAGCATTCATATGTCAGATTTTCGATCCTGGGATCCTACAAGGAGGATTTTTTTTTGTACATTTAACTAGTAATAAGCATAACCACAAGTTTACCCAAATCATAAAGGCAACATCATCATCACATATCCACTAATATAATCATTTGAATACAATGCTGAAAGGAAAATATATATGTCAAAATCAAAGCTCCAGAAAACAGCTGCACGCTCCAAGCTCAATGCTGCTACAACCTAACATCACCTACACGCATCTATCATGCATAAGCTTATAGAAAGCTTAGAGGGTGGTGTAAGTGTGTACATGAGATAAGTGTCAAGTATTCAATATAATATCATAATCATACAATACCGGAAAGCCATAAATCCATAAACCATATAATGATTGAATAAGTAGAAACACTGATAAGAGTAGGAATTATCAGCGTAAAAAGAAATACTGACAAGATTATAATCATGCGATAACAGAATAAGAGGAAGTATGAATAAGTCCATAAGTTAATCAATATCAGAATACACGATATAGGACAGCTATGCAAATGGTGAGTCATAGATAATCAAATGTCGAATGACAAGGATATAATGTAATACACAATTCGAAAGAGCTAACAAATATCATCACTCTCATCTAAGTCACAGGAATACAGAAACATAACAACCCACAATGCCACACGCCGAAGATGTAATGGAATATGCAGTATATGGTGCTAATGGAATGACCATACTGGAGTGTGATGTCGAGATGATAGTACGTAGTATCGTAGGCTACGGGTCCACCACAAGGAACCTCTATCCAAACCAGTCCCATACCTATATTTGGATAGTCTGACTCAACGTGGTAAACTCCTGATTTCAGGTTAGTAGCGCGCCCAACCGAAATCCTTGCCATAATGAAGATACACAACAATTAGTTACGCACCACCAGCCCGAGTAGATAGTGAATGGATGAATGAATGAGTATGCAACTCCTACTCAGTAACCTGTAAGCACAGTAGCCTGCCAACCGCTGGTAGCTCACCCAGTGTGGTAGCTCACCCAGGCCTCAGCCCTGCCCACATCACACCCGCCCACAACAGCGTCCGCCCACGTGCGTCCACCCACATACACAATAGTGACGGGGTGTCATAATATCATGTCAGTCCTCATATCAGTACGGTTCCTCTCTGGGGAAATCACCGGGGTCTATTACACTTCACACCACCTGCCACCCCAATCAAGTGCACAACTGGATAAGTGGAAAAGACCTCACTATCCACCTATCAGTAGTCTGCCAATATCTACCCAGCTCACCGAAGCGGACCCATTCCTCAAGCTGGTCAAACTCAGCCTAGCCATGCCTACTCCCTTGGGCAGATAAGGCCGCACCCCCTTCCAACCGACCACGACACAATGGAGAGCGCAGCTATCTGGTAATCGGCACTCAACGCTCATCTACCCACTCGGTCTAGACGTTGGAGCATCCTCTGAAACTAAGAGGGTGTTTAGGGATTTTCACCCAGGGCCATCTATGACGGTCCGATGCTTGAATAGATTTTTGGTGTCCCATCTAGCCATCCATGATATGCCTGTGGAGGCTACGACCCTGATGTCACTAGGGTGTACAATAATCACAACACAATGCAAAATACATGAGTCATACAATCCAATCATGCATCAATCCTGTGCATTTCATGCGCTCATGTGAGGTAAGCTCCACCTATCAGGGAGTCTCACATCATCCTCCCCAATGACATATGCAATGGTCAATCACATCTCATAACAAACATGCAGATGATGCGAATGGGCATGTATCATGATATTATGATGTCACATACCCATAAACGGTATCAATAACCGGCGTCGATAATGTGAACTTTTAACCAACATTGCCCCCAAGGAATGACCCACATGGAATCAAATATATAATGGGCATATGGCCTCACACAAGGGCCAAATATATGAAATAGGTGGGCCCTGGTCATGGGCCTAACACATATCACAATGGGCCTTGCCCATAGACCTCAAATACATCTGGATGGGTCACACCCATGGGCCTCAGATATATCACAATGGGCCTCAAATATACTTCGCAGGTGAGTCACATACCTGGGTCTAATACACATCAGTATGGGCTACATCACATAGGCCTAATATACATCACTATGGCCAAAACCCATGGGCTTTAAATACATAATAAGTGGGCCCTACACATGGGCCTCAAATATATACCACGGGTGAGCCTCAATGGACGGGTCACCAATACAACAGGATGGGCCTAATGACATGGACCCCATAAATATATCGAATAGGCCACACCAATTGGGCCTTACATATATTGCAATGGGCCATGACCCATGGGCCTTGTATACATCACAATGGGCCTTGCAATATAGGCCTCATATATATTTAAGGTGGGCCTCAACAACGGGCCTCATACACATCAAGGTGGGCCTCAACAACGGGCCTCATATATGGCCTTAGCAACAGGCCACAAATATATCAAGATGGGCCTAATCAATCATATGGGCTAAATCAATCAAATGGCTGAGACGAGCAGGCCGATCAAATGGACCGATACAAATTGGCTGTGCGTCATGAAGTTATACTAAGCATGTTATAAAGTAATGTCCTATCTTTACAACGCAGTTGGCCTAGACGGCTTGCATACAACAAGTACGGGCCTACCAATGGGCCCTAGGGAGAGTCACAATGCGGACATTTAACCAACATTATACTCACAATGTGGACGTCAAACCAACATTGCTCCCAAGGTGTAGCCCGTAGTGAATAACATTACGTAAACCAGGTTGGGATCACACATTGTAATGGACCTTAGGTATACCCCATTGGGCCTTAAATACACCAAATGGGCCATGTCATATGGGCCTTTTACTCATCAAATGGACCACATCAATGGGTCGCACCAATGGTCCTTATGTGCATTGTAATGGGTCATAACCCGTGGGCCTTAGATTGCATCAAATGGTTCTCGACCCATGGGCCTTATACATATCAAATGGGCCTAATCTCATGAGCTTTAAAATACATCAAATGGGTCCAATCCCATGGACCTTGGAACACATCAAATGGGTCCACTCTATGGGCCTTAAATTACATCAAATGGGCCTAATCCCATGGGCCTTGGAACACATCAAATGGGTCCACTCTATGGGCCTTAAATAGTTCAACAACTAGTTACATTCATGGACCCAATTAAATTTAACTGTGTTGGGCCTCAAAAGTGCATTCATTAAGCCCAACATTTAAGGAACTAAAGGTATAAATCATTTTCTCTAAGATCTTTATAATATGGCGGGCCCCACTCCTCAAAATTTCAGCCTAAGGCCAGCATAATTATAACATGTTGCTGTCCTAAATTTGGGCACTCCATTGGAGTGGATCCAAGGCCTCTAAAACTCTGAAAATTGAGGGCCAAGGTCCCTCATCATGCATACAATGAGAGGAAATCCAAAAAGGTGGCCCACCATCAGAAGAAATATTTTTGAATTATGGTTTTTTATCAAGGCATATTGCTGGACTACACAGCAGAAAAAAATCTGGGAGTCCAACCATCTTGGCCCATTCTTTTGGATATACAAACGGGGTCACTTGAGGATGAAATTTTACAGAGTAATACTTCAATAGGTGGACCACAACCTCACAAAATTTCATAATTTTTAGATATTTTTAAGTATTTTAATTAATTTAAACAGAACAAACTGTCCAGAAAAATCAGACAGACCTGGACGTCCCAACGTGGTGGTCCAGTATGGCCCTCACCACGGTATGTACAGGGGTCTATTGGCCCTGAAATTTGGTAGGTGGGTTTTAAAATAAGTGAAATACACTCATAAAAAATTTCAAAATTTTTAGACATCTATAAATATTTTAATTCATTTACATAAATCAATCTGTCGTGAAAATCGGACTGATCTGGACACCATATTATAATGGGCCGGTCCCGTCATCACCATGGTGTGTATAGGTGTCCATTGGCCCCAAAATTTTGTAGGTGAGTCCTACCATAAGTAGGACATCCTCCTGAAAATTTTTATAATTTTTAAAATCCATAGGTATTTTAATAAATTTTAAAAATCCAACTGTCCATGGTGGAATGTTGCTGGAACAGTGCAGAAAATCTAGACTGTCCACCTCACTTGGACCACACCTTTGGGACCCCAATGAAGGTCAGTTGGGGCTGAAATTTGGAGGACATTAAGATGAGATCCACACCTTTCAGAAAAGTATATTTAATAAGTATGAATAGTTCCCCAAACAGTCCCAAAATCTGGTCCAAAAATAATCAGAAACTGTCCAGAAAATTCTGGACAACAACATGTACTTAGATAAAATTTATTATATAAGTTAAATAAAAAGGGAAATACATTAATGAACCACATACGTCAGGAAATAAAATGATGGAAAAGAAAGATAGAAGGACAATCCGGCCATAGGGAAAGGGGCTCTGCCACTATTGAGCCCTCCGAAGATCAATCACACCCGCACATCATACCTAGATTTACATTTACAACATGGATCTTACACATGCATGGCCTATAATTAAAATGCATGGTGAGGATGACATCCCCACCATGGTTATATGGTCTAGATGACCTAAACATAATATGATATGAAATAAAACTACCATGATGGGGCCCATAGAGAAAGGCCTCATGCATGGATCATGCATGCATAAGGGAGGCCATTAGGCCACAACCATGTGATTGTGTGGGATCTCCACCATTGATTGATGGGTCCTACACTTCCTTCATAAAAAAAAGAAAACATCTAGGCTATAGAAATCATATTTTTTACATCAAGAGGAGCACCCACCGTTCGATCTTCTTGCTCCTATGAGTTCCTTAGCACCTTAGCTTTGATTCCAATAGAGGAGATGGAGAATGGATGGTTAGGATGGGAGATCATGGGGTAGGAAATGGGCCACACTTGAAGTTTTAAAAGAGAGGGAGAGGCTTGGAGAATTCTCATACGTATGGGATTTCTCTCCTTAGATTTTTTTGAGTTTGAAAATGAGAAAGAGAGAGAGAGAGTTGTAAAGGGAGAGAGAGATGGGTGATGGATGTGGTGAGTGATGGGTGTAAGAAAATCTTAACTTTTGTGGCCATTTATGTAAGAAAAACATGGATGGTGTAAGAACTTTTTGACTTTGAGGGCTTTTAGTGTAAGAGAGGTATGGGCTTGTAAGAGATTCTTGACTTTTGTAGTTGCTTGGGAATGGGTGAAAGGTGATGTGTACTTGACATGTACTTGACATGTGATGGATTAATGGGATTGATGTGACACCTCGTAGAGATTCTCTTAGATTTAGCAACGCGTGGTGTTTTCTTCGGACCGAACGTTGGCCCACATCTCTTGACCAGGGTATCACCTTGGCGCGCAAGTCGCGGCATCAGAACCGCAGCGACGGCGCGATCGCTATGGTAAAGGTCTTGGGTTGAGTCAATACGGGTTGACGGCATACGAATAGGGGTCGCACGCAAATATTGGTTAAGGGTCGAAGGTTGTCAAAATTTGACCGGTAAGACCGCAGAAGTCTATGGAATGGTACAATCTAGGATACGGGGCTTACAATGATCCAAACTGTCCATCGTGTGCACGGCATGAACCTGACCATAACCACGTCACTCGTGCAGTCCTGTGCACATGTGTGTTGCACAACAACTGACACAAATAGGCCTTACAAAACCATGTTTTTAAAAATGAAAACTGCCTCCATCCCCAGCTCAGCGATCTGCGTGAGAGGAATTCCTCTCATAAAAATGTCCGTTTGATAGCATCTTAGCCATCCATTTTCTTAGGGTGTTCCTAGCAAAACCAGGGCTGGTTTTGGTTTTCACCCACCATTTTTTGGAGGCTCTTTATACCAAAATAAATTCGGGACACCCATCAACGATCCGACGGCCCTGAGAGATCTTAGGGCTCGATTTAAGCCTAACGGATGGAGTTACAATGGGTCTCTCCTCCATGTCTTGCAGCAGCTTGAGAGAAATAACCAATTTCCTTCTCCTTCCCAAACCCACCACCCAAACTCTCCTAAAGCTTTGAAAGGGGCTGTCTGTAAGCTCTCTAGGATCCATTGGGACTGTCTGGAAGGAACAAATTGGAGGCAGAGCCCCATTTTTAAAGATGCCATTAATGACAGTCATCTTCTCCATCGCTCAAAATTGGGTAAGCTCAGTTTGTGATGCCATTTTCAGGATCTCACCATCTAGTGATGGTGTTGGGAGAGAAGAGAGAAGAAAAGAGAAAGAAGGGAAGAAGAAGAAAGAAAAGAGAAAAAAAGGGAGGGTGGTGCGGCTATTGCGCTGCACCACCATGACCCACTAATTCGGTCAAGTTTGGGCCGAATCAAGCAGGGCCCATTGATATTTTCAGTCCTTCAGAGAAGTAGGAAAAGAGAGAGAGAGAGAGAGAGAGAGAGAGAGAGAGAGAGAGAGAGAGAGAGAGAGAGAGAGAGAGAACGTTGGAGTCGGGCCTTGACCCGAGCACGATTGAGTGCGTGGGGTCACTAAATCTAGTGAGACTCGAGCTAAGGTCCGGTCCAGGAGCTGCTGGTTGTTACAGTACAGTAGAGAAGAGAGAAGGTTGAGGTGAGGAAGAAGATAGAGTTGGAGGATTCAGTTTTTTATTTAGATTTTCAATCCCAGTCCTACTAGTTTGTCAAAGCTTTGTTAAGCTCTCACGCGTCTGCAATAAAGCTCATGTACGCGTCATGCATGTGAAGTGTGGCATGATAGGCACGTGATACAATCCATCCATCAGAACGACACCATTATGTTGATGCCCTTGCCCAAAAATTAGGTTGATCCACTGGTCAGGTGGGCCACAGTTTACAAAATGAATTTTATGGTTATTGAAGAACTTGGCAGAAGTTTTCCATCCCACCTGCTGGCCATGGAGTTAGGACTGATTCGCTATGCTGGGTGAGCTGGATTGCATCCACACGGTGCTGATGGGTTTTCAACAGAAAGGTGGGTGATAGAGAGAAAAAAAAAAGAGAAAGAAGAAGGTGAGATGGGTGCCTGTGTTGAGCTGAATCAACTCGACTCGAATCGAGTCAACTAGGTGAGTCAACATGTTTCCCCAATCCAGATTTGTTTCAATGCATCATTATCATTGCTAACAATGTTATTATCAGTATTGTTAATATTACCAATGATTAACCTCTTGTAGGATATTTAGGATAAAACTAGTTATGATAAACAAATTTCAATTATTAAATCATAGTGTTTCATTTATCATTCTTAAACCTTTATTAATGATAGTGGATTGCACTAATTGATGTCATCATAATGATTATTAATGAATACTAATTATAATATTAACATTGATAAATATTTCATAATTGTTAGATTAACTCTAAGATTAATAATACACCAAGTAGGGTTCAAATCCTAAGAAACCTAGCCTAGACCTAAACTCTAGGATAAAATCCTAAAGCTAAGTAATCTAAACTCTAGGTCAATACCCTGGATATAGATAGTGTGTTAGGTTTGAGCTAATTATAGAACTTCATGGCTCATGGCAGTTCATAGTGTCTAGTATCATGGCTAGATTCACTATTATCGACTATTAGCATTTGAAAATAGTTATCATGGGATTAGTATAATACTTCTTAATGTAATTAGTCCTTATTGTATTATCATTAGTAAATATTCTACTAATATTACCTATATTACCAAAGAGATTATTAGTCATTATAAAAATATTAGATAATGTTGGTATGTGCAAATATGAACTTATGAAAATATGGATGGATTAAAACTCCTATTATGATTAGTATTTGGCCCACGGTACAATAATAATAATATTATTATTATTATTATTATTATTAATCTTGGATTCAAATCCTAGGATCTAAGCATTTAACTAAACCCCTGGGATGGAACCCTAATTATATATTAAAACCTAAGATAAGTAAATTCAAAACCCTAAGCTATGATCTTCAACCCTAAGTAGTGATTAAAACTGAGACCTAATTGTACAAGTTCATGATTTTTGGTAGGATACAATTCTAAGGGCGCAAACACTTAACGACACTAGAAGGTGATTCAAAGTATGAGGTGATGATTCTTCCCCTTAAGCTTTCCATCTTCTCATTAGCTTTAAGTTATAATTTTTATTAAAATTTATAATTGGTACCTCTCTCTTATAATCACATGTGTTAACTGTTGGAATTGAATTGCTATATTATATGCTTAATGTTTATCCTGTATAATTGTTCATGAATTATTTATGGATTATTTCTGGACTTTAAACTAGTACATCAGTGGAAAACCCCCACTTATAAATGTACACTCATAATTGGGATGTAACCCGACTGGTTGTGATTAAAATGGACCTTCGGCTTAGTGGTCATTGAGTGATGGTCTAAATGGATCATGGATGTGGGCCTACCATCTATGGTTGTTGTGTCCAATGGTTTTCAAGGATAGTCCTTTATCGCATGGTTTTGACACTCACCCTATGAGGTCTATTTTGGTAATTGCCCTATGTGGCTTGTTTGATATCGCCCTATGTGGCTTTGTTCTGGTATTTTCCCTATATGGGTCTGATATTTTATACCGTGTAACCATGCCATGGTAAGCCCTATATACTTTAATATAATTGGCCACTAGTCGACAGGTTTCCATTAAACATCCTAAGATGGTAGCCTCATGGGCCAGGGATGGTGGTAATGAGACACTATGCCCGAGCTGTCGGCCTACGCTAGGCCATGTGCTCCCCGTAATGACCTTTGAGCTTATCTAAATTGGCTGGTTGTAAATGGACTAATAATAACTTGGCTAATCATGCATACATGGCACGTATTGTTCCGACTGGGTGATGTTTCCCCAGGTTCAATGATTCTGACTAGATGATGTTTCTCAGGTTCAATGATTGCATGGATGACGGCCTACTGTCCGCATGGATGAGCATCCCCAGGGTGATGATTGCATTCATACATCATGCACCTAATAAGAATGCATTTACTCTGTTTTGGTTGTTTGAATGTTTTATACTATTTCTTACCTAATGCGGCAGTATGTAATCTTGAGGGGAATTCACACTGAGTTGGCCACTCATCCATCAAATATACAACCATATAGGTAGTGCAGGTGGCTTAAGTGATATGCATTTTTAGACTTGATAAGGAGTAGGGTACGATCACCAAGGATGTATGACTGTATTTGACTGGAGGAGCTGCGTGATCTTGCGGTTTATATTTATATGCTTTCTGTTATCATTCATGTATTAAATTCTTGTAAATCTTGTACATGTTAAATTCAGAGACATTGGTTTGTATAAGTCATTATGGGCAACTTCTTGTATATTTGAATGATAATAAAAATTTTCTTTATGTCGATTTGTCCACACTATGCTTATTTGCTTACTCTAATAAAAGGAAAAAAAATGTACACTCGAATTTGACATCCTTTAAGGTTAACACTTGGGTTTTTGAGAAACGGGTTGTGTACTCGGGTCCTGAAAATTTAGAGCATTACAGGTGGTACACTCGAATTCATCCATGAAGACCTCTAAATATTTTCCAATCATGTCAAGAAAAATACTCATCATGCATCGTTAAAAAGTGGCAGGGGTGTTACACAGTCCGAATGACATCCTTCGGTAAGCAAAAGTACCAAAGGGGCATGTGAATGTGATCTTTTCTTGATCTTCAGGGGCTATCTCTATTTGATTATAGCGCGAATACCCATAAAGAAAGGAAAATATGAGTGACCAACTAGCCTTTTCAATTTGATCAATGAAGGGCAAAGCAAAGTGGTCCTTCCTTGTGACAGTATTCAATTTCCTGTAGTCAATTCACATTCTCCAACTAGTAGTGACTCTAGTTGGTACGAGTTCATTGTCGACATTAGCTATGATGGTGATTTTAGACTTTTTAGGAACCACCTGAGTTGGACTCATCCATTAGCTATCAGATATAAGGTATATGATACCCACATCTAATAGCTTAAGAACCTTAGCCTTAACCACTTCCTTCATGTTTGGATTTAATCTATACTATGGTTGCCAAGAGGTCTTTGCATTACCCTCTAGATAAATGCGGTAAGTACAAATTAAAGGATCAATTTCCTTGATATCCACAATCGACCATCTAAGGGATCTTTTACGCTCAATGAGAGTAGAGATAAGCATACTCTCTTGGTGGGAAAAAATCACTACTGGGTATGTCTCATCTTGACCTAAATAGACATATTTCAATTTAGAGGGCAACGGATTTAGGTCAAGCTTCAGTGCCTTGAGTTAGACGGTAGAGGCACTACATCAGTTTGGGACAATTTTTCAAATTGTGACCTCCACCGATTAACTTCAACTACCGACATAACATCAAGTATAGTACCTGTTTCCCTAATTATATCATCATTCAAATCATGGGAGTGGGCCAAGCACGTCTTTAGAGGGTCAGAGGATAAAGTCATCAAAGTTCTATCTTCCATGAATGAATTAATCATGTTAATATCGTGGGTATCATCATCCTCTGCCTGTTTGCTCAGATTGAAAAAAATATTGGGCTCCAATGTTATATTTCTGAAAGATAGATTCATTACTCCATTCCTACAATTAGTGATTGCATTTGATGTGGTAAGGAATGAGCGACCAAGAATGACTAGAATTTGAGTGCTCATATCAATGATGGGTTAAGTATCCAGGACGATCAAATCTACTAGGTAGTGGAATTTGTCAACCTGGACCAACACATCTTCAATTATCCCTCTCGGTACACGAATTGAGCTATTAGCAAGTTGTAATGTGGTTCGGGTGGGTTTTAATTCACCCAGACCAAGTTGTTCGTAGACCGAGTTAGGAATCAGATTTATGCTCGCACCTAAGTCTAGAAGTGCATTCTCAATTCGATAGTTCCTAATTACACAAGTGATGGTTGGGCTACTGAGATTTTTATATTTTTGTAGCACATCTTGCTTTAGTATGACACTCGCTTTTTCTGTTAAAAATATTTTCTTTTGAATATTTTGGTCATACATAGGTCTTTTAGAAATTTTGCATATGAAGGTATTTGTTTATTGACATCTATTAGAGAAATGTTGACCTTCACTTGTTTCAATACCTCTAGAATGTCCTGAGAGTTAGAGAGAGATTTTGGTGCTATCAACCGTTAGGGGAATGGAGCAACTGTTTTACTTTAAAGTTCCGGTTCTACCTCATTTGGTGCATCACTAGGTTTATCGGTCTCATCTAATCCAGGTCCTTAGGCTTCTCAACCCTTACCGGAATAGATTTATCAATTATCTTTCCACTCTTAAGATTGGTGATAGACTTAGCTTGCTCTATTGAATTTGAAGAGCCTAGTTCACTAACTCCGTATTGCGGTTTAGGATTGGGGATAATTGGGCTAGAAGCATCCCTTTCTCCATAACCGTAATGCATGAGTCTATCTTTTGTATTTGTATTGAATTTGTGAGTTCTTGTAAGGCTTGAAGAGTACTTTTCTGGATGGGCTCTTGAGGATTTTGAACCAATCCCTCTTGAGGTTTCCCTTGATTTAAGAATTGATTAGGAATTCCTTGAGGAGCAATAAATTGACCATTCCTCCAATTAAAATTTGGATGATTTCTCCAGCTGGAGTTTTATGTGTTCGAAGTGAGTCCTTTGAAAGGCCTTTTAGTAGTTATTTATGGCATTTAATTGCTCATTCAATATTTCTTGAAACATAGGTATTGTTGGGCAATTTTTAGTTGTGTGAATGTTTCAAGCACAAATACCACAGACAACTTCCTTATCCTTATCCTTCCTAAGTTTCATGGCCTTGAGTTTCCTTGTGAGACTGGCCACTTTAGCGTTGAGATCATCTTCCTCTTTCAAATGATATATTCCACCTCTCTCCTTTGATTGAATGGGCTTATATGTGATGTTCGTTCTTGGGGAGATTGAAAGTGCACCTGTTAGTGTGTTGAGTCAGTCGGACTACAGAGACTCACAGGAAGAGCAATTCAAGTGCCTGCCTCAACCGGATGTGTGGAAGCTCGCCATAGGTAAATCATAGCCTCACACCCCATGTCCCAAAACACCAGGTGATTAAAATCCTTAAAAATAAGTTAGAACATATGAGGATTTTTAGGTAAGTGAACTTTTTCAAACATCAGAAAATCTTTAAGTTTGCTTTCCCTGTCGATTGTATCGATACACATTTCGATATTATCGACCTACGCTGTCGATGTCCTCGACTCTTGATCGATACTATCGATAAGAGGACCAAAAGTGTCCAGCAACCGCATACTCATCTGGATGGATTTATCGATATATCGATACATCCATCAATATCATCGATATTAAAAAATCGAGCCCATTAGAAGTGGCTTGATAATATTAACAGGTAGATTTTCAGCGCCCCTATTTTTTTTCAAGAAAATCACTGTGCTTAGATATATCGACGTCTTTCCCGATTCAATCTGAATTCAAATATCGATCATATCGGAAGGACATCGATCATATCGATAGTGGGCATGCATTTATTCCAGCAAATATTTCAGGTTGTTTTTAACTTTGATCGGGGGCCACTCAAGGAAATCAATATTCTTATGTCAATGCAATCGAGGTCTAGTTGATTGGATCAAGAATGGACAAAAACTGTCCAGCGAGCTTATAAGTAAATCTGTACGATTTATCGATCCCATCAACATGGCCTCCGATATCAACGATATGCAAATTCTGATGACATTGGTTGTTCCCCGATCATATCCTAAAAACCTGAAATATTTTAAAACTGGTCTCTCTCATGCTTCAAATGTAGATAGATTAATCCTAGTATCGATGGAATCGGAGTTCAAAATCTAATGACATCGACACTAGTATCGATCCCATCGACTAGCTAGCAAAAGGTTTCAAAAGCATATGACATTTGAGTTTGTGTTATCGAGTGGACAATCGATCTCATCGAGAGTATACGCTCGATGATATTGATCCTGCTCGATGATATCGAACTCTGTCATAAATATGACTGATTTATATCTGTTGGAACCTTTTGCCTATATAAAGAGAGACTTATCCATACTGCTGGTAGAGAAAGAAGAGAGTGCTTTTGTGTGTTTTATCTTTAGATCATATACCCAAAGCCCTTTCTCTTACGGGAGTTCATCTTCCAATCCACTCTCATTCATTGACATTCAATAGAGTGAATTGGGAAATGAACTTCCGCATTTAAGGATCCTCCAACAACTATCTTAATAGCATATCATTAAGCTGGGATGCCTTGAATGAATAGATAACATGAATCACTCTATCTTCTTTATAGAAAAATTCTAAGAGAGTGGATTTTCGTCTTAACCTTGAACCAACCCAAAGCCAAGTACTGGTACATCTTTTATGTTGCGGATTTAGGAAGCCAAAGACTCTTCAACAACAAGGAGGAGATCTTCGTCATTGCGCTGAATGAGACTCATTAACTTATCTGTAAGTATCTAGAGTCCATAGGACACTTGTGATCATTTTTTTCTAGGATTGGGTCTTAAGTGTTGCTCACCCTTTGAAGTCCTTATAAAAGGCCTCCGGCAGGAGTTTACGTAGGGGGTGCGTTGTGTGGACCCTTGCTCTTTAAAGAGCATAAACATCTGGTTAGGAGTGAACCAGTAAAACTCCAGGGTTAGAGGTGAAGCGAGTAGAAACCTCTATGTAAAGGTTGAAGGTGAACCTGATTTAAAACCTTAGGCTTGAGGTGAACCCAGGGAAACCTCCTTAGTGAAATTCGGTACACTCAAGGGCTAAGTGCGGCAGCCAGGAGTGGAGTAGACAAGTAGATGAACCTCTATAAAAATGACTGTGTTTGAGATTGTTATTGTCTTTCATTTATGTGATATTCCTTATATGCTTTTATATCTGATTGTCTGAGATCATACCTCATACACACTCACAGTCATATCCATCACAATCTTGTTTACAATTTGTTTATCTTTCAAAAAGTTTGTGATTCGATCCTCCACAAGGCTTGGAAGCCAGTAGAGTTACATTTGAGTAATCCTGATAATTGTATATCTGATAGGATTAGTGTAATAGGATTTTAAAATACATTGTAAAACTTTAAAAAGTCCTATTCACCCCCTCTAGGATATATTGGCATATTCCTACTTTAGCTCAAGCGGTCTTCACCGCTATTTCAATTGGTTCAGAGCGGGGTCTCTCTTTAAGGGGTTCATCGCCTAAAGAGTGATCTTGACTGAAGTTTAGGAATATGGCCAAAGGAGAGGGCTCATCGGTCACTAGACCTCTAGTATTTGATGGTTCAAATTATGCATACTGGAAGGTGAATGCACTACTTCCTGAGATCTTTGGATCATGATGTTTGGGATGCAGTTAAAAAGGGTTATGTGTTACCATCTGAACAAATCGTACTTGAAGATGACACTATCATTACAAAACCTAAACCCAAAGAAAAGTGGACGACGTTCAATAAAGAACAACGAACTGCTGAAGAAAATTCAATGAACGACATCTACTGTGCCGTGTCTTAGGATATATTCAATCAATAAGTATGTGTGAGACATCCAAGGAAGCATGAGATCTACTAGAAATAACCCATGAAGGCACAAGCACTGTGAAGAGGTCTAAATTACAACTTCTGATTTCACAGTTCGAAAATCTTAAGATGGAAGAGCATGAGAATTTATGGAGTTTTTCACCAAGTTGAATATTATTTGTAACTCCATGGGTGGATTGGGAGAAAAAGTTCTGGTACCAAAAATATGTAGGAAAATCTTAAGATCCCTATCGAAACGGTTTAATCCTAAAGTAACAACAATTGAGGAGTGTAGAAATATTGATGAGATGAAAGTAGAAGAACTAGTAGGTTTCCTACAAACTTTTGAACTACACTTCATACAATCCCAAAAATAAAAAAACACTGTCCTAAAAACTTCTAAGAAATCAAAACATGAGGATAGTGAAAGTGAAAAAGAAGATGAAGATGAGGAAGTGGCTTTGCTGGCATAGAGATTCAGAAGATTCTTTCAAAAGAATCGTAATCGTCGCTCTAGATGTAGAAAGGCGAATAACAAACCTTCTACAGGAAAATTTGAGAAAAGAACTAAAGAACCACAATGCTACGCCTGTCGGGAGTATGAACACCTATCTACCAAATGACCAAACAGAAAAACCAAGGGCAAGGCAATGGCCACCACGTGGGATGATACAGAGGAGTCAAATTTAGAATCAAGCGACTCAGAGAGCGATAGAGACCGAAAATCCTTAAAAATGCTTATGGTCTCCACTGCTTTGATCATTCCAACTGAATTTGAGGAAGAAAGTAAGCTACTGAATCATTTCCATCTGACAATGAGGAAATTGAAGAAGAGGAAGAAAGAGAACAAGATGAATTACAAGACGCTTACAATCAACTTTACATTCTTAGTGTCAATATTGTCAAAAGTCTTGGAATAGCTGAGAAAAAAAAGGAATTGCTGCAAAATGATTTGGATGAAACTCTAGAAATCAATACTCATCTAATCAATGACTTGCAGCAACATCACTCAGATAATGATATACTTAAGAGAATTAATTCTTTTCTTAAATCTGAATTCGAAAAACTAAACAAACAGGTTGAGCAGTTAAAAGATGAAAATATGCTCCTTCAAAATGAAAATCACACACTCCTGTTTGATTTAGAAGAATCTAGAAGAATTGTCAAGATAAACTGTAAGTTTTCCCAAAATGGAGAAAAACTGGAAAGACTGTTGGGAATGGAAAAATCGGGGAATGATAAAGGTGGGATAGGATATGAAAAATATAAGACTGGATGTGCAACTCTTAGAACTGAAAAATTTGCTGCCTCTGGAAGCAAAACCAGAAAGACTCCAGTATGTCATGTGTGTGGTGATGTGGGTCATTATGAGTTTGAAAGCATAACACCTAGATGGACTTTACGTAACTCTGATCAAAACCACATTGGTATATTCAAATCAATCAGAGAAACTCAAAATGTTAAAAGTCCACCTAGGAGAAACACTTATCCATCACCACCTAAAGAAAAAGACAGAGTAAAGAAGTCTACCTCAAAATGGATAATTAAAGAAAAGAAAAATTGTCTTGCTACTCAGTCAAATCAGTTATCAGGCAATGACACCAAGTGGTACCTAGATAGTGGTTGCTCAAGGCATGTCATAGGTGATAAATCCCTTATGTCAAACTATTAGAATCTGTACAATGGGTTAGTCACCTACGGAGATGGAACCACTGCTAAAGTAATTGGACAGAGTATCATAAAAGGGATTAATCTGCTTATAAATGAGAATGCTTTCTACATAAAAGTCTTGACACATAATCTCCTAAGCATATCTCAGATCTATGATAATGGGCATGTGGTCAAATTCCACAAACGAGAATGTAAAATCCTAAATCAATCAGGAAAATCAGTAATGAAGGGTCATCGCACAAACAACCACTCCTACATTATCAGAGACAAAGAACAGATTGATGCCTAGAAGGACTGGGCATAGAAAAATTTGTCTAGATTACGCATCTAGATCTAGATAATGGCTGAAAAGATGCAATTCTGCTGAGCTCTAAATGAAATATCTAAGGTTCCAGACCTCCTTTTGTATATAAACAGTCAAATGTTTATACTTTTGTGTGTACAGAGATTGTAGATTATTTTGCTAAGTATATCATTATCTCATAGAAATTCTAGAAGTATGCTTGAAAAATCGTCTAAATTTTGAAACTAGAAAATCATTCACCTTGGATATGACTTTCCGATTATATTGAACAATGGTCAATATGATATATGACTCCTTAGAAGGTGAACAGGCACATGATCGAGGATGATATCGAAAAGAGAATCGATGAAATCGAACCAGAGTTCATTGATGCAGTCGAAATACGTATCGATAATATCGATGATTACTGCCAAATAAAAGGGCTGTTGAGCGAAAAATTTTACTTTTTACAGTAGTCAGTCCTGTCTCCCTACCTCGATTTTTCGTTTGGTCTATTTGCTCGAAGCCTTGATGAGAAACTCTCAGCATCCAAATGAAGCTAGGAAGATGGATAAAGGAAAAGTTAAGGCTCTCTCAGCAAAATCTTCCAAGATTAAGAAAGGGAAAAATACTACACCATCTCAAAACCAATCTGATTGGGAACAAGTTACGATCGTTGATCGTACCATTCTCCCTAATGCTATCAAGCCCTATGGGGTAGATCTCATGATGGAAGCTATTGGGTGGAAGAATATGCTTATCATGGGTGGTCCATATCAGTTTGAAATGATCCAACAGTTCTTCAACTGCTATCATATTGTCCAAGTTTATCCACTATGTATGCATCTGGAATTCATGCAACACACCAAGCAGATTACTCTAACAATTCTTAGTCGTGTTCTAAACATTAAGGTGACACAAATCCCTATCACTAATAGAAATCTAAATGAATTGAGTAGATGGGGGGAAATTACTCGAGCACTGTGCCAAGATCTGACTATTCCTAGAAATGATGACAATATTCTTCAGGTTAAACATCTAGGAATCTTATTTAGAATCCTTCACAGTATCTTCAGTACGAATGTGTACCCATGTAATGCCAATGACACATACCTGAGTCCTTTTGTGCTAAATGTCCTGTATGATGTCTATCAAGAAGTCCCTGTATGTCTACCAACTCTCATTCTAGATCAACTAATTAAGGTAGTCAAAAGTGACCATCTTGAAATACTGCCTTTTTCGTCCCTTGTCTACAATCTCGCACACTGGGCAGGACTGTCGAAAATAACAGATAAGGTATATCCTAAGGTATGGTTCAACCATGATGCAGTCCAACAGGTGTATGTCTCTTTCTCATCTCATACTAAGAACCCTTCACCTGTTGGAGACAGTGGTCTCGTGCCTAATGAAGAAACTCTCTGGGGATCCAACCGAACTCCTGAATATAGTCCAGCTTTAGTCACTAATCCTCAACGTCATAAACTCGAGCGCCATTTTTTAAACAGTCTCACTGGAATTGATGAGCGGCTCCATCACTACGAGCAATGACTGTAAGGAATAGAAAACATGATGGAAGCTCTTCAACATTCTATGCAACAGATTCTTAAGCTGCTAAAAACTGGTGGGCCTTCTATATGTTAAAAGAAGAAAATTGTTTCGGAGGAGAAGTTTGTCTAGCTATGAATACTAGTTTTTGCACTCATTCCTGTTTATTCATTTTGGGTACCCCTACATGGGCCTGGTATTTATGTTTGATGGTTGATAGCTATAACATCCCGAAAATCGGGGGTCGAGTAAAAACCCAACTCCCGAGTTCCAAAATGTTATTTATGCAACATAGATAATATTAGATGCATGTTGTCACTAAACAAGCATTAAACAAGATTGAGATTAAGCCAAAACAACATATCATACTCCAGAGACAGTTAAATTTACAAGCGAAAGACTGTGATAGTATGTATAACATATATAAACTGTTGTATGTCTCCAGAGTGTGAACATGTTACCAGGTTATATACATACATGTATACTCCAAAAATAAACAAAAAGAATATACATGAGTGCTTTAAAAATATAAAATGACCAGTGTCCAGGCATCAAATCAACCTCCCTGTAATCCCGTCAATCTGAACCCACATAAAGGAGGGATCCTCCTCATCATTATCAAGTCCAGCTCCGCTTCTCAAGCAGCGCCATCATCTACAACCAAAATAGGGACTGGTGGGTGTCCGAAAATACCATCCCGTAACGTGGGAGTGAGTAGCTAACTCAGTGGAATAATAGAGCAAAGATTAGCATGCTCTCAAATCAATCACGCGATAATAGTAAAGCAATAAATCAAACATTCCTAATACTGTTGTTAATGCAATATGACGTGACATGATGGATGCCCTCACCGATGATCTCCCTCATATGGCACCATCTTACGCCCGCGACATGCTTTCTTCCCACAATGCTCCACATCTTCCAGACACATGCAATGTGATGGTGATATGATTACTGAGTTATTATTAGTCCATTCATACAGCAGGATTGGGAAACTAAGGTACTTCCCTTATATCAATCCCAACACAGATCCTATCTAGAGTCGTCACTCTTAGTAATCTCATACGATGTATATTTTGTAGGACGCTGCAAGGGCTGTCAGGGCTATTGCTCGCACTCGTTGCACCGCTCCCCCATCACCTTATCAATACAGGCCTACTGTACTCTCATTGCTACCGAAGGGTCGTCGCCTCCCGTAGACTTAGAATACACTGCGGTCACTACAAAGGGTTCGTCGCCTGATCAGTGTAGGCCGAAAGCAAGAATATAGTGTCCCATACCACCATAATCTGCTCACGAGTTATAGGTGCTCACTGGTCACTACGGGGAGGTTTGTGGCCCCAACGTAGGCCGACAGCTCAACCACGGTGTCCCATACCACCATGCCCGGCTCATGAGTCTTTGTGGATCAAGGTACCATGGTTGACGGGGTTTTCAATGGTAAGTTTAGTACCCTAGGTTCAAGCAGTTATGACACATACATGGTGAACATACAATGGCCAGTCGGGTTACTTGACGGGCTCGACTAGCATGAGCGCATCTCAAGCTGAGCAACATGAAGTGCATAAAATACATCACGTGGCCTAACCACTGCCGACAACCAAAACACGACTCGCGTTCATCGACGCGTCATTCGTGGCAAAGATAAGCCAACCATGAATTTATTCGGTTACTAACTGCCTGGACTAAGTATAGCCCCAATCATTTGTGAATCCACTTTATCAATCATATAAGAGTAATGGAAATGAAATACAACAATATGAGCAAGTTAACACATGTTATAACATACAACTTAAGTAAATCATCTAACACATGCATTTCATACATATAATGAAATCATACATATAGCCAACATGAAGGAAATCATTTACATCAATGTATTATTTGAGAATTCAATCTCAAACTGATTCACAACACCATTTAATTCAATACATACTAATACAAACATTTATACAAACACTTAGTCTACACACTTAAGTCTACATATAGTATGTCGACTCAAAGTGTGCATTTGGGTGAATCTCTTCGCCAAACAGATTGTGTACGCATTCCTAGTATCCTAAGGTAACAAAAAGCCATGTCAATTATTTTAGCAAAATATGGATGTTTACGGTATTTCCTACAAATGACTAAAATGCCCTAAATCTCATATTTTTCATCTGCTTACGAAACAGGAAACGGACAGCATGTTGTACATGTCAAATGGCATTATCGTCGATAATCTACTATTAAACAACATTGAAAGCGTTGAAAATAGCCAATCAAAGAGTCTAAAATCCACACCTTTTGTCATAGGAGTGTATCGTTTCGAACGGAGCGTATACGCTTCGTCTACGGCGATCAGGCAACCTAATGCACACGTACATCAGCTACTTTGCCATTTGAATCAAAGAAATCCCCAAATCAGCAATTGGTTAGGGTTTTCCTTACCTAGAAGTGCGTTGGAATCATCGGGAAAGAGATTGGAGTGCGTCTCTTAAGCACGTGCAGCAGCAGCAGCAGGTGGCAGGAAAATCTCTCCCACCTTCTCTCATAAACTCTCACTTTCTCTCTCACTCTTGCTAGGCTTTCTAGAAAATTCAGATGGGTGAGAGGAGTGAGGGCTTAAAGCCCTTATATAACCTAATTTCTTCCCAAATTAGGCTTGGGAACAATATTTACTTGAGGTCTAATCAATTCGGGGCTGTTCTGGTCCAAAAGAGCATTTCTGGAGGTCCCCTGGCCAAATGCGGTCGGACTTAAGCTCATGCATACTAAATCTAGCACACATCAAGTTTTCAGACCGAAAGAGTTCGCAGATCGCACGTAGCGGTCCAATTTCAGTTCAGCGGTCATCGCACCTAGATCAGGTCTACAAGTCTCATGATATGAAAGAGAAATTTTTCCTGATCCGAGGGTGTAATTTGGATGAATTCTGACGGTCAGAACGCTTAATAATAACGAGCCAAGTCACGTGCCAGATTTGGATTAAAATTTCTAAATCCAACCCTATTCTCACTCTCTTCACTCCAGGCTCAATGAAATAGCCTCTGAACGTCGGTTGGCCTTAATTTTCGAAACGATTGTCAAGTCCAACAAGGCGGTCATAATTGTCTAAGATTGTAGGTATCAGAATTTCGACGCGCGGTCTAGATCCAATATAAAGTTTCAAAGAGTTCCTGAGAGCAAACGGGTTTAGAGTTTGATCCTAGGTTTCAGGGTATTATAGCACCATGGATTCTACAAGTTTTGGGTCTTGTAGAACGTATTTAAAGTGGTCAGGGACAATTTCACAGCAACTCCAGCGTAGCGCTAGCTAACTTACGCTTAATTTCTAAAGGAATTAATCCTAAGTGATTTCTTTGGCTATGGAATTAGGTTCTGAGCGATTTTCCAGGTGTTTTAGTTGACCCATTGCCTAAGGACGTCTAATCCCAGGTTGGAAAAAATCCGAGGTATTACAATAGCTTACTGCTGTCTGGGGTAGTATGTTTTTGGGATAAATGATTTTGGATGAATGCTACTCAACTACCAAACTAAGAGGCATTTCTTCTTCGATATTTTGCTACATATGGTTGAATCTAACTCTCATTTTTACTGCCTCCCATTTCCTTGGTTAAATGGAGTATTTGATATGGATTGCATATGTTTTTCCTAATTATCTTATCTAATTTTGTCAGATTATCTTATCTGATTTTGTCAAGTTTTATTTCATGCATTCATGCTACCTGCCAATGATGTATGCTTAACACTGTTGAAAATCTTTATACATCTATTTGTAAGTATGTTCTCCCATATGCCTCCTTCACAACTTCAGTCAATATCTACTACTTCATCTTTGTCAATGACTGACAAAAAGGGGAAGAAAAGTTAAAACACCCAGTGTGGAAAATTGGATATTTACTCTTATATGTTGCAGGGGTAAGGGGGAGTAACTGCACCAAGAAAGGGGGAGTTTTACAGAAAGGGGGAGCAAATACTGGTTACGTACATGGCTGTATTAGAATTTACAAAATTGTGTAAAAGCATGTACACACAATTTAGGATGTGTATGTTTAGAAATTATCCTAGGGTGTTTTGGTATTTTGTCACGTAATCGACAAAGGGAGAGATTGAAAGTGCACCTACTAGTGCCCTGGTTTGTCAATAACCGTGTGTGTTGAGTCAGTTGGACTACAGAGCCTCACAGGAAGAATAATTCAAGCGCGTACCTCAATCGGATATGTGGAAGCTCGCCATAGGTAAATCATAGCCTCACATCCCATGTCCCAAAACATCAGGTGATTAAAACCCTTAAAAACAAGTTAGAACATATAAGGGTTTTTGGGTAAGTGAACTTTTTTAAACATCAGAAAATCTCTTAGTTTGTTTGCCCTGTCGATTGTATCGATACAAATTTCGATATGATCGACCTGCGCTGTCGATGTCCTCGACTCTTGATTGATACTATCGATAAGAGGACTACAAGTGTCTAGCAACCACATACTCATCTAGATGGATTTATCAATATATCGATACATCCATCAATATCATCGATATTCAAAAGTCGAGCCCATCGGAAGTGGCTCGATAATATCGATAGGCGGATTTTCGCGCCCCTTTTTTTAAGAAAATCACTATGTGCTTCGATATATCGATGTCTTTCCCAATTCAATCTGAATTCAAATATCGATCATATCAGAAGGACATCGATCATATCGATAGTGGGCTCGTGTTTCTTCCAACAAATATTTTAAGTTATTTTTAACTTTGATCGGGGGCCACTTGAGGAAATCAAAATTCTTATGTCGATGCTATCGAGGTCTAGTCAATTGGATCAAGACTGGAAACAAACTGTCTAGCAAGCTTATAGGTAAATCTATACAATTTATCAATCCCATCAACACGGCATCCGATATCATAGATATACAAATTTCGATGACATCGGTTGTTTCCTGATCATATCCTAAAAACCTGAAATATTTCAAAACTAATCTCTCTTATGCTTCAAATGTCGATAGATCGATCCCAGTATCGATGGAATCAGAGTTTGAAAATTGATGACATCGACACCAGTATTGATCCCATCGACCAGCAAGCAAAAGGTTTCAAAAGCGTATGACATTTGAGTTTGTGTTATCGAGTGGACAGTTGATCCCATCGAGAGTATATGCTCGATGATATCGAACTCTGTCATAAATATGACCATTTTGTATCCCTTGGAACCTTTTCCCTATATAAAGAGAGACTTGTCCATATTGCTAGTAGAGAAAGAAGAGAGTGCTTTTGTGTGTTTTACCTTTAAATCATATACCCAAAGCCCTTTCTCTCACGGGAGTTCATCTTCCAATCCACTTTCATTCATTAACATTTAATAGAGTGGATTGGAAAATGAAATTCTGCATTCAAGGATCCTCTAGTAACTATCTTAATATCATATCATTAAGCTGGGATGCCTTGAATAAATAGATGACGGGAATGTAACGCCTTGAAAAAATCCGTACTGAGACTCGAGTATAACTCGACCAGAAATCACGTAGGATTAATTCCTTTAGAAATTAAGCATTAGTTAGCTAGCGCTACGCTATAGTAGCTATGAAATAGTCCCTGAACACTTTAAATACGTTCTATGAGACCTAAAACTTGTAGAATCAATGACGCTATAATATCCTGAAACCTTGGATCAAACTCTAAACCCGTTTTCTCTCAGGAACTCCTTGAAACTTTGTATTGGATCTAGACCGTGCGTCCAAAGTCTGATACCTACAATCTTAGACCGTTATGACCGCTTAACTAGACTTGACAATCATTTCGAAAATCAAGCCCAACCGATGTTCAGTGGCTATTTCATTGAGCCTGGAGTGAAGAGAGTGAAAAAATGGTTAGAATTGAAAATTTTAATCCAAATCTGGCACGACTTGGCGCGTTATTATTAAGTGTTTTGACCGTTAGAATTCAGCCAAATTTCCCCCTCGGATCAGGAAAAATTTTTCTTTCATATCATGAGACTTGTAGACCTGATTTAGGTAAGACGACCGCTGAACTGAAACTGGACTGCCATGTGCGATCTGGGAACTCTACCGGACTGAAAACTTGGTGTGAGCAATATCTAGTGACCATGAGCTTAAGTCCGATCGCGTTCGGCCGGAGGACCTACCAAAACACTCCTTTGGATCGGAACAGCCCCGTTTTGGTTATAACTTAAGTGTACCTTGTTCCCAAGCCTAATTTGGGAAGGTTTTAGCCTATATAAGGGCCTTAAACTCTCACTTATCTCACCCATCCGAATTTGCTAGAAACCCTAGCTAGTGAGAGAGAGAAAGTGAGAGATTGTGAGTGAGTGTGGAAGAGATCTTCCTGCCGCTTGTACTAGTTCTTGCACGTGCTAAAGCAAGGCGTTCAAATCATTTTCCCGGTGATTCCAACGTACTTCTAGGTAAGGAAAACCCTAACCACTTGCTGATTTAGGGATTTCTTCGATTCAAATAGTAAAGTAGCTTATGTACTTCTGCATTAGGTCGTATTGACGCTATTGACAAAGCGTATTCATTCCATTCGAAACGATACACATCTAAAGCGAAAGGTGCGGATTTTAGATGCTTTGATTAGCTGATTTCAAAGCTTTCAATGTCGTTTAATAGTAGATTATCGATGACAACGCCATTTGACATGTACAACATGTTATCCATTTTTCGTTTTGTAAACGTATAGAAAATATGAGATTTAGGGCATTTTAGTCATTTGTAGGAAATACTTTTTACATCCATATTTTGCTGAAATGTTTGCCATGGCTTCTTGTCATGTTAGTATATTAGGAATGCGTGCATGATTGGTTTGGCGAAGAGATTTTCCCTAATGCGCACTTTGAGTCGACATATGCTATGTAGACTAAAGTGTGTAGACTAAGTGTTTGTATAAATATTTGTATTATTATGTATTGAGTAAATGGTATTGTGAAATAGTTTTGAGATTGAATTCTCAAGTAATACGCTGATGTAAGTGATTTCCATCATGTTGGCTTATGTATTGATTTCATCATATATATGTAATGCATGTGTTGGATAAATTGTTTAAGTGGTATGTTATAACATGTTTCAACATGCTTATATTGTTGTAATTCATTTCCATTTCTCACATATAATTACTAATGTTGACTTACAAATGTTTAGGGCTATGCTTAGTCCAGGCAGTCGGTAACAGAGTAAATTCGTGGTTGGCTTATATTTGCCAAGATGGACGCGTCGATGGACGCGAGTCGTGTTTTGAGTTAGCAGCAGTGGTTAGGCCACACGAAGTGTTTCACGCACTTCATGTCGTTCGACTTGCGATGCGCTCGTACTAGTCGAGCCCGTCAAGTAACCCGACTGGCCGTTGATTGTTTACCTTGTATGAGTCATAACTGCTTGAACCTAGGGTACTGAACTTACCATTGGAAACCCTGTTAACCATGGTACCTTGATCCATAAAGACTCATGAGCCGGGAATTGTGGTATGGGACACCGTGTCCGAGCTGTCGGCCTACGCTGGGGCCACGAACCTCCCCGTAGTGACCAGTGAGCACCTATGACTCGTGATCCGATTGTGGTGGTATGGGACACTACATTCGAGCTGTCGGCCTACACTGATCAGGTGACGAGCCCTTTGTAGTGACCGTGAGCATATTCTGAGTCTACGGGAGGCGACGACCCTTCCATAGCAATGAGAGTACATTAGGCCTGTATTGATAAGGTGATGGGGGAGCGGTGCAACTAGTGCGAGCAACAGCGCTGACAGCCCTTGCAACGACCTACAAATATAACATCGTATGAGATTACTAGGAGTGACGACCCTAGACTGGATCTGTGTTGGGATTGATATAAGCAAGGTACCCTAGTTTCCCAATCCTACTGTATGAAAAGGATTAATAACAACTTGGTAATCATTATCCATATCGCATTGCATGTGTATGGAAGATGTGGAGCACTGCGGGAAGAAAGCATGCCACTGACGCATATGGTGCCGCATGGAGTATGTCGGTGAGGGCATCCATCATGTCATTTCATGCATACATTAACAACAGAATTTAGGAATGATTGTTTTATTGCTTTACTATTATCGCGTGATTGATTTGAGAACATGCTAATCTTTGCTCTATTATTCCACTGAGTTGATCACTCACTCCCACGTTACGGGATGGTGTTTGAGACACCCACCAGACCCTGTCTTAGTTGCAGGCGATGCGGCGATTCAGGATGCAGAGCTAGACTACGACGAGGACTAGGACGAGTTCTCGTATATGCAGTTCGCTGACGGCTTTGCATAGGTGGCCTGGATTGGCGGGACTTCATAGTTGGACCTTATGACATTTTGATTTTTATTTTATTACATGTATATGAGACTCAGAGATGTATTCATACTTTGGAGACAGTTTGAGTTTATTTTATTTTTATACGGTGATATATATATCTTTCAGTCTTCCGCTTGCGTTTTATCACTGGATCTAGAGTATGAATTGCAGTTTTTCTATAATCTTACTCATGTGAATGCTCTAACTCAGTCAACATTGAATCATAATCATATTTGTTGCATAAGTGATGGTCTGGAACTCGGGAGTTGGGTTTATACACGACCCTTGATTTTCAGGGTGTTACAGGGAATCACTCTATCTTCCTTATAGGAAATTTCTAAGAGAGTGGATTTTCATCTTAACCTTGACCCAACCTGTATCCAAGTACTGGTACATCTTTTGTGTTGTGGATCAAGGAAGCCGAAGAATCTTCAATAACGAGGAGATCTTTGTCATTACGCTGAATGGGACTCGTCAACTTATCTGTAAGTATCCAGAGTTCAGACGACACTTGTGATCATTCCTTTTTAGGATTGGGATTTGAGTGTTGCTCACCCTTTGAAGTCCTTGTAGGAGGCCTCCGGCAGGAGTGTATGTAGGGGGTGCATTGTGTGGACCCTTTCTCTGTGGAGAGCATAAACATCCGGGTGCGTTGTGTGGACCCTTGCTCTTTGGAGAGCATAAACATCTGGTTAGGAGTGAACCAGTAAAACTCCAGGGTTAGAGGTGAACCGAGTAGAAACCTCTATGTAAAGGTTGAAGGTGAACCTGATTTAAAACCTTAATTTTTAGGTGAACCCAGGGAAACCTCCTTAGTGAAATCTGGTATACTAAAGGGTTGAGTGCGGCAGCCAGGAGTGGAGTAGACAAGTAGTCAAATCAATATAAAAATGACTGTGTTTGAGATTGTTATTGTCTTTCATTTGTGTGATATTTCTTATATGCTTTTATATATGGTTGTCTGAGATCACACCTCATACACACACAGTCATATCCATCACAATCTTGTTTATAATTTGTTTATCTTTCAAAAAGTTTGTGATTGGATCCTCTACAAGGCTTGAAAGCCAGTAGAGTTACATTTGAGTAATCTTGATAATTGTATATCTAATAGGATTAGTGTAATAGGATTTTTAAATATATTGTAAAACTTTAAAAAGTCCTATTCACCCCCCTCTAGGACATATTGGCATATTCCTACTTTAACTCAAGCGGTCTTCATTGCTATTTCGGAAATGTCCGATGATTGTACGGTTTCAACAAGTTTATCAAAGTAATCCCATATTTGATCGACATCTTGTTCAGGAATTCCCCATTACACATCGTCTCGATAAATTAACACATGGAAGATGTTAGTCATTCATTTTAAAAATTAGTTATGCATCACGTTTCAAAACCGTGTTGTGGTCATGAAGTGATAAGATCTTTGAATTGCTTCCAACATTGGAAGAATGTTTCATATTCCTTTTGGACGAAGTTCATGATCGACTTTCTAATAGTGTTCATTTTATGATATGGGAAGAATTTATTTATGAACTCCCTTGTCATGTCATTCCATCTGCCAATAGATCATGGACGTAGTGAATGTAACCACGTCTTAGCCTTTACTTTCAAGGATAAAGGAAAGATTTTCAGTTGGATTGTGCCTCAGACACATTAGGAAAGTATAAAGTGGTTATGATCTCGTCAAAAAATTTTGAGTGTAAATATGGATTTTCATATTCAAGCCCAAGGAGCTTTGGAAGGAGTTGGATCACTCTTGGCTTGATGTCTATGTTTCCTATATTTTTTGGAAAAACCATACAGGAAGGGGAGCTTACCCCCGCCGGTTATAAATAGTCTCATAAAGTACGAGGTGGGGGTGCTTGATGCACCTCATTTTCATCTTAAATTTCCCTAACTCTAGGTTAGGGAGGATTTGGAGGTTGATTGGCCGATTGATTAGCAGCCATAACTTCAGTTAACTCTGTAATCTTGAGTGGTGTCTAATTCGGTGATGGATAGATAACCCCCTAACCAATCCTCCTTCACTCAAGAGATGTCGAGTGTTATCACAGACCCACTTGGGCATGAAACACTCTCATCCCTCAAGTCAGAATATTACCTAATACCTAAAAACAAAAGATAAAATGAGAAAAATAGAAAGAGATTAGCAAATTAGAAGTTTCTGTATTGGGATCCTTTAGAAGAAGAAGGAAAGAAAATTAGTTTTTAAAAATAAAAAAAAAGGAAAGCAAACTCATTTCTAAAAAAAAATTATGAAAGTTTTTTTTAAATAAAAAGTTTGTTTCTAAAAATAAATTAGGAACGTTTCTATCCTAGAATTAGAAAGTAAATAAGTTTCTAAAAATAAATTAAAAAAAATCCTAATCTAAAAAATAGATAGTAAACAACCCTAATCTTAACCTAATTATAAAACTAGTTAATATCAGAAAAATGCAACCGTTAGTCCTCGACAATGGTGCCAAAAACTTGTTCACAACCTCAAGTGTTGGGTCACGATGCAGTAATAATCTCGGTGAGACCAAGGTCAAATCCACAGGGACTAATATCGTGTGTATTCTAAAAGTAACTAGAAATAGAACTAGAAGAAGATGTGAATTTAAATATGAAATTAAAGAGAATAATTGTGAAGTGTTTAATTAAAAACTTAAGAATTTAAAGGTGGGAATTAGGGTTTCCAAGGATCCACTTGTAGCAATTAGGGTGATACTGTGCTTGATTCAAGGACACAACTGGAATCAGATTCCTATATGTCCAATTGGAAGATATAATAATTAAGATTAAATATGAACTTTGATTGATCTAATTCTCAATGGATAAGAGTTGTGAGGACTGCAAGTGATTCCATCACCTAACCATGCCCGGGAGATTATGGCAAACAACAGGATATACCAATCCCACAATCAATTATAGTAGAATTATGAAGATTAGAAAGGATTCCATTATCCAACCATGCCCAAGTAACAATGGTGAACAACAGGATTTCCTAACTTATAATATCAAAGCATGAAAAGAAAATACTCAAAGCTATTGCAGATCTATTATAATTTGAGTCACAACAAACCATTAAAATCTGAAAGTATTCCTTAAATATCAAATTAGAATCAAAGACAGTTCAACATAAACATGAATCAAAGTAATAGAAACATCTCATCACGCTACAAGCTTCACCTCTTAGCCCTAGCTAAGAGGTTTAGCCAACCATAAATATGATTGGATCTAAAACCCTAGAAGAAAGCATGAAAAACTAAGGAAGACAAAAGAAACACACTTGGCGATGACTCTCCGCCTTTGTGCTTCGATCCTCCAAACCATAGATGATGCTTAGGGATGCCCTTGGACTCCTATTTATAGTTGTGCAACGCCTCCTTTCGCACCGACTTGAAAAAATCCAGAAATCACCTCAATTTACGTACTCCGCTTAACTTTGCGAAACTCTACATAAGTATTTCGATGACATCGAACTGCCTTCGATGTCATCGAAGGTGACTTTTTATGTGATTTTTTGCCCTATTATAACTTCATTCGGACTGTGTAACCTTCTATGTCATCGAACCTACCTTCGATGTCACCAAGGGTGTCTTCAATGTCATCGAGCATTGTTCAAGGAATCGATAATGCATCCAAAATAGTCCAGAGAGTTAAGCTAATTTCTTCAATAAATTTGATACCATCGAAGAGTCCTTTGATGTCATCGAGTAGGTCTTCGATATCATTAAGGAGGCCTTCGAGTAATCGAACATTATGCCCATCATGTCCAGCAAGTTTTGCTGAAAATCCATAGAAAATTTGATGTTATCGAACTAACTTCGTTGTCATCAAGCAAGGCTTTGAGTCATCGAACAAGTCCTTGAGTCATCAAAAATTGTCTTCAATTTGTCCGACAACTAACTTAATTTTCATTCATAAATTCAATGTCATCGACCCGTATTTAATGTCATCGAATGGTAGCTTCGATGTCATCAAACGGTGATTGATGACACAGTCAATGTGAATTATGCACTTGCTCTTTCGACTTTGTTCCTTCTCCACTTGATTTTTTTGAATCTTGGGACCTTGAAGTCTTCAATCTTTATCTCTTAAGATCCATTCTTTTCCTTGGTGATCTTTGAGTCTCAAACCCATCCTTTTAGCACCTTTTCTAATCCAAGTTCTTAAATTCACCTTGCAACACAAACATGAGTAAAATAGGACATTAAGCAGTATCATATTCATAAAACTAAGATATAATTGGGGGATAATATGTAATATACCCTCAATAATTGACTACATATTCCTCCAAAATTAGGTCATGATCATTAAGCATGGACTGTTAATTGAGATCAAGACTGTTTTGGCATCCGCTAGGGGAATTTTTAAGATAACTAATCTAAATTTCAAATCATGAAGAAAATCATATTCCTGGGCACTATTCAATGACCCCAACACAATGTATGAATCAGATTTAAAGAATGATCCCCAGAAAAGGTCAAATTGGAGAAACCCAATTTAAGTGGGATGTAAAACATAGCCCCTCTCACATGCCCACTTCTTTATAAAAAGGGTGTGCATCCCCTTCTCTACTCACATGCCCATAATCCCACATCCAATGGAGAGAGAGAGAGAGAGAGAGAGAGAGAGAGAAAGAAAGAGAAAGAGAGAGAAATATAAAGATAAAGCCTAGAAGCCATCATCCTCTTCCTTCTCCACATGTAAGGTGTCTCCCTCTTGCTTAAGCATTGTCATGGTTTATGTATAAGCTTTCCATATAAGGCTCGTATCCTAGTCCGTACTATTTCGTAGACTCCCGCGATCCTCCCCATTGAATTTTGGCAACCCGTGACCTGTACACGCGACCCTAAGTTGTACCCCATAGATCTGAGTCTACTCGACCCAAGACTTGTACCATTGCAATCGCACCATCGCCATGGTTCTAACGTCATGCCTTGCGCACTAATGTGATACCCAGGCCAGGAGATATGGGCCCCTTTTTATCTCGATGAAACGTCGCACATTTGTAATCTCGAGAGAATCTCTACAACCCATCTCATCAATTAATTAAGTCAAGTCAAGTACACATCACATCTCTAACCAATGCTTTCTTTCTCCACAAGATAAGCTACCTACCCCAAGTCAACCCTCATGTCACTCACACCCATCACTCACATTCATCAACCACCCATCACCTCTCTTACAACTATCCTCTCTCTTTCCCTACTCACTTTTCCAAACAAGAGAGGTGGATGTCCGAGCATTTCAAAGCTCCAAGAGAGCCAAGTGTGGCCCACTTCTTACCCCTCTCATCTCCCATCTCAACCCTCCAACCTTTATCAACCTCCATCAAAGAAAGAGCTAAGGATTTTGGTATTCCATCTGATTAAGAAGATTAAACGGTGGGTGTTTTATAGGCTCATATGTTATGTTTTGATGATGGGCCAAGTGGGGCCTACCGATTGATGGTATGGATCTCACTTTGGACACTAGGTGTGGTCGATGGCCCACCATGATTCATATATCCATTCCATGATGGGGCCATTCTCCATGGACCCCATCATGATGTTTAATTTCCTTATATGAGAAGGGTCATCTAGACCTTATATTTTGGTAGAGAAGGATTCTTCACCGTTGATTTTGGTTAGTGGGCCCACATAGAATGGGACCCACCTGATGTATGTTGTAAAGCATGAAAGGGAGGGCCCATAGTGTCGGGGTCCCTTTATCACTCGTTTCTCTCTCTCTCTCTCTCTCTCTCTCTCTCTCTCTTTTATGATGGAGTGTGGCCCACGTGACCTAGTCTGTCCATGTATTAGACCCCACCTTGTTGCCTGTCCATTGGGACAGGCTTGAATGTAGGAAAAACACAAATATCAGCTTGGTCCAAACTTTGGGGAGCCACTACATGGACTCACCTTGATGTATCTATTATGCCACCACTGTCCAAAGGTAGGGACGGTGGGGCCAGATGGCATGTGTGTGTCGTCCACACTGTCAAGCATGGGACGGTGCTGGATGCACCTACTAACCCAGCTAAGACCGGCCATGATGTTTATGTTGTATATCTACCTGTCCACACATGTGGACCCTACCTTAATGTATGTATCCGATCCACATCATCCACCTTATTTCCCAGCTCATTTTAGGCGTTGAGTCTAAAAATGAAGCAAATCTGAATCTCAAGCCAGCCACATCATAGAAAACAGTGCTATGTAATGTTAAAATTTGTTAGGGCCAACTGCGGTGTTTCTATATATCAAAACATATCAAATATTGGGCTCATTGGACCCATCACTAGCCATAGAATCCGACAAACTGAGTGGATCATCCTGATGTGGACCCCACCTATGAAAAAATACTCATAAACAAAAAAAAAATTATAGGTGATGTTGCTGCTTATAAAATGGGTAGGGACCATGGGTCCCACCACAGGCCCTACCATGATGTATGTTGCACATCAACACCATGCATTTGATGGGTCCTCTTTAGGAATTGGGATCCCCTAAAAATCAGTTGTTCTCGGAACTTAGGTGGTCCACACTACTTGAAGCAGCAGGGGGATTGAACGTTTACCATTGAATCCCTTTTTGGGTCACAAAAGTTTTGGATAAACATGAAATTTGTTTTTCCTCTTAATTTAGGTCTTTATGACCTTATTAACAAATGGGATGAAAAATAAACATTATGGTGGGCCCCATATGGGACCCACCTGTGAAGAGGATTGGCTGGTGTACACATACACTAGCTATATAGTTGCTGTATTGACATCCTAAGTTCTGCGAGTCCCACGTATGATATATGTGTTATCCACACTGTCCAGCTTTCTGGACGGTGGAATGCCACCATGATGTATGTGTTTTAGCCATGCCGTCCAACAGCTATGGGGCCCACATGAGGTATGTTTTAACTGTCCATCTATTGGATGAGCTTTTCTTAAGGCTTGGGACTAAAAATGAGACAGATCTACCTATCAAATGAACCACACTGCAAAAACCAGTGGAGGATTAAACGCCTACCATTGAAACCTGTTTGGGGTTCTAGAAGTTTTGGATCAATTAATAATCATTTTCCTCTTAATTCAGGTCTTTGTGACCTTATGGACAGATTGGAAAATAAACGTTATAGTGGGCCCTGAAATTTTTAAACAGTGAAAATCATTATCTCCATTGCTAGTTGTAGTATGGTCCAGATGATCTTTCAATATGATTCATTTTTTGGAGATGTATATGAGGCCCATGGGTTGAGGCCTACTGTGATGTATATAAGGACTATGAGTGAGGCCCAATGAGACGTATGTAAGGCCTTTGTGTAGGGCCGAATGTCATGTATATGAGGTCTATTGCGATGTTTGATTCCACCATGATGTATGCAATGATGTTTATGGTGAGCCACGCCTTGGGAACAATGATGGTTTGATGTCTACATTGTAAGAGCAATGATGGTTAAATGTCCACAATGTAACTCTCCCTAGGGCCCATTGTTAGGCCCATACTTGTTGTGTGTAGGCCATTTAGGCCTATCTTCATTATGAAGATAGTTCATCACCATATAACATGCTTAGTATAACTCCATGATTCATGCCCATACGCATCATATGTATGTTTGATATGGGGAGTGACTGATCATAGCATATTTCATTGGGCAGATTGTTTATGGGACTCATTGATAGGATTCGCCCACATGAACGTACTGCATGCGCAGGATTGATGCATGAATGGATGGTGTGACTCATGCATCTTGTATTATATGTTATGATTGTTGTACACCTTAGCGACATCAGGGCTGTAGTCTTCGCATGTATAACGCGGATGGCAGGATTAGATATCAAATATCTTTTCTCTATATGGGTTGCTATAGATGCCCCTGGGTGAAGTTCCCTAAACCCTTATGATATCAGGAGGTCACTCCAACATCTAGATCGAGCGGATGTATGAGCACTAAGTGCCGAATACCAAGAGGTATGCTTCCCATAGTGTCGTGGTCGGTTGGAAGGGGTTGTGGCCTTACCCACCCGAGAGGAGAGGGCAAAACTAGGCTGAGTTTGACCAGCTCGAGGAATGGGTCTACTATCGACAATCTGAGCCCGATATTGGCTGACGGATAGTGAGGTCTCTTCCACTCACCTTGTTGCGTGCGATGTGGTGGCAATCTGGTTTAGTGTGTACTAGACCCCGGTGATCATCTAGAGATAACTGTACTGATATATGATGCTCCAGAGATGAGTTAGATTGATATGTGGATTGATATGCTTGAGCTACATCTTACACATGACATTGTAGGCCTTGCATTGCATCGCATGGTCTTGGTGTGGCTGACAACATTCATGCCTTGCATTGTATAGCCTTAGTACATCTGATAGTATTCATGGACTCGCCAATATATTCCGCATTAATCTGATATTGCATACTTGCATTGCTACCTTATGCACACACTTTCACCACCCTCTAAGCTTTCTATAAGCTTATGCACAATTGATGCGTATAGGTGACACTAGGTCATAGCTGAGCAGGAGCAGGAGTGTGCCATAGAGCTTCTAGAGTTTCTATCATTATTATCTCTGTATTTTCCTTTATGCGCATTATACTTAAAGTTTTGATTATAGTGGATATGTGGTGATGTTTCTAGTTGTTGTTGTTTGTGGCTTATGCTTATGGTTATTCTTCTTGCGAGATAAATGTATGTTAAAAATCCTCCTTATAGGATCCCAGGATCGAAATCTGGTGTACGGGCACTGGGACTTATGAAGGGGGTACTACGGAGGCTGTCGGCACCGGATTCGGTGATCGAGAATTCTATGAGCCGAGTTTCTGAGTTTGGGGTGTGACATTCCTACATCGAGATATAGAGTTTAGATCTAAAGCTAAGGTGAGGGTTCTTTCTTTAAAATTTACGATTGAATTAATTTGATTATCTTATGCTTTCATCCTTCGAGTTTATTTCTTATTCACCTTATATGTGAATCATTATTACGTAATTCAAATTATTTCATTAATACCTTATCTTGGGTTAGTTAATTGTCACTCTTCCGTGCTTCAATCAACTCCTCGATGCTCCCCTGATCATGATGCCGCTGCTTTGTCAAGGCTTCAACTCCAAGATTAACCACCTTGCATGTGATGCTCATCCGTTGTGACCATGGTGATGGGAGGTTGGTTGAATATCCTACAACTAATGGGAAGTTGTTTTCCTAGGGGATTCACTTAGATGGGTATTCTAGTAGATTTAAACAATTGTATGCCAAGATAGCTTAAGTCTAATCTCTAGAAAATGGAAGAGTTCAAACACATCTTCAAGGTAGAGGTTGAAATCCTCATAAAAGAGTTAATCTTAAGGAAGATTGTTTAGAACTTAATGGTTTGAAGGCTTGGGATGAAGGATATGAACATAGATTCACCTAAGCTTCTATTGCACCAAAAACCCATCCAAATACCCAAGAACCGAATGCCCTTTATAAAAAGTTCAAGCTCCAATGGTAAAAAAAAGGTAATAAACGACTTTGTTGAATCCATCAAAGGCGGCTTTGATGTCATCGAAGTACCTTTGATGCTATCGACCAATTCAGATAATGTTGCTGGACATATTTGATTTATCTATTCGATGTCATTGACGGTCCTTCGATGTCATCGAAAGAGACATTCGATGCCATCGAAGGTGTCCTCAATGCCATTAAGAAAATCAAAATAAATGTCATTTTCTTGCTTAACAATTCTAACTCTCAATCGATGCCATTGAGGGATCCTTCGATGCCATCGAACTTAACCTTCAATGCCATCGAAGGTAGCCTCAATGCCATCGATAAAATAAGAACAAATGTCATTTTCTTATTGGATAGTTTTGACTCTCGATCGATGTCACCGAGCAAGCCTTTGATGCCATCGAACTTACCTTCAATGCCATCGAAGGGACCTTGATGCCATCAAGAAATTCAGAAAAATATCATTTGTTTGCTGGGAAATTCTAACTCTTGATCGATGTCATCGAGGGGGCCTTTGATGCCATTGAATAGCCATCGAAAACTACTATATTAGGCTATCTTTTTCACAGCAGATTCACACATCTTCTAGCCTAGTTTATCATGCTTCACTTTCTTTTCTAAGGCTAAGGGATGATCAATTTGGTATTCCTATTTTACCTAAGGTTGTTTTGGGTTAAGGGTTAGGGACGCCAAGGCATCTCATTTATTTATTCTTTTCTCCTTCATACTCTGTCTTCTTTTGTGTCTTTGGTCTTCACTTTCCAAGGGCTCAACTGACTATGTGACACAAGGATTCACATGATTGACAAATATGGTGCAAAAAGCAATGCACTTACACATCGAAGAAGGACATGGTTAAAGGATCTCTTCTAGAAAACTTCGTCATTGATTGTGAATTATCATGCCAAATGTTAGATGGTTTGGCCGTCAGTTGATGTAGCTTCTTCCAGATACTCTTGGCTTTCCAGATATCATTTAATGTCAGTGTACCAGGGTTTGGTGATAAGGGCAGCTTTAATCTCTTGTATCTGTAGGTAGAAGGTAGGATCTTTTTAGATTTCTACTGTGAGCTCCTATTCCTAAGCTCCTTTTAAAACCTATAACATTGATGCTACGGTGACGAGAGCATCTAAGAATTGGTTCCTTGCTCTTGGCATGTGTGAGAAAGTGACTACTTTGAATTCTTTGACCAGATTTTTAAGATATACATGTTCACAACCCCAAGTGTAGGGCTGCGATGTAGTAATAATCTCGGTGAGACCGAGGTCGAATCCACAGGGGCTAATCTCATGTGTTTTTTGAAAGTAACTAGAACTAGAACTAAAAGAAGATAAAAACCTAAGTCTGGAAGTATAGAGAGTAATTGTGAGAGATTTAATAAAAAATTTAAGAAATTCAAAGGTGAGAAACTAGGGTTTCCAAGGATCCACTTATAGAGATCAGGAAGATCTATGCTTGATTCAATCACACAACTAGTATTAGAATCCCATCTTATCCAATTGGAAGATATCTCAATAAAACCAAATCAAAACTTCCTTTGACCTAATTCTCAATAGATAAGAGGTTTGAGAATTGAAAGTAATTCCATCACCCAACCATGCCTATGGGACGATGGTGAACAACGAGATTTCCTAATTTCACAATCTCAATACATGAAAAGAATATAGTCAAAGCTATCGCGGATCTATTGTAATTTAAGTCACAACAAACCATTAAAAACTGAAAGTATTTCTTATAATCAAACTAGAATCAAATATAGTTCAACTTAAACATGAATCAAAGCAATAGAAAACATCTCATTCTCATAACGCTACAAGTTTCACCTCTTAGTCCTAGTTAAGAGGTTTAGCTAATCATAGACATGATTGAACTAAAATCTCTTAAGAAAAATATTAAAATAACTAAGGAAAGAAAAGCTCTTGGCGACGGCTTCTCCAAGCTTTTACTCCACTCCACAAACCCTAGAAGATGCCTATGAACATCCTAGGGAGTCCTATTTATAATTATAGAACTCCAACTTTCGCACCTAGTTAGAAAACTCTAAAAATCACCTCAAATTTATGCAGTTTCCCAAAATAGGCTTCACTCTACGTAATTTCACAAAATCACTTAGAGTTTCAGAATATGCTTCTTCAAGACACTTTTAGGAATATGTTTATTTTTAGGATTCCTTTTCTTCACTTTAAATATTTGATTCTCTTCATTCCTCACTTGGTTTTCTTGGATCCTTACTATGTGAATTCTTCAATCTTGGCCTTCTAAGATCTATCCCTTGCCTTGGTGATTCTTAAGTATCAAATCCATGCTTTTATCACCCTTTTCAATCCAAGCTCTTAAATTCACCTTGCAACACAAACATGAGTAAAATAGAACATTAGGCATTATTATGCCCATAAAACCTAGTAATAAACGGGGTCCAATATGTAATATTTGACCCTCAACATAATCCCCAACCAACATTTTGCTAGACCCGAGGAAAGTGCGAGAAAAATGAACTTTAATGTGTAATGTTCAAACCTTTTTCAGAAAATAATCTTTTGTGTAATCAAGTATGAATGAGTAGACTCAATGATGAGAAAGTAAGATTTTGAAAACCTAGAGTCGAGTCACATAAGCAATCAATGAAATAAGTTCTTTATCCATTAAGTCAAAGCATAGTTCATATATCAAGTTTTTCAATGTGCGTAGTGAAGATCAACTTACTTTCTATAAGGATACTATCATTACATCATGTTAGCCCTACTCATCACTTTAAGATTGGTTGAAAACTTGAGTACTTATTCTGAACTTATCCCATTTTTTTTTTCTTTTTTTCTAGTTTTTGATTTTATATCGACGGTCATTTATATTCATTCAGTCTTTTCAGTCTTTTCCCTTTTCTTTCTATTTTTTTCATTCTTTTTTTTAAAAAAATTTAATCTTTTCACCACACATGACCCTTTTTGTCGATCTCATATTTTTTGACTGGTTCTTTTCATCTTTTAGGGTGGATAAAATTCTCCAGACATGATTCTCACCATCTATTAATGATTCACATACTAATAAGCAGAAATTCTAGCATTATTCGTAGAAAACAATTTGAACGTGTCTTGTGATTTAGATTAACATGATATTCAAACTTCCTCTTAATGAATTGAGCGTAAGAACTTGGGTGATAAATTACTTAGATGACTAGACTTCAGTAATTCAAAATTCAATCCCTATCTTATCATCATACTCAAAACGTCCTTAAATACAAACTTATCCCTTTCCAAATAGATAAACATTGAAAATTTTTCAAAAATTTTATAATTTTTGCTTAAAACTGAGAAAACATTAATTAGTTTACCTAATCTCCCACCCTAACCTAATATCTACATTATCCTCAATGTAAAAGAAATAAGTATGATTTGCAAAAGAGATAACATAATTGAAGGAGAAGTGATGGAAAGATAGTACCCGATGAAGGAATTTTGAAGCTTTTTCCAAAGGATCTTAGCATGAAGGTGGGTTAGCACAAGAGTTAAACCAACAAAAAGAAAACTATTCTAAACAGCATAAATCCGACTATCCTAAACATAATATGAAATCAATAAACCTAACTATATCTCCGTCAGACTAGGAGGTCAATCCTAGTAAACAGGATCAATCAGAGGTATGGACATATCATCTGAATCAAATTTCTCAACAATTGGCTTTAATCAATGTCCATTTACTTTGAATTCATTACCATTGTTCAGATTCTTTATCTCGACGGTCCCATGAGGATAAACAGTAGTAATAGTGAAAGGTTCGGTCCAACGAGATCGGAGCTTACCCGAAAAGAGATGTAACCAAGAATTGTACAAGAGGACTTTCTGACCTGGTGTGAATGATTCTGAAGAATGTGTTGATCATGAAACACCTTCATCCTATCCTTGTAAATTCTTGAGTTCTCATACGCATCGTTCCAGATTTCTTCAAGTTAATTTAACTGAAGTTTACGTAGTGAGCTAGTGTTATCCAAATTGAAATTTAAATTTTTAATAGCCCAGTAGGCCCTATGTTCCAACTCCACAGGAAAGTGGCATGGCTTCCTGTAGACAAGTCTAAAAGGAGACATTCCAATAGGGGTTTTAAATATGGTATGGTAAGCCCATAGATCATCGGTCGATCGGATTGACCAATCCTTATGTTCAGGGTTAACCATCTTTTCCAAGATGTGTTTGATTTCCCTATTGCAAACCTCAGCTTACCCACTTGTTTATGGCTGGTTGGAATGCTCACTTTATGGGAGATGCCATATTTCTTCATTAAGTTCGTCCTATTACAAAAATGTGAGCTCCCATCACTAATGATGGCTTGAGGCATTCCGAACCAGTAAAGGATGTTCTCTTTTAAAAACTTAATAGCCGTTTGATGGTCATTATTAGAATCACTTCGACCCATTTAATGATATAGTCTACTACCAGCAAAATATATAGATTTTCAAGGGATTAGGGGAATGGTCCCATGAAATCGATGCCCCAACAATCAAATGCTTTAATAATTAGAATGAGATTCAAGGGCATCATATTTCAATGGGACAATGCTTCCAATTTCTGACAACACTCACAAGTTTTGTAAAACTCATGAGTATCCCTAAACATAGTGGGCTAGTAAAAGCCACACTGCAGAATCTTGGCCATGATCTTTTTAGCGGAAAAGTGACCACCACAAGCCAGTGAGTGACAGAAGGAGATGAGACTTTGGTGTTCATTGTTTGCCACACATCTCCTTAAGATTTGGTTTGGGCATCCTAAAAGAATTTGCGCACCTCGATGAAAAATTTCTTCTTATCTTGCACAGTCCAATGTGTTGGTGTGAAACCTGTGGCAAGATAATTAGTAATATCAGCAAACCATGGTGAATGAGAGACTTTGAACAGTTCTTCATCAGGGAACATATCATTGATATGTGTTGTCTCAAGGGAATTAGGGAGATCAAGGCAGGAAAGATGGTCAGCTACTATAAGTGCTATGTTGTAATTCTAGCACCCGGTATTATCAAATTTTATTATGTCAAACCACTTGGAGTCAGTATCTTGTTATGATAAGATGGAAAGTTCACCTTCAAGTCATCGTCAACTCTTCTACATTTTCAAGTTGAAGAACATTGCCAAAGATTGAACACAAGCTCAAGTACAAGGCCAGAAATTCAAAGCTCAAGTTAAAGTTCAAGACCACCACCTTAAGTCTCAAGAACACAAGCACTAGCTCTTGCTCAAGTTCCAGACTACAAGGTCAAGCTTCACATACTTCAAGATAATTGAGTTATCGTAGCGATCGATGTTTCGATGTTTCAAACTCACATATAAGGTATGAATGACTCTAGATTGACCATAGGTTAGGTCATGTTAATTGTATATTAAATTTGGGTCATCGTATATATTTATAGGCTTTTCTTCGACTAGTCCTAGTATTGTTCGACTAGTCCAGGCACTAGCTCGACAAGACCAAGGAGTTTCTTGACCAGTCCAAGATTTGTTGAGAATTTTTAAGAATTTTTAGTTGTGGCTCAACCAATCGTGCACACTTCTTGACAGTCAAGTGAACAGTCTCGACTGGTTGAACAAGGCTCGACTCGAACTCTAGTAAGGAGATTTTTACCCACTCGACCAGTTGAGCAGGCCAATTGACCAGTTGAGTAACGGGTTTATCTTATTATGCCAGAATTTTTAAAAATTGTTTGGTGCTTCGACGAATCGAACCGAACCTTAGACTAGTCGAGGGAACAGAATTTCTGCCTATAAATTAAGGATGTTTCTCAAAATTATTCATCAATTCCAAGCCTAATCAAGTCATTACTCTGAGAGATAAGTTCTTGCAATTGTGAAGCTATTACTTATTTTAGATTCTTTTATAGCTTTTTGTATTTGATTTTGAGATATCTTTATTCAATTCTATTCTATTAAAAAGAGAATTTTGATTTACCCTTTTGACATCAAAATCAAATCAAGCTAGCCCTAGGTTGATTTAATTTAAAAATCATGTAGACTTAGAACCCTTTTATTTATGAGAATGGACATTAAACATCTACGTCTACATGGAATTGGTTCTACTGGGCTACATCGGAAGAAGAATCTTTAGATAAGTATAATTTCATTTTCTGTATTTTTGGTTTGTGAGATTCAGCTAGGAAAATCTCATCGTGAGGTTTTTATGATTGTGTAAACCCATTTGAAAAACACAATTGTGAAGGCTTTAAGGTGAACCTTGGAAAACCCTATTTCTTACTGAAAGGAAATATTTCGTGGGTGTGGATATTGGGAGTGGAGTAGTTGTGTGGCTGTTTGTGAACAGTTGGTGTACACACACGAACCACTATAATTCTCAGAGTTTGGATGATGGTTGTGATGTATGTGTGGTGCCGAATGTTGTAATTTACTTTATGCACTCGTGGTGAATATTGTAATAATCTAGTTTATTTACTTTGCCTCATTCTCAGTTTGAGTTTTTGATACTTACCAATGTTCTAGACATTAGGTTTCCCTACCATAAACCTTAGTTTTTGGTGACATGTTGTCCTTGGAACTCAGTTTGTATCAACCTCTTAAGACTAGTGCATTTGAGGTTACTATTTTATTGTGTTATCTGTCTTTACATTCCGCATTTATTTTTTATTTGGCATAGTCCTATTCACCTCCCCTCTAGGACTCAGAGCTCAGCCTTTTCCAGTGGTTTTAAAGCCTAATAGCTCATTCATTTATATTTATTTCTTGAGCCAAGTGATCTTGAGCTTTTAATATGTCAAATTTTGATAGCCTCTCTATTACTAGGCCTCCACCTTTTGATGGCTCCAATTATGCTTACTGGAAAGCCAAGATGAGGATCTTTTTGAGGTCCATCGATGAGAGCGTGTGGCAATCCACAATGACTAGATAGAACCCACCCACATCTGAAGTTCTGGGCACTGATGGAACTAAGTCTGTTAAAGTTACACCTTATTATTCATGGACCACTCTTTAGAAAAATGAGAGCAGTGTCAATATCAAAGCTTTACATGCAATCACTTGTGCATTATCACCAGATGAATTCAAAAGAATTATATCTTGTGATACTACAAAACAAGCCTGGTATATCTTTGAAATGACACACGAGGGTACGACTATCGTCAAAAAGTCAAAACTTCAAATCCTCACTACTAGGTTTGAGGAAATATGTATGGAAGAAAGTGAAACATTCATGGACTTTTATACTAAATTGAATGACATAATTAACTCAATGTGGGGTCTTGGAGATAGCATCCCAGAAAGTAAAGTTTGTGCAAAGAAACTGTGCTCATTACTTGAAAGGTTCAATTCTAAGGTGACTACTATTCAGGAACTTCGTGACACGGATAATATGAGGGTTGAAGAGCTTATCGGTTCTTTACAAACCTATGAGTTAAATTTCAAGGCTCCTAATGGTAAGTCCATAGCCCTTAAGTCATCTAAATGTATTTCTCAAGATAATACAAGTAATTCTGATTTTGAAAATTCAAATGATGATATGACACTATTAGCTAAGAAGTTTTATAAGATTTTCAAAAGTAAAAAGAGAGTTGATTTTTAAAAATCCTCTGAGAAGAAAAAGAATAAATCTAAAATTTAGAAATCTCTTAAAGACAGCTAATGTTTCAACTACTGTGAATATAGGCATTTGGCAAACAAGTGTCCAAAGAGGGACAAATCAAAGAAGAAAGGTATGTTAGCCACATGAGATGAATTATCTTGCTTTGAAGCTTCTTTTGAGTCAGATGATTCTGAACTCGAATCTTCTAATGAGGTCAAGGCCTTATTGACTCTAGTCAGAGTCACTTCATCAGATAGTTATGATTCAACTTATGTTGAAAATCTAAAGAGTGACCCTGAAAACGATGAAGATTTACAAGATGCTTATAATGCCCTATACAGGGAAAGTTGTAAGATAACTGTAAAACTTAAACTTCAAAAAGAAAAGTTTTTAAAGTTAAAAGAAGATTTTAAAAACTTAGTTTTAGAAAAATTGCATCTTTCTGATTATTTTAAAAAAACTAAAGGTGAATTAGATTTCAAAACGTCCCAAGTTGAAAATTTAAAATCAGAAAATGAAAATATAAAACTAGAAGTCTCTTCTATCTTAAGTTCAAAAGATACTTAGAGGTATGCCTAGGGTGATCTTAAACTAGAAAATTGCTAACCGGATCAAGGAAATGTGGAGATAGATCTGGTCTGGGCTATGATAAAAATACGGCTCTAAAAAAAAAGTTTACTCCTAAGTTTGTTAAAGGAGAGTCCTCAACTCAAAAGGGAAAAGTCTAAATCAAAATGGTTTTAAAAATTCTAAAACTTTTCAAGCTACAAAACCTAAAAACAACCATATCAATTTTAGAAATCAGAATTATAACCCCTTAGCCAAAAAAATTATGGATCTACTCAAGGAGCTTCTGAAATCTAACTTTAATGGTAGAATGTATAACAACTATAAGAACGAAAAAACCAATAGTGCTCCAAAACCCAAAATGGTAATGAAATGGGTCTATAAGTTTACTTGTCTAGTTGCCCAAACTGCTATCAAGGCTTCGAGTTAATCAAAATGGTACCTAGATAGTGGTTGCTCTAGGCACATGATAGGTGACAAAGATTTTTTTACCAACATTAAAGATATGACTGATGGTTCAATCACACTTGGTGATGGTAGCAACTGTAGAATAATTGGCCAAGGTATAGTTCAACTCTTCAATCTTCCTCTCTTTAAGAATGTTTTATTTATAGAAGGTCCTAAACATAATCTCTTAAGCATTTCTCAAATATGCGATAATAAACATAGTGTAAAATTCACTAATCAAGTATGTGAGATTTCTAATGATAAAGGTTATGTGATATTGACTAGTCACAGAATGTTTAAGAATTGTTATATAGTTAGTGACTCTAGCTCATCTAAATTATCATGTTACATAGTCCAAACCAATGAGACCGAATTATGGCATAAACGCCTTCGACATGTACACTACCGAAATCTATATAGACTTAGCAAAGGTGAGTTAATAAGAGGTCTACCCAAATTAAAGAAAATGGATAAAATTTGTGGTGAATGTCAAATCAGAAAACAAACTAGGAGTAGTCATAAGAAAGTGAACTTTAGTTCCACATTAAAACCCTTTGAACTCCTCTACATGGATCTCATTAGACCTACTAGAATGGAGAGTTTGTGAGGCTCGTATCCTAGCCCATACTATTCCGTAGACTTTCGCAGTCCTTTCATCGAATTTTAATGACCCATGATCTGATATCGACAATTGTATGTAACTTTCAGTCATGTCTTGTATTCCAGAGTCGGCTCAACCCGAGACTTATTTCCTAGTGACCGCACCGTCACCACGGTTCCAACGCCACGTATTACGCACCGATGCGATACCCAGGTTAGGAGATGTGGGGCTACGTTCAGTTTGAGGAAAACACTGTGCATTTACAAACCTAAGACAATCTTTCAAATCAATCACATCATATCCCATCAATCAAGTACGCATCAAAGGTCAAGTATATATCCCATCACTCCCTTACCAAAGTAACCCTTAAGTTAAAGTAACCCATCCCTTACATGTCAAGTGCACATCACACCCCATCACTCACCCATCTCTCTCTCTCTCTTACAACCTCTCTCTCATTCTCCAAGCAATCCAACCGTCCAAGCTCTCCATGAGAAGAGCTTGGTGTGGCCCATCTTCCTACCCCCACATCTTTCATCCTAACCCTCCAAACTTCATCATCCTCCATCAAAGTCGAAGCTGAGAAGTTAGGGATTCCATCGGACTAAGAAGATCAAATGGTAGGTGATTTTATATTGTGATTTTGTGATTTAAGGGCCCACATATGGTGGGACCCATCTTGATGTATGCATTGTTCAAAGAGGGACCCATAGTGGCGGGGTCCCTCCGCTACTCACGTCTCTCTCTCTCTCTCTCCTCTCTCTCTCTCTCTCTCTCTTTCCCTTTTGTGGTTCACCTTGATGCTTGATCCACGCTTACATGCAGTGGGACCCACCTATGGGTGGATTTCATCCACACCATACGTCCATCTCATGGGACCCACATGAGGTATGTTGATCCAAACCATCCATTAGTGAGCATTGACCATGGGGTATGTGTTATATCAACACCATTCGAGCAGTGGGCTACGTGTGTTTAGGGCCACCTCAACGTATATGGCTGTGAACCACGTGTACGTGACCCCACCTCTATGGATGTATCTGTTTGGACGTGGGGCCATCTGCACCATTCGTGCAGTGGACCACACCGTGATGTATTTATTTCATCCACCATCCAGTTTGGACGGTGGGACCCATCAGACCATCCAACGGTGGGAAACCACCTTAAATGTATGTATTTCACCCACCATCCACGTGGGATAGTGGGGCCTGTTTGAAGATGTGGGCCATCCAGACCGTTCAGGTCACATGGATCCCACCTAATGTAAGTATTTTATTTAAGCCATCCATCTGTTTCCCATGTGGGACAGGTGGGACCCACATTGATGTACGTGTTCTATGTCCTAGCCATTCGTCCATTCTGGATGGGCGGGGCCTACTTGATGAATGTATTATATCTAACTATCTGTCCAGCATCTAGGGTCTGGACACTAGATGCTGATGATTTTAATAATAATAATAATAATATATTATAATAATATATTTTATTACTATGATGGTGGGCCCCACGTGGGACCCACCTAGATTGGAAAATATGATTGGTTGGTCTACCGCACACCAGTTATATTGCTGTTGAGGTTGACGACAGCATGTTCCGTGGGGTCCTCTTGATGTATGTATTTTATGCTTACCATCCATCCATTTTTATTTTGGGCATGGGACCCACCCACACGTGTTGTACATGTGGGGTGGGGCCCTACCTCGATGTATGTACTTTATGCTTGCATCGCCCATCTCTAGATGGTGCCATGTGGGCCACACTGTGATATATTTGTTCCATCCACATCGTCTAGATGTGTTGCACGGTGCTAGACTGCTTCGACGGTGCTGTAATGCCTCGCCCTGACATATGTGTTTTATCGAACACTGTCCATCTAGAAAGCTCTGCGGGTCACACTGTATAACATCAGCAAGTCTCTGAAGGGCCCACATATGAGGTATGTGTTATATCCTTAACGTCTATCCATTTGGGGACGTGGACCCCGCCTCGATGTATTTATTTTATAACCACTCTATCCATCTGTCCAGGGTGGTGTGGGGCCCACGTTGATATATGTATTGTATGTTCACACCACCCATTTGGCAGGCCACAATATAATGTTTGTTTTATCTATACCGTCTATAGGATGGTGGGCCTTACCGTGGTGTATGTATTTTATCAGCACCGTCCAGTTGAGATGGGACCCACTTGAGGTATGTTTTATGCACATCGTTCATGGGCTGCGGTTCACCATGGTGTATATATTTTATCCTTGTCATCCATCAGTTTCGGGCCCATGGGATATGACCCATTGCGATGTACATAAGGCCCGTGTAAATGGCCCATAGTGATATATAAGGCCCATGAGATATGGCCTGTTATGATATGTGTGAGCCCCATATGATGAGGTCCATTGTAACGTATTTCCAGCCCATGTGTAAGGCCCACTTGTGATGTATATTTGAGGCCCGCCTATGATGTATTTAGGCCCATATGTTGTGGTCCATTGTGATATATTTCTGGCCCATATGATTAGGCCCATTGTGATGTATTATGGGCCCATGGGATTGAGGCCGATTGAGATGTATTTGGGGCCCTTGGGTTAAGGCCCATTGCAATGTATATTAGGCCCATGTCAAAGGCCCATTGTGATGTATATGTGGCCTATATGATGTGGCCCACTTGATGTATGAGAGGCCCATGGATGTGACCCATCGTGATGTGTATTAGGCCCTTGAGTGAGGCCCATGGTGATGTGTATTAGGCCTTTGTGTGAGGCCATGGGCCCATGATACATTTGGCTCTATGTGGGCCACTCCTTGGGAGCAATGATGGTTAAATGTCCACATTGATGGGTGATGATGGTTAAATGTCAACATTGTAACCTTTCTTTAGGCCATTTGTTAGGCCAATTCCGATTATGGAGGCTGATTCCATTTGTCAAGGCCGATTCCGATTATTGAGGCCTATTCCGATTGTCAAGGCTGATTTCAATTGTCCAAGATGATTCTGACTATCGAGGCCAATTCTGATTATCGAGGCCAATTTTAATTGTTGAGGCCGATTGTCGAGGCCAGATATCGAGGACGATTCCAATTGTTGAGGCCGATTCTGATTATTAAGGCCGATTGTCGAGACCGATTCCAATTGTTGAGGCCAATTGTCAAGGTAGGATATTGAGGCCGATTTTAATTATCGAGGCCGATTCTGATTGTCATGGATGATTATCGAGACCAATTCTGATTGTTGAGGCCAATTATCGAGGCCAATTTCGATTATTGAGGCCGATTCTGATTGTTGAGGCCAATTGTATAGGCCAATTATCGGTGCTGGTTGTCGGTACCGATTATGAGTATGTGATAGCATGCATCATTAACATGCCCATACGCATCATCTGCATGTTTGTTATGATATGTGGTTGACTATTACATATATCATAGGGCAAGTTGTTCATGAGGCTCCCTAATAGGGAGAGTTGCCCACATGAGTGCACGGTATACACAAGATTAATGCATGATTGGACTAAGTGACTCATGCATCTCGCATTTGTGTGACATGACCACCATATGCCCTAGTGACATCAGGGTCGTAGCCTCCACAGATATATTGTGGATGGCCAAATGAGATACCGAAAATCTACTCTACATGGGGTGCTATGGATATCCCTGGGTGAAATTCCCTAAACCCTCTTGGTTCCAGAGGTTGCTCTAACATCTAGACTGACCGGATGCATGAGCGTATGAGGGTAGTATACCGTTAGGCTGTGTCTCCCACTGTGTCATGGTCGGTTGGAAGGGGGTGCGGCCTTACCTGCCCGAGAGGAGGGGGCAAGGCTACGTTGAATTTGACCAGCTCGAGGAATGGGTCTGCTATCTACGAGTTAGGCCCGATATTGGCAGGCAGATAGTGAGATCTCTTCCACTCACCTTGTTGCCCGCAATGGGGTGACAATCTATTTTGGAGTGTACTAGACCCTGGTGATTTTCCATAGAGGAACCATATTGATATGTGGACTTATTGAGTAGGAGTTGCATTCTCATGTATTCATTTCATTCACTATCCACTCAAGCTAGTGGTGCTTAACTAATTGTTATGTACCTTCGCATGGCTAGGATTTTGGTTGGGTGCACGACTACCTGAGATCAGGAGTCTATCACATTGATTCTGACTATCCAAATTTAGGTATGAGACTGATTTGTATAGAAGTCCTTTGTGATAAACTCCATAGCTTGTGATATTACATACTATCATCCCGACTTCATACTCCAGCTTGGTCATTCCATTCACACCGCATATTGCATTGCATCCTTGGTCTCTTATATGGGCTTATTATGTTTTTACATCGCATAGCCTTAATATGGTCGTTAGCATTCATGCCTTGTATCGCATAACCTTGGTATGACTGATAGCACTCATGGACTTACCAGTATATTTCCTTTTACTCTAATATTATATGATTCATGATCTTGTTAGTATTTCTACTTATTCTGATTACTTTGATATGGCTTACTTGGCACTTACCTTGTGCACACACTTTCACCACCCACTAAGCTTTCTATAAGCTTATGCACGATAGATGCGTGCAGGTGGTGTTAGGTCACAACAGTGTTGAGTTTGGAGCATGCAGTGGACCTCTGGAGCTTTGATTTTTGATATATATATATATATATATATATATATATATATATATATATATATATATATATATATATATATATATATATATATATATATATATATATATATATATATATATATATTCCCATTCAACATTGTATTCAAATGATTATATTAGTGGATATGTGATGATGAGGTTACCTTTGTGATTTGGGTAAACTCGTGGTTATGTTTCTTACGAGATTAGTGTACATTGAAAAATCCTCCTTATAGGATCCTAGGATCGGAATCTGGCGTATGGGCGATGGGAGCCAAGAACGGGGTACTACGGAGGCTGTTGGCTTAGGATTTGGCGATCGAGAATCCTATGAATTGGATCTCCAGGTTTGGGGCGTGACAGAGTCGAGGTGGAAAGAAATATTTTTTGGTAATTATGGATGACTTTACCAGATATACATGGGTATCTTTCATGAGAGAGAAGTCTAAAACTCTTGATAAAGTGAAAAGGATACTCAAGCGTATCCAAACTGAGAAGGAATCAAATGTTTTAAAAATTTGAAGTGACCATGGATCAGAATTTGACAATAACAATTTTGAGAAGTTCTGTAGCAATCCCGGGATATCACATGAATTTTCTGCACCTAAGACATCTTAACGAAATGGGGTTGTTGAAAGAAAAAACTGCGTGCTTCAAGAAATGGCCAATGTTATGTTAAATAACATGAAATTAGCTAAAAATCTATGGGTTGAAGCTATGAACACTGCATGTTATATAATAAACCAGGTTTATACTAGAAAATTAAATGATAAGACTGCATACAAACTGTTGTTCAATAAGAAGCCAACAGTCAAATACTTTCGAGTTTTTGGCAGCAAGTACTATATTTTACGTGACCGTAAAAATTTAAGGAAGTTCAACACTAAAAGTGACGAAGTGATTTTTCTAGGGTATGTTCTAAATAGTCAAGCATATAGAGTTCTTAACAAGAGAACTGGTGTTATTCAAGTGCCCATTAATGTGGTTATAGATGATCACCTGAATACACCTGTCTCTAGTTCAGAAGATGATGAAGTCTCTATATTTGATAAACCAGACTCTTCATCTAGTTAAAATGACATTGAACTATGGTTAGTTAAAGACCATCCAACTGATTAAATTCTTGGGAATCCTCTCACTGGTGTGCGTACTTGAAGACAAATAGAAAACATATGTAATTATATGTGCTTCACTTCCCAAATTGAGCCGGCCAATGTAAAAGAAGCACTTACTGATGAAAACTGTATAGTAGCCATGCAAGATGAACTGAATCAATTTGTAAGGAATGATGTATGGTATCTAGTTCCTAAACCTAATGATAAACACGTAATTGGAATTAAATGGATCTTTAAAAACAAGTCTAATGAATTAGATAATATTATAAGAAACAAGGCAGGACTGGTTGTATAAGGGTACACTCAGATAAAAGACAACGATTATGATAAAACCTTTGCCCTAGTAGCTCATCTTGAATCTATCAAATTATTTATATCCATTGCTTGTTTTAAAAAGTTCAAAATCTATCAAATGGTGATTTACATGAGGAAGTATATGTAGAACAACCTAATGGTTTTGAAGACCCTGAATACACTAATCATGTTTGTAGCTTGAAAAAGGCACTCTATGGTTTAAAATAAGCTCTGAGGGCATGGTATGAGAAGCTGACTAAGTTTTTTCTAAGTCATAACTTTATAATGGGGAGTGTTGATGTAACGTCTTGAAAATCGGGGGTCGAGTAACAACTCAACACCCGAGTTTCAAAACATCACTTATGCAACATAAATGCTTATGATTGAATGTTGTCTGTGTTGGTGCATTAATCATGAGTGGGATTATCCCAAAACAGTAATTCATACTCCAGATTAATTTATAAAACGCAAGCGAAAGACTGTCAAGGGAATATAACATATAAAAGTCAAAGATCATGTTCGATCTCCAGAGTATGAATACATCACTGTGCTACATATACATGTCATAGTACAAAAATCAAAATGTCAAAAGAATAGTTCCACTAGCATGGTGAACCCTGTAGCCCCGTCAATCTTAATAGCCTAGGCGAAACCATCAGAGAACTGCATATATAAGAACTCGTCCAAATCATCATAGTAGTCAGGCACAACCTCCTGCGCCTCGCCAATACCTGCATCTAAGACAGGGTCTGGTGGGTGTCCAGAACACCCTCCCGTAACGTGGGAGTGAGTAGCTAACTCAGTGGAACAATAAGGCATAGGTTAACATGTTATCAATTCAGTCAGGCAGTAATGATAAAGCAGTACAATCAAACACTCCTAAATACTGTGATTAATGCAAGGATGAGATACAATAATGATGCATGCCCTCACCAACATACTCCCTCATGCGACATCATCTTACGTTCGCGGCATGCTTTCATCCCTCAGTGCTCCACATCTTCCAAGCACATGCAGTGCGATATGGACATGATTACCGAGTTGTTATTAGTCCTTTTCATACAGCAGTATTGGAAAACTAAGGTACCTCCCTTGTATCATTCCCAAACAATGATCCATTATAGGGTCATCAGTCCTAGATAATCTCATACGATGATGTTGTTTTAGGTCGTTGTAAAGGGTTGTTACATGCACTCGTTGCACCGTTCCCCCTTCACTTTATCAATACAGGCCTAATTTATACTCTGTTTACTACGGAAAGGCTCGTCGCCTCTCCGCAGATTCAGAGTATGCTCGAGGTCACTATAAAGAGCTGTCAGGGTTGTTACATGCACCCGTTGCACTACTCCCCCATCACCTTATCAGTGTAGGCCGACAGCTCGAATACAGTGTCCCATACGACCATATTCAGCTCACGAGTCTGGGTTGCTAACTGGTCACTAAAGGGAGGCTCGTGGCCTCAGCGTAGGCTGACAGCTCGACCACAGTGTCCCATACCACCATCCCCGGCTTATGAGTCTTAGCGGATCAAGGTACCAAGGTTAACGGGGATATCACTGGTAAGTTCAGTATCCTAGGTTCAAGCAGTTATGATGAATACCAGGTGAACATACAATGGTCAATTAGGTTACTTGACGAGTTCGACTAGTATGAGCGCACATCGTATCGATCGACATAAAATGCGTAAGCAGTTCGTGTGGTCTAACCACTGCCGTCGACCAACGTACGACTCCGGTTCGTCAAACGTGTCCTACGTGGCGAATGAATCTCAGCCACAAACTTCAAACCTGTTACCGATTGCCTGGACATAACATGGCCCCAAACTCATTCCGTTTCCACGAGTAATCATATGAAACAGTTAAAGCAGTAATGAACAAATAGTTTGATTCATACAAGCATATGAGCATGTTGTGAAGTGCAACACAAACATGAGTTCACACACATTCATTCCATAAAGAAAGCAGACATCATAATGTAAACGTACATGGAGAAAATCATACACATAAGTAAGGTAGCCAAGATTTACATCTCAGCCCTCATACAAGCATAACTTGGTAACTACTAGCTCATTTAGTCAGTTCTACAAACACTTAGACTACACATAACATCATACATATAGTGTGTTGGCTATACATGTATTAGGCCAAATCCTTTCACTAGGGAGTTGCCCCGTATACCATGCACATATACCCACAATGGATTATCATGGCATGCATGAATCCGGGTTCCATATTCATTTGGACATTTCTACAAACACTTGGGCTACACACTTAGTCACATATAACGTATATTTGTTGTGACGTGATTTTGGGCAAGTCCTTTCGCTAAGGAGTTATCGCACATGTATTAGACATATATTCATGACAAATAAACATGTTAAGCACAAATCCAAATTCCAAACATATTCAAACATTCCAACATATGCATAGAATACACTATATTCAACATAGTTCATGTGAACATGTATAACGAAACAGACGACACATTTTGCATGTGTAATCGCACCCTTGTCAGTTATAAATCATTAACTGACATTGAAAGCCTTGAAAACCATAACCTATACGTCTAAAGTCTGCACCTTACACCGGTAAACGCATAACGAATTCAGTTTAAACACTGAGTCTTGTCAACGGTGGATAGGCAACTTACAATACAAATTAAGTTAGCTATCATGCTACTTGCATCGATGGAAACCCCAAAATAGGTTAGGGTTAGGTTTTCTTACCTAGGAATGAAGTCAGAATCATTGGAATAGAGATTAGATCGGGATGGTTAAGTACATATGATGGCAAGGTAGAGTAACATGAACTTTCTCCCGCAACTGTCACACTATCTCTCTCTTTTCTCTCTTCTCTCTCCTAGGGTTTCTCTCAAATTCGTATGTGAGGAATGAGAGAGGGTTTAAGGTCCTTATATAGGCTAAAAATTCAACAAATTAGACCCAGGGCCAAGGTATACTTATGTTATAAACAAATCGGCCTTATTCCGATCCAACGGAGCATTTCTAGAGGTCCTGTTACTGTGTGGGGTCGGACTTAAGCTCATAGATGCTGGATCTTGATCAAGTTAAGTTTTCAGTCCGGTCGGGTTCCCAGATCGACCGTGGTGGACCAGTTTCAGTTCAACGGTTATGAGAATTTGATCAGAGCTACAAGTACTATGACATGTAAGGGCTACCTATCCTGATTCGAGGGTAAATTTGGGTCAAAATCCAACAGTCAGAACGCTTAGAAATAACGCGCAAGAAACACGTCTCAGATTTCTTAAAATTATATTTAATTTCTTAAAAATCTTCATTTTCTCACTCTTCACTCCGAACTCAAGGAAATCGTCCCAGAGCATCGTTAGGACGTGATTTTCACGGTGCTTGTTAAGTCTAACAACGCGGTCAATATCTTCTAAGTTTATCACTATCGGACTTTCGACATGCGGTTCAAGTCTGATCCGAAGTTTCAAAGTACTCCCGAGAGTAACTGGGTTTAGAGTTGGATTCTAGATTTCAGGGTATTATAGCGTTAACGATTCCACAAATTTTAGGTCTTGCAGAATGTATTTAAAGCAAATAGTGCTAATTTCATAGCTAGTCTAACTTAGCACTAGTTAACTTATGTTTAATCTCCAAGGGAATTAATCCTAAGTGATTTCTGCTCGAGGTGGTACTCGGGTCTTGGTACGGAATTTTTTGAGTCGTTACAATTTAACCCCTTAAAATAATAAATTTCATCCTCAAAATTTATACCTTTTCGTACTCCTCGAGAAGCTGTGAGTAGTTCTTTCTGATCTCGGCTTCTGTCTCTCAGGTAGCCTCTTCTTTAGTATGATGCGTCCACAATACCTTCACAAGGGGGATGACCTTACTACGCAATTCTTATTCCTTCCTGTCTAATATACGCGTCGGTTGCAGTGTATATGTAACATCCTCACCTAACTGCACATGCTCCCATCTAATGATATGGGAAGGAACAGGAATGTATTTCTTCAGCAATGAAATACGTTGTGTACGCTCGCGAGAGGTGTAGGCAAAGATAGACGGTATGCTACTGCACCCACACGATCGAGTATTTGGAATGGGCCAATGAATCACGGTGCGAGCTTCCCCTTCTTTCCGAACCGAAAAACTCCCTTCATAAGAGAAACTCTCAAAAATACGTGATCTCCAACCGTGAACTCTAGCGGTCGCCGCCTCGTATTGGCATAACTCTTCTGCCTACTCTGCGCTGTAAGAAGTCGACGCCTGATGATGTCAATCTTCTCTGAGATCACCTGTACTAACTCAGGACTAATCAAATTTCGCTCACCAACTTCAGCCCAGCAATGCACTGCTCGACAAGGACGCCCATACAAGACCTCATAAGGTGTCATACCGATACTCGCCTGAAAACTGTTGTTGTACGTAAACTCTGCATATGGAAGACAATCATCCCAACTGTCCTTAAAATCAACACGCAATCCTGCAGCATGTCCTTCAAAATCTGGTTCACCCACTGTCTGCCCGTCGGTCTGTGGGTGGAATCCAGTACTGAACTTTAACTTCACACCTATCACTTCCTGGATGCGAGTCCAAAAAATAGAAGTAAACCACGTGTCTCTGTCCGACATGATCTCCAAGGAAACTCCATGCAAACGAATAACCTACTTGATGTAAAGTCTGGCTAACTCGTCTGCAGAGTTTGTAACTCTGATAGGAAGAAAGTGCGTCGACTTCGTCAAGCGGTCGACGATCACCTAGATAGAATCATCTCCCTTCCCCCTCTTCGGCAGTCTCGAAATGAAATTCATAGAAATAAAGTCCCACTTCCACTCAGCTATAGGCATAGGCTGAAGGAGACCAGGAGGTCGGCGATGCTCTGCCTTCACCTGCTGGCAAGTGAGACAATGAGACATAAAGTCTGTGATGTGGGTCTTCATGCCATCCCACCAATACGTCCTTTTCATGTCACGATACATCTTCGTACTTCCCGGATGCATCGCAAGCTTAGAACTGTGCGCAGCCTCAAGAATCTCTCGTCTCAAGTCGGGAACATCTGAGACGCATAAGCGGCCACGATAACGTAAGCCCCCATCCGTTCCAACTCGCCACTCTGCATCTGCATCATCACTGGCCTGCTCTCGAAGCTCAGTCAGACGCTCATCGTCCCTCTGTGCTACGATGACCCTGTCATCGATAAGAGGTCGCACCTGAACGTATGCGATAATCTCAAATGGCTCCTCTATAGTGAGTTTCTGCTCAAAGTCTCGTAAAAAATCAACCATGTCCCACTCGGCAATCATCAGCGGAGCCACAAACTCTATCGCCTTCTTGCGGCTCAACGTGTCAACCACAAGGTTCGCCTTGCCCGGATGGTAGGAAACCTCAACTTAAAGTCCTTCAAGGTCTCTATCCATCGTCGCTGCCTCATATTCAGGTCTCGTTGCGTGAATATGTACTTGAGGCTCTTGTGGTCGCAAAAGAGCTCGAACTGCTCTCCGTAGAGGTAATGTCTCCAGAGCTTCAATGCAAAGATGATAGCTGTCAACTCCAGTTCATGTGTAGATAATTCTCCTCGTGTTTCCTCAATTGTCTCGAGGCATATGCAATCACCCTGTCCTTCTGCATAAGGACACAACCTAAACCAACGTGAGACGCGTCCTTATATATCATATATCTAACCCGTTGCTCTGGCAATACTAGCACAGGGGCAGACGTCAGCCTGTCCTTCAGCTCCTAAAAAGCTATTTCCACCTTCTCATTTCAAGCGAACTTCAGATCCTTTAGTGTCAACTGAGACAAGGGTCTGGCTATCTTGGAGAAGTCCCGAATGAATCATCGATAGTAGCCAGTAAATCTCAGGAAACTCCTCACCTTGGTAATCAAACCAGGATGCTTCCAGTCCTGCACCGCGGCTACCTTAGCAAGGTCCACCGCTATCCCATCCTTGGACACCATATGTCCCAGGAACTTGACTTCTTCCTTCCAGTAGTCGCACTTCTTGTACTATGCAAACAACTGGTGCTTTCTAAGAGTATCGAGGACTGCCCTCAGGTGCTCCTAATGATCTTCTCGACTCTTAGAGTATATTAGGATGTCATCAATAAATACGATGATAAATCGATATATGAAAAGCCAAAATACCCGGTTCATCAAGTCCATGAACACGGCCGGTGCGTTCGTAAGACCGAACGACATCACGAGGAACTCATAGTGCCCAAAACAGGTCCTGAAAGCCATCTTCTGCACGTCCTCATCCCTGACGCACAACTGATGATACCCTGACTATAGATCAATCTTTGAAAAATACTTCTCCCCCTTCAACTGATCAAAAAGATCATCTATCATAGACAAAGGATACTTGTTCTTCACCGTCACTTGGTTCAGTCTGCGGTAATCAATACACAACCGCAGTGACCTGTCTTTCTTCGTCATGAACAACACAGGTGCTCCCCAAGGAGATACACTCGGTCGTATGAAGCCAGCCTCTAACAAATCATTGATCTATTTCCTCAACTCCTCCATCTCACACGGGGCCATGCGATACGTCGGCAGTGAGATGGGAGTCGAACCGGGTACTAGGTCGATAGTAAAATTGATCTCGCACTGAGGAGGTAACTCAGGTATCTTTCTGAACACATCTTCATAATCATGGACTACTGGCGTGCTTCCAAGTGTCGGGACGTCAACATTCCTTAATAAGGAAGCATAAAAAAGTACTCAAGAAGGGTGACTGACCTGCACCGGAAATGTAAAGGACGTGCCCTCCAGCTCGTAAAATGTCACTAAACGGGTCTCACATTCAATCTCAGCCCTCCCTGCAGTTAGCCAATCCTTGCCAAGGATGACGTCGAAGTGATAGAGAGCGGAGATGATGATAAGGTCAATGGCTATCGTCCTGTTCCCTAGATCTAATAAACAACCCTCACACATCGTAGTTGCATCAGTAAAAGTCCCGTGTGTTGAAATAACTTACACCCCAACGATCCGAGTCGTCTGTAGCCCAAGGTGCTTGACTACTGAACAAGATATCACTGAGACAGTGGATCCCTTATCCACCAACAGAAATATAGGAGTACCTCCAATGTGGGCTATGACCTCAAAGGCCAAGGGTGGTGCGGTCTCTGTCCTGAATGTCTCAGCTGTCAGTGCATGTACCCGAGCCTGCTGTGGACGGTTCGGCTGTGGTACCATAGGCCGTTGAGGTGGCCAGAAGTGAGGTGCAGGTGGTCTGAAGGATGGATGTGCAGGTGCTGTCCGTAGAGGTGGAGTCGATAAAGCCTAAGGGCAAGGATGATCAATCCTCTGTGGTGGTGAAAATTCGCTCTCTCTCGTCCACGTGAAGCAGCTCTCCGCGACATGACCTGGCCTCCCATAATAAGCACAGGTCATGTCTGAATGCCTCATCGGAACTACTGGCGCCGCAATCCTGGGAGGAGAGTCAATACGAGGCCTCTTGCCGAGGAATGGCCTGCTCTGGGCATCTAGTCCTGGCCTAACAACCATAAAGCCACGAGAGCATGTTGTCGATCTACATCCTACTTTGCCCGCATACGCATATGTATCAGCTCGTCATAGGAGGGTATGCTGACATGGCACATCTTCGACCGAATGTCAGGTCGCAAGCCCTAAAAAAAAGGTCGTATCCGCATCTGCTCGTCAGCAAGTATCGTAGAGACGTATCTGCCCAACTTAGTAAATCGATGCTTGTACTCGGTAACTGTCATGCCTCCCTGCCTGAGGCACAAGAACTCATTCTCCCTCTCATGTCGGTAGGTCTGAGGGTAGTACTTCTCATGGAAATGAAATTCGAAAGCTGTCTAAGTCCACACGTAACCAACCGTGACCGTCTGTAGGACACTATCCCACCACATACTGGCCTCCTTCTCAAACATAAAGGTGACCAACTCAGCCTGCTCTGGCTCGATACAATGCAGCATCCGTAGCATCTTAGAGATACGGTCTAACCAATATTCAGCCTCCTCGGGTCTGTGAGAACACGTAAAAGTAGGAGGCCTCAAGCGCTAGAATCACTCGAGAAGGCCACTAGTACCCAAATTCCCTGTAGGGTATGCAGCAGGTGCAGGCGGAGGCACATCCTCAGCCTGAGCAAAAGGCTTTGTAATCTCAACAGGAGGTACAAATGGTGAAGGTGAAGTCACACTCCCACCCTGAGATAAAGCCCCTGCAATAGTGGTCAACAGCTGTTGGTGCTGTTGCTGCATCAACATCATCATCTGCTCAAACCTATTGGTGGGTGGGGCAGACTGAGGCACGTACTGCGTCGAGAAAGATGCACGGTTTTGATCACAAACCGATAGTGTATACGGTTATAGTCCAGCTGTAGGACCAGTGGATGGCTGAGACGTAGGTATAGTCTCACGATCCGGGCCCAAACCAGGGTCCATATAGCTGTCGCTCTAGGGAAGTGTCTGATCCATCGAATCACACAATTCTAGGCGTGTCGTGCTCCGTGTGAATTTAGGTGGCATTCCTTACACAACATATGGTGCAACCCAGATCAGATTTCATATAATCACATGTAACACCCTGAAAATCGGGGGTCGTGTATAATCTCAACTCCCGAGTTCCAGACCGTCACTTATGCAACAAAAATGATTATGATTCAATGTTGTCTGATTTAAAGCATTCACATGAGTAAAAGTATACCAAAACTGCAATTCATACTTCAAATCCAGTGATAAAAGCAAGCGGAAGACTAAACAATATATATATCACTGTATGGAAAAACAAAGTAAATCTCATCTGTCTCTAAAGTATGAATACATCTCTGAGTCTCATATACATATACACGAACAAAAGTAAATGTCCAAAATAGTCCCACTGAAGTCCCATCATCCAGGTCACCTACGCGAAGCCATCGTGATACTGTATGTACGAGAACTCGTCCTGGTCCTCGTCAAAGTCTGGCTCCACCTCCTGGATCTCAGCCTCACCTGCATCTACAACAGGGTCTGGTGGGTGTTGCAAACACCATCCCGTAACGTGGGAGTGAGTGATCAACTCAGTGGAATCATAGAGCAAAGATTAGCATGTTCACAATTCAATCATGCGATAATAGTAAAGCAGTAAATCAGACAATCCTAATACTGTTGTTAATGCAAGATGACATGACGTGATGTATGCCCTCACCGACGATCTCCCTCATACGGCAACATCTTACGACCGCGGCATGCCACACTCCCTAGAGTGCTCCACATCTTCCAGGCACATGCAATGCTATGGTGATATGATTTCCAAGTTATTATTAGTCCATTCAAACAGCAGGATTGGGAAACTAAGGTACTTCCCTTGTATCAATCCCAACACAGATCCTGTCTAGGGTCGTCACTCCTAGTAATCTCATACGATGTATATTTCGTAGGTCACTGCAAGGGCTGCCAGGGCTGTTGCTCGCACTCGTTGCACCGCTCCCCCATCACCTTATCAATACAGGCCTACTGTACTCTACTGCAACGGAAGGGTCGTCACCTCCCGTGGACTCAGAATACGCTCGCGGTCACTACAAAGGACTCGTCGCCTGATCAGTGTAGGCCGACAGCTCGACCACAGTGTCCCATACCACCATGCCCGGTTCATGAGTCTTCGTGGATCAAGGTACCATGGTTAACAGGGTTTACAATGGTAAGTTCAGTACCCTAGGTTCAAGCAGTTATGAATCATACAAGGTGAACATACATCGGCCAGTCGGGTTACTTGACGGGCTCGACTAGCGCGATCGCATCTCAAGTCGAACGACATGGAGTGCATAAAACACTTCGCGTGGCCTAACCACTGCCGCCAACTCCAAACACGAATCGCCTTCATCGACGCGTCGTTCGTGGCTATGACCAGTCAGCTACGAATTCGCTCGGTTACCGACTGCTTGGACTAAGTCTAGTCCCAAGCACTTATGGAATCACATCAGCAATATATGTAAAAGTATTGGAATTGAAATACAATCATGTGAGCATGTTAACACATGTTATAACATTCAACTTAAGCAAATCTTCAAGCACATATATTCCGTGCATGTAATGAAATCATGCATTTAGTCAACATGTAAAAAATCATTTAGGTCAGCATATTAATTGAGAAATCAATCACAAACTATCACATAACATCATTTAATTCAATACATACTAATACAAGCATTTATACAAACACATACACTACACACTTAAGTCTACATATAGTATGTCGACCCAAAGTGTGCAACTAGGCGAATCTCTTCGCCAAACTAATTATGCACGCATTCCTAACTTCCTAATGCGACAACAAACCATGTCAATCACATCGGCAAAATATGAATGTAAACCGTACTTCCTACAAATGACTAAAATGCCCTAAATCTCATATTCTTCGTTACTTTACGAAACAAGAAACGGAGAGCATTTTGTACATGTCAAACGGCAATACCGTCAAGAATCTACTATTAAACGACATTGAAAGCGTTGGGAACCGTCAATCAAAGCGTCTAAAATCCTCACCTTATGTCTTGTAAACACGTAAATTGAAACGGAGCGTATACGCTTCGTCTATGGCGAATAGGGAACCTAATACACGAGATCCATAAGCTACATCGCTATGGAAACAAGGGAGACTCAAATCAGCAACTATTTAGGGTATTTGCTTACCTAGAATCGTAGTGTAATCGCCGGGAAAGCCGTAGAGGTGTGTTGCTTAAGCACGTGCAACACGTAGCACAAGTGGCAGGAAGAACTCTCCCACTCTCTCACAATCTCTCACCTTTTTCTCTCTCCCAAGTTAGGGTTTCTCTCAAATTCGGATGGGAGAGAGGAGTGAGGGTTTCAACCCCTTTTATAGCCTAAAACATGCCCAAAATAGGATTGGGAACAATGTTTACTTGGTGCCTAACCAAATCGGAGCCGTTTCGGTCCAAATGAGCATTTCTGAAGGTCCCTTGGCCAAATGCGGTCGAACTTAAGCTCAAGCATACTGGATCTAGCACACATCCAGTTTTCAGACCGGTAGGGTTCCCAGATCGCACGTGGCGGTCCAGTTTCAGTTTAACGGTCATCGCACCAAGATCAGGCCTATAAGTCTCGTGATATGTAATAGATATTTTTCCTAATCCAAGGGTGTAATTTGGCTGTATTCTGACGGTCAGAACGCTTAATACTGATGCGTCAAATCGTGTGCCAGATTTGAATTTCAAATTCCAATTCTAACCCTATTCTCACTCTCTTCGATCCGGGCTCAATGAAATAGCCTGTGATTATCGGTTTGACTTGATTTTCGGAATGAGTGTCAAGTCCAGCTAGGCGGTTCTAACGGTCTAAGATAGGAGGCATCGGACTTTCGACGTGCGGTCTAGATCCAATACAAAGATTCAAAGTGGTCCAGAGAACAAACCTGCTTAGAGTTTGGTCTGAGGTTTTAGAGCATTATAGCACCATTGGTTCCACTCGCTTTGGGCCTTGTAGAACGTATTTAAAATGATCAGGGACCATTTCCCAGCTATTCTAACGTTGCACTAGCTAACCTAGTCATATTTTCTAAAGGAATGAATTTTACGCAATTTCGGGTCGAGTTGGTACTCGAGCCCAAGTATGGGTTTTTCACGGGCGTTACAATCTGCCCCCCTTAACAAATAATTTCGTCCTCGAAATTTTGTATCTTTTCGTACTCCTCGAGAAGCTGTCGGTAGTTCTTTCTGATCTCGGCTTCTGTCTCCCAGGTAGCCTCCTCCTCAGAGTGATGCGTCCATAATACCTTCACAAGGGGAATCACCTTGCTACGCAGTACCTGCTCCTTCCTGTCTAGGATACGTGTCGGTCGCAGGATATATGTAACATCTTCTCCTAACTGCACCTGCTCCCATCTGATGATATAGGAAGGATCAGCAACGTACTTCTTCAGCATAGAAACATGAAATACGTTGTGAACGCTCGTGAGAGGCGTGGGTAAAGCCAATCGGTAAGCCACCGCTCCCACACGATCGAGGATCTGAAATGGACCAATGAATCGCGGTGCCAGCTTCTCCTTCTTCTCGAACCGAAGGACTCCCTTCATAGGGAAAACTCGCAAAAACACATGATCCCCAACTGTGAACTCTAGTGGCTTCCGTCTCGTATCGGCGTAGCTCTTCTGTCTGCTCTGCGCTGTAAGGAGCCGACGTCGAATAATATCAATCTTCTCTGACGTCGCCTGCACTAACTCTGGGCCGATCAAGCTACGCTCACCGACCTCTAGCCAGCAATGCGGTGCGCGACAAGGTCGCCCATACAGCGCCTCAAAAGGTACCATCCCGATACTCGCCTGAAAGCTGTTGTTGTACGTAAACTCCGTATATGCAAGACAATCATCCCAACTGTCCTTGAAGTCCAATGCGCAAGCTCGCAACATGTCCTCCAAGATCTGGTTCACCCGCTCTGTCTGTCTGTCGGTCTGTGGGTGGAAGGCAGTACTGAACTTTAACTTCACACCCATAGCCTCCTGAATGCGAGTCCAGAAAATGGAAGTGAACCGCGTGTCTCTGTCCGACACGATCTCCAGCGAAACTCCATGCAGACGCACAATCTCTCTGATGTACAATCTAGCCAGCTCATCTGCAGAGTTCGTAACTCTGATCGGTAGGAAGTGCGCCGACTTCATCAGACGGTCGACGATCACCCAAATGGAATCATGTCCCTTCCTCGTCTTTGGCAACCCAGAAATGAAGTCCATGGAAATGAAATCCCACTTCCACTCTGCGATCGGCATAGGCTGCAAAAGTCCAGGTGGTCGGCGATGCTCTGCCTTCACCTGTTGACAAGTGAGACAACGGGACACGAACTCAGCTATGTTGGTCTTCATACCTTCCCACCAATACGTCCTCTTCACGTCACGATACATCTTTGTGCTGCCTGGATGCATCGCGAGTCTAGTAGAATGCGCAGCCTCGAGAATCTCTCGTCTCAAGTCAAGGACATCTGGGACGCATAGGCGGCCACGGTAACGTAAGCCCCATCCATACCAACTCGCCAGTCGGCGTCAGCATCATCACTGGCCTGCTCTCGAAGCTCAGTAAGATGCGCATCGTCCCTCTGCGCCTCGATGACTCGGTCATCGATCTGAGATCGCACCTGTACATGTGCGATGAACTCAAACGGCTCCTCTATGGTGAGTTTCTGCTCAAAGTCTTGCAAAAACTAGACCATATCCCACTCGGCAACCATCAGCGGAGCCGCAAACTCTATCGCCTTCTTGCGGCTCAACGCATCAGCCACAAGCTTCGCCTTCCCAGGATGGTAAGAGACTTCAAACTTGAAGTCTTTCAACGTCTCCATCCATCGTCGTTGCCTGATATTCAAATCTCGCTGCGTGAATATGTACTTGAGGCTCTTGTGGTCACAAAAGAGCTCGAACTCCTCTACGTAGAGGTAATACTCCAGAGTCTCAGTGCGAATATAACGGCTGCCAACTCTAGGTCGTGTGTAGGGTAATTCTCCTCGTGCTTCCTTAATTGTCTCGAGGCATACGAAATTACCCTGTCCCTCTGCATAAGAACACAACCCAAACCAACGCTAGACGCGTCAGTGTATATAGTGTATTTAACCCCTTACTCTGGCAATACTAGTAAAGGGGCGGACGTAAGTCTGTCCTTCAGCTCCTGAAAAGCTGACTCCGCCTTGTCATTCCAGGCGAACTTCACGTCCTTCCGTGTCAACTGAGATAAGGGTCTCGCGATCTTCGAGAAGTCCTGTATGAAGCGTCGATAGTAGCCAGCGAGACCCAAGAAACTCCTCACCTCAGTGACAGAACCAGGCTGCTCCCAGTCCTGCACAGCAGCTACCTTAGACAGGTCAACTGTCATGCCATCCTTGGACACCACGTGTCCCAGAAACTTCACCTCCTGCTTCCAGAAGTCGCACTTCTTGTACTGTGCGAACAACTGATGCTGTCTGAGCGTATCCAGGACCAAACGTAAGTGCTCCTCATGCTCCTCTCGACTCCTAGAGTACACCAAAATGTCGTCAATGAATACAACGACGAATTGATAGAGGAAAGGCCGAAATACCCGGTTCATCAGATCCATGAACACAGCCGGTACGTTCGTAAGACCGAACGACATCACGAGGAACTCATAGTGGCCAAAACTGGTCCTGAATGTTGTCTTCTGCACGTCCTCATCCCTGACGCGCAACTGATGATATCCCGACTGAAGATCAATCTTCAAGAAGTACTGCGCTCCTCTCAACTGATCAAACAAGTCATCGATCCTGGGTAAAGGGTACTTGTTCTTCACCGTGAGCTGGTTCAGCCTGCGATAATCAATACACAATCGCATCGAACCGTCCTTCTTCCTCACGAATAGGACCGGTGCTCCCCAAGGAGACACACTAGGCCATATAAGGCCAAGCTCTAGCAGACCATCAATCTGCGTCCTCAACTCCTCCATCTCACATGGTGCCATGCGATACGTTGGCAGTGAGACGGGTGTAGAACCAGGAACCAGATCGATAGTGAAATCGATCTCACGTCGGGGCGGCAAACCAGGGATCTTCCTGAACAGATCCTCGAACTCGGAAACGACTGGCACATGCTCGAGTATCTGGGCACCAGCGTCGCGCAATAAAGTGGCGTAACTAAGTATGCGGAAAGGAAGATTTACTCGTACTGAAAACGTGAAAGGAGTGCCCTCAAGCTCGTACACCGTCACCATACGAGCCTCGCAGTCAATCTCGGCCCTCCCAGCAGTCAACCAGTCCATGCCAAGAATGACGTCGAGATAAACGAGCGAGGGATCGACGACAAGATCAAGAGCCATCGTCCTGCCTCCCAGATCAACTAAACAACCCTCACACATCTGGGTAACATCCGAATAATCTCCATGAGCTGCAAAGACCCGCACGCTATCCATAGTGATAGTCTGTAACCCAAGACGCCTGACTACGGCACGCGATATCAAAGAAATCGTGGAACCAGTGTCCACTATTACAAGAATGGGAGTACCTCCAATATGGGTCGTGACCTCGAAGGCTGAATGCTGGAAAGTCGACGTCACAGCTGCCTCAGCTGTCAATGCATGAACCCGAGCCTGCTGTGGCCGGTTCGGCCGCTGTGTCAAGGGCCGTGGAGGCTGTCTGATCTGCGATACCGTAGGTCTGAATGTAGGGTGCGCAGGAGCTGACCGTATAGGCGGTGCTGATAACGCCTGTGGACGTGCACGGTTGATCTTCTGCGGCGGCGAGAACCGACTGTCCCGCATCCGAGAAAAACAGCTCTGCGCCAAGTGGCCTGACCTTCCACAATATGTACATGTCAAATCGGGGCGCCGAAATGGTGGTACAGGCGCTGTAGTCCTAGCAGGGGGATCAATGCGAGGCCTCTTGCCCGTGAGGGGCCTGTCCTGCATGTCTGGTCGCGGCCTAGATGCAACAGGGCCACGAGATCAAGCAAGCCGATCCATATCCTTCTCTACCCGCATGGACATGTGAATCAACTCCGCATAAGAGGGAATGGTCAAACAGCACATCTTCGACCGAATATCCGGTCGCAAACCCTCCAGAAAGCGCCGTATGCGCATCTGCTCATCAGCCAAAATCGTCGGGACGTATCCGCCCAACTCCGTGAACCGATGCTCATACTCTGTAACTGTCATAGCTGCCTGTCTGAGACGGAGAAACTCATTCTCCCTGTCGTGCCTGTAAGTCTGGGGATAATACTTCTCATGGAAGCGGAACTCAAATGCTGCCCACGTCCATACAAAGTCGGCGGCAACGGTCCGCAGTATGCTATCCCACCACAGGCTGGCCTCTCTCTCAAACAGGAATGTAGCCAGCTCTACCTGCTCGGCCTCAGTGCAATGAAGCATCCACAAAATCTTCGACACACGGTCGAGCCAGTACTCAGCCTCCTCGAGTCTGTGAGAACCCGTGAAAGTAGGAGGCCGCAAGCGCTGAAACCGCTCCAATAGGCCCCGTGTATCGGCGGGATTCCCCGTAGGGTAAGCAGGCGGCGCAGGATGAGCCATGCCCTCATCCTGGGAGTATGTATAAGCATCCTCAGCTGGATGCGCAGGTGGTGCAGGTGGAGTAGATGGAGCCGCACCCCCACCCTGGGCTAATGTCCCCACGATGGTAGTCAGAAGCTGCTGCTGCTGCAGCATCATAGCCATCATCTGCTCGAATCTGTCAGGAGGTGGAGCAGGCTGTGGCAGATGCTGTGTCGAAGTAGATGCACGATATGGCTCTCTGAATGACGGTGTAAATGGCAGTGGTCCAACTGTAGGACCAGCGGCAGGCTGAGACGATCGAACTGCCTCAGGAATCGTGCCCAAAGCAGGGTCCGCATGAGTGTCAGACTGCGAAGGAGTCTGATCCATATGCTCAGTCAGTGCAAGCCGAACCGTGCTCCGCGTAGCCTTAGGCGGCATTCCCTATATTCAAAATAGGGCGCAACCTTATCAGTCTTAATAGCACAATTACACCGTAATCATTTACACAATGAGTCAAAGGGATTCCATGCATTTCATTTAATCAAAATTGTCACAATACAGGGGATATATCCTTACAAGCATCACGACGAGAAATACATGGGAACTAAGATAGTTAAAATTGTAACAGCAACATAAGCAAAGCACTAGCCCTAACAGGCTCACACTGATAAAGCAGGAAATGACTAGCTACTGACAACTACATCAAGGTAGCATCGCTAGTCTAAGTCTGGGGACAGAGGAGGAGCACCCTTATCCTGTGAGCAACACAGGATCGCCTTCAAGGTGCGAGTCACCTTGCCTAGTTTCTTCTTTGTAACGGCCTTGGCATCCGCGACTTCTGCACGAAGTTCTTGAACTTCCCTTCGCAAGGCGGTCTGACTTTCCTCCATCCGAGCAATGCGATCATCGATAGTAGCCTGCGCAGAAGGAGGAGGGCTCTCATCTGTATCCTGAGCCTCCTCTTCTGCCTCTTCCTGAGCTTCTTCCTGAACCTCTGCTCCAGGTTCTTCTTCGCTTTGATCTTCCTCATCATCAAAGTCATCCTCACTGTCTTCCTCAAGCTGGTTTTCACGGTACTGCGACCCAATCTTCATCTTGACCATAGTCGACTCATCAATGGTATGAATCGATACTCGTAATTTCGACCCAAGTCTATAGGCAAACTCAAGCGCAATCTTGCAAATCAGTCGGCCAAAGGGAAGCAATTCGGATGTTCTTCTTGACCTAGCTATGAGGATTATTTGTCGTAAGATGAAAGTAGCCATGCATACGTTCTCTCCCTGGGCTACCAGATACAGGAAATCAACCATACGGCGTGTACATTCAATGCGATTCGTCGACCTGGGATAAACATTGAACGTGTAGATATGGTGCAGCAGACGCAAATCATCAGACATGTACTGTAACGCCCGTGAAAAATCCGTACTTGGATTCGAGTACCGATTTGACCCGAAATCGCGTAGAAATAATTTCCATGGAAATTAAGTGTAAGTTAGCTAGCTCAACGCTAGAGTAGCTGGGAAATAGTCCCTGATCACTTTAAATATGTTCTACAAGACCCAAATCGAGTAGAACAGACAACTCTACAATACTCTATAACCTTGGATCAAACTCTAAGCAGGTTTGTCCTCTGGACCACATTGAACTTTTGTATTGGATTTAGACCGCGCGTCGAAGGTCCGATACCTCCTATCTTAGACCGTTAGAACCGCCCAGCTGGACTTGACAATCATCTCGAAAATCAAGTCAAACCGATAATCACAGAGTATTTTGTTGAACCCGGACTGAAGCGACCGCGAATAGGGACAAATTGGGAATTTCAAATTCAAATCTGGCACACGACTTGACGCGTCAGTATTAAGCTTTCTGACCGTCAGAATTCGTCCAGATTACACCCTCGGATCAGAAAAAATTTCTATTTATTATCATGAGACTTTCAGCCCTGATCTATGTGCGGTGACCGCTGAACTGAAACTGGTCCGCCACGTGCGATCTGCGAACCCTGCCAGACTGAAAACTTAATACAAGATACATCTGGTACCCATGAGCTTAAGTCTGATCGCAATCGACCAGGGGACCACCAGAAAGCAGTTTTTGGACCGAAACAGCCCCGAAATGGATAGGCATCAAGTAAACTTCGTCCCGGAGCCTATTTCCGGCAATTTCAAGCTTATAAAAGGGGTTGAAACCCTCATTTCTCCTTCCCATCCGAATTTCACAAACCCTAGAAAAGAGAGAGAGTTTGAGAGAAAGGGAAGAAGAGATTTTTCCCGCTTCCGAGCCCCTGACAGTTGCTGCTTCAACACTTCATTCCAATCACCTGGCTGGTGATTTCTCCACCTTTTCAGGTATAAATAATCCCAAAAACTTGCTGATTTAGGGTTTACGTCGATGTATAACATGTTAGCTAACGTAATCCATAAATCAGGTTCTCTTACAGCCGTAGACGAAGCGTACACGCTCCGTTCAAAATCCCGCGACCGTAAGAGACTAGGTGAGGATTTTAGACGCTTTGATTGACGGTTTACAACGCTTTCAATGTCGTTTAATAGTAGATTATCGACGGCATCGCCGTTTGACATGTACAACATGCTCTCCGTTTCCTGTTTCGTAAATTAACGAAGAATATGAAATTTAGGGCATTTTAGTCATTTGTAGGAAGTACGGTCTACGTGCATATTTTGCTGACGTGATTGACATGGTTTGTCGCCGCATTAGAGAGTTAGGAATGCTTGCATAATCAGTTTGGCGAAGAGATTCGCCAAGTTGCGCACTTTGGGTCGACATACTATATGTGGACTTAAGTGTGTAGTGTGTGTGTTTGTATAAATGCTTGTATTAGTTTGTATTGAATTGAATGATGTTATGTAGTAGTTTGAGATTGATTTCATGATTAATACGCTGACCTAAATGATTTCCTATATGTTGACCTTATGCATGATTGCATCACATGCATAGAAATTATGCCTTGAAGATTTGCTTAAGTTGAATATGCATGGAAAGTATGCCTTGAAGATTTGCCTAAGTTGAATGTTATAACATGTGCTAACATGCTCACATGATGTGTTTCAATTCCAATACCCTGGTATATAGCGTTAATGTAATTCAATAGATGTGTGGGACTTGACTTAGTCCAGGCAGTCGGTAACCGAGCGAATTCGTGGCTGACTGGTCATAGCCACGAACGACGCGTCGATGAACGTGATTCGTGTTGAGAGTTGGCGGCAGTGGTTAGGCCACGCGAAGTGTTTTACGCACTTCATGTCGTTCAACTCGAGATGCGATCGCACTAGTCGAGCCCGTCAAGTAACCCGACTGGCCGATGTTTGTTCACCTTGTATGAATCATAACTGCTTGAACCTAGGGTACTGAACTTACCATTGTAAACCCTATTAACCGTGGTACCTTGATCCACGAAGACTCATGAGCCGGGCATGGTGGTATGGGACACCGTGGTCGAGCTGTCGGCCTACGCTGGGGCCACAAACCTCCCCGTAGTGACCAGTGAGCACCTTGATTCGTGAGCAGATTATGGTGGTATGAGACACTATATTATAGCTGTCGGCCTACACTGATCAGGCGACGAGCCCTTTGTAGTGACCGCGAGCGTATTCTGAGTCCACGGGAGGCGACGACCCTTCCGTGCAGTAGAGTACAGTAGGCCTGTATTGATAAGGTGATGGGGGAGCGGTGCAACGAGTGCGAGCAACAGCCCTGGCAGCCCTTGCAGTGACCTACGAAATATACATCGTATGAGATTACTAGGAGTGACGACCCTAGACAGGATCCGTGTTGGGATTGATACAAGGGAAGTACCTTAGTTTCCCAATCCTGCTGTTTGAATGGACTAATAACAATTTGGTAATCATATCACCATAGCATTGCATGTGCCTGGAAGATGTGGAGCACTCTAGGGAGTGTGGCATGCCGCGGTCGTAAGATGTTGCCGCATGAGGGTGATCGTCGGTGAGGGCATACATCACGTCATATCATCTTGCATTAACAACAGTATTAGGATTGTCTGATTTACTGCTTTACTATTATCGAGTGATTGAATTGTGAACATGCTAATCTTTGCTCTATGATTCCACTGAGTTGATCACTCATTCCCACGTTACGGGATGGTGTTTGCAACACCCACCAGACCCTGTTGTAGCTGCAGGTGAGGACGAGATCCAGGAGGTGGAGCCAAAGATTGACGAGGACCAGGATGAGTTCTCGTATATGCAGTATCACGACGGCTTCCCGTAGGTGACCTGGATCGAGGGGACTTCAGTGGGACTATTTTGAACTTTATTCTTTTGTTTATTTACATGTATATGAAACTCAGAGATGTAGTCATACTTTGGAGACAGATGAGATTACTTTATTTTTCCATACAGTGATATATACTTTGTTTAGTCTTCCGCTTGCTTTTATCACTGGATCTGAAGTATGAATTGCAGTTTTGGTATACTTTTACTCATGTGAATGCTTTAAATCAGACAACATTGAATCATAACTATTTTTGTTGCATAAGTGACGGTCTGGAACTCGGGAGTTGAGTTTATACACGACCCCCGATTTTCAGGGTGTTACATGTACGTTGCCTTAAGACTATTATTAGGCTGCCATGGAACCAACTTACCGCACAGAAACCTGGTGCGGCGATCTCGTTCACGCCTAGTCCTCAGGTTCTTCTCACTAGGATGAACATCACCTAGAGGTACGTTCAGAAGTCGCACAATCAGTCGCACATCAATCGTAGTCATCTGATCTCTACCAAAAGGGATTTTAAACTGCAATGGCTCCAAGGTAGGACTCTGGATACTAGCATAGAAGGCACGAATGGTGCTCACATTAGCACGAGCGCGAGCTTCAAAGATCGGACCCCAATACGCAGCTTCAATGCGATCGAACAATAAAAATTCACCGAACAGTCGCCCTTCCACGTCCGCTTCAAATAACACTTTGCGATCAGTGTATTGGCCATGAGGCATCTCTGATAAAATTACTAGCCCAAGGTGTGCATGGGGATCCAAATCCCGCTTTGTACAGCACTCTAGGACTGTAGCTGGACCTGCGGCGGCGCTTGAACTTGCGGCACCACCCCGCGGTCTTCTCGATTGAGCAGGACGGCTTGGCCCAGCCTCGTCTGTTGCGGTTTTTCTTTTACCCATCAAAGATATGATGGATGAGAGTGATAAAAGGCCTAAAATGCCTTCCACGAAGGCCATAGAAAATGGTGAAAATGCGGAGAAGTGGCTGCCCAATATGGAAAAAAGAGATCTAGGCGTCGTAGAGGGATGCTTTAAGCTTCCCAAGGCTGTATTTTCAGGGAGAAATGAAAATAAAAAAGTGAAATGGAGCACCTCACGATTTCAGCTCGATTTGGGGATTTTTGGAGCTCCAAATGATGAAATCTTCAAGAGGAAGGGCTGCCAACTCCCAGGGATCGATGGATGATGGTCGGTTTTGGCCAAGGAGGGATCTAGAAGCGATTTGGAACCATAAACTTTGGAGATAGTTGCTGGAAAATAAAAATGGAGCTATGGGGAGGGCTGTTTGTGAAGGAGATGCACATTTTAGGGGCTTTCGTGGGACGGGACCTATATGGGGAGGGTATGCACGTCATTTAAGGGCGTGCGCCCAAAAATCAGATCATAGGGGCCCACCTGTACGGCGATGCATCGCCGACCGGTGATGCATCCAGTCAGTGGGGCCAGGTGGGTTCGGTCCCCCTTGGTCCAAGGACCCCAAATATGTACGGTCCACCCCCTGGTTCATTGTATTTTGACCTACATAGGCCCAAACATGTGTTCGGGGCTTTCCGGGACCATTCCGTAATTTTGAATATAAAACCCTATGATGCAGCATATGAATTTCAGGTAGAAGGAGCTAGTACATCCATCTAGATCCTTATTTACTAAATAAAGTGAAGTTAGAATGGCCTTATGGCCATTTTTCATGAAATTTTACTATTCACTGTACAATTTTATGAAAGTACTAATTTGTGTTATTTTCAGATTAATTTTGATGCCTAACATGAAATGGATAAGAAGGAAATAAAGATCGGAGTGTTTAGAGGAAGAATTTTGAAGATTTTTGGTGAAACGGGGTTTTTAAGCCCTGGCGATTGATTACAGGAGTCGTGGTCATCCCACGGCCCAAGAATTCACTTTTGCGGGTTTAAAATTGTTCATTGGATGTCTCAACCTGACTTCCTACGGCTTAAAAGCTATTCGGGTTGCTTTACGCGACCTGAGATGCGTTACAGACTCGATCGTGCGATCGATTCAAATAGACGTCGCCTATCGGCGAATCTGCGATCCTAGAAGTGTTTCTAGACCCTTCTCGCACCCATCTAAGTCAAGGGAAACAACATCGTACGTCACGAGACCATAACCCAGGCCCAGTATACTCTCATTCATGCTCTGATACCAACTTGTAACACCCTGAAAATCGGGGGTCGTGTATAATCTCAACTCCCGAGTTCCAGACCGTCACTTATGCAACAAAAATGATTATGATTCAATATTTTATGATTTAAAGCATTCACATGAGTAAAATTATACCAAAACTGCAATTCATACTTCAGATCCAGTGATAAAAGCAAGCGGAAGACTAAACAATATATATATCACTGTATGGAAAAACAAAGTAAATCTCATCTGTCTCTAAAGTATGAATACATCTCTGAGTCTCATATACATATACACGAACAAAAGTAAATGTCCAAAATAGTCCCACTGAAGTCCCATCATCCAGGTCGCCTACGCGAAGCCATCGTGATACTGCATGTACGAGAACTCGTCCTGGTCCTCGTCAAAGTCTGGCTCCACCTCCTGGATCTCAGCCTCACCTGCATCTACAACAGGGTCTGGTGGGTGTTGCAAACACCATCCCGTAACGTGGGAGTGAGTGATCAACTCAGTGGAATCATAGAGCAAAGATTAGCATGTTCACAATTCAATCATGCGATAATAGTAAAGCAGTAAATCAGACAATCCTAATACTGTTGTTAATGCAAGATGACATGACGTGATGTATGCCCTCACCGACGATCTCCCTCATACGGCAACATCTTACGACCGCGGCATGCCACACTCCCTAGAGTGCTCCACATCTTCCAGGCACATGCAATGCTATGGTGATATGATTTCCAAGTTATTATTAGTCCATTCAAACAGCAGGATTGGGAAACTAAGGTACTTCCCTTGTATCAATCCCAACACAGATCCTGTCTAGGGTCGTCACTCCTAGTAATCTCATACGATGTATATTTCGTAGGTCACTGCAAGGGCTGCCAGGGCTGTTGCTCGCACTCGTTGCACCGCTCCCCCATCACCTTATCAATATAGGCCTACTATACTCTACTGCAACGGAAGGGTCGTCGCCTCCCGTGGACTCAGAATACGCTCGCGGTCACTACAAAGGACTCGTCGCCTGATCAGTGTAGGCCGACAGCTAGAATATAGTGTCCCATACCACCATAATCTGCTCACGAGTCTAGGTGCTCACTGGTCACTACAGGGAGGTTTGTGGCCCCAGCGTAGGCCGACTGCTCGACCACGGTGTCCCATACAACCATGCCCGGCTCATGAGTCTTCGTGGATCAAGGTACTATGGTTAACAGGGTTTACAATGGTAAGTTCAGTACCCTAGGTTCAAGCAGTTATGACTCATACAAGGTGAACATACATCGGCCAGTTGGGTTACTTGACGGGCTCGACTAGCACGATCGCATCTCAAGTCGAACGACATGGAGTGCGTAAAACACTTCGCCTGGCCTAACCACTGCCACCAACTCCAAACACGAATCGCCTTCATCGACGCGTCGTTCGTGGCTATGACCAGTCAGCCACGAATTCACTCGGTTACCGACTGCCTGGACTAAGTCTAGTCCCAAGCACTTACGGAATCACATCAGCAATATATGTAAAAGTATTGGAATTGAAATACAATCATGTGAGCATGTTAACACATGTTATAACATTCAACTTAAGCAAATCTTCAAGCACATATATTCCGTGCATGTAATGAAATCATGCATTTAGTCAACATGTAGAAAATCATTTAGGTCAGCATATTAATTGAGAAATCAATCACAAACTATCACATAACATCATTTAATTCAATACATACTAATACAAGCATTTATACAAACACATACACTACACACTTAAGTCTACATATAGTATGTCGACCCAAAGTGTGCAACTAGGCGAATCTCTTCGCCAAACTAATTATGCACGCATTCCTAACTTCCTAATGCGACAACAAACCATGTCAATCACATCGGCAAAATATGAATGTAAACCGTACTTCCTACAAATGACTAAAATGCCCTAAATCTCATATTCTTCGTTACTTTACGAAACAGGAAACGGAGAGCATTTTGTACATGTCAAACGGCAATACCGTCAAGAATCTACTATTAAACGACATTGAAAGCGTTGGGAACCATCAATCAAAGCGTCTAAAATCCTCACCTTATGTCTTGTAAACACGTGAATTGAAACGGAGCGTATACGCTTTGTCTACGGCGAATAGGGAACCTAATACACGAGATCCATAAGCTACATCGCTATGGAAACAAGGGAGACTCAAATCAGCAACTATTTAGGGTATTTGCTTACCTAGAATCGTGGTGTAATCGCCGGAAAAGTGGTAGAGGTGTGTTGCTTAAGCATGTGCAACACGTAGCACAAGTGGCAGGAAGAACTCTCCCACTCTCTCACAATCTCTCACCTTTTTCTCTCTCCCAAGTTAGGGTTTCTCTCAAATTCGGATGGGAGAGAGGAGTGAGGGTTTCAACCCCTTTTATAGCCTAAAACATGCCCAAAATAGGCTTGGGAACAATGTTTACTTGGTGCCTAACCAAATCGGGGCCGTTTCGGTCCAAATGAGCATTTTTGAAGGTCCCCTGGCCAAATGCGGTCGGACTTAAGCTCATGCATACTGGATCTAGCACACATCCAGTTTTCAGACCGGTAGGATTCCCAGATCGCACGTGGCGGTCCAGTTTCAGTTCAACGGTCATCGCACCAAGATCAGGCCTATAAGTCTCGTGATATGTAATAGATATTTTTCCTGATCCAAGGGTGTAATTTGGCTGTATTCTGACGGTCAGAACGCTTAATACTGATGCGTCAAATCGTGTGCCAGATTTGAATTTCAAATTCCAATTCTAACCCTATTCTCACTCTCTTCGGTCCGGGCTCAATGAAATAGCCTGTGATTATCGGTTTGACTTGATTTTCGGAATGAGTGTCAAGTCCAGCTAGGCGGTTCTAACGGTCTAAGATAGGAGGCATCGGACTTTCGACGTGCGGTCTAGATCCAATACAAAGATTTAAAGTGGTCCAGAGAACAAACCTGCTTAGAGTTTGGTCTGAGGTTTTAGAGCATTATAGCACCATTAGTTCCACTCGCTTTGGGCCTTGTAGAACGTATTTAAAATGATCAGGGACCATTTTCCAGCTATTCTAACGTTGCACTAGCTAACCTAGTCATATTTTCTAAAGGAATGAATTTTACGCAATTTCGGGTCGAGTTGGTACTCGAGCCCAAGTACGGGTTTTTCACGGGCGTTACATCACAATCCATTCACGTAGCATTCACACACAGATTTAAGGCAACTTCATGCATTTTATTACCAAAATTGTCATAATACATGACACATAGGCTTTACATGGATCACGATAAAAGATGCATATGAGCTAATACAACTAAGCTCCAAACACTGAGCTATAACATTAAAAAAACTACCAAACTAGGAAGCCTACAGAGGCTACACACAGAACTATCAACTACGAACGAACGGCAAACAACTACGGGGCAACAACATGGATGAATAAGCATCCGAATCTGGCGACGGAGAAGGGGCACCCTTATCCTTCAGGCAGCACAGGATAGTCTTCAGTGAGTGGGTTGCTTTCTTGAACTTATGCCTCATGAGGGAGGGCCCGCAATCTATTATATCCTGTCGAAGAGAGGCCTGGCCCTCCTCGAGTCGAGCTATGCGGGCATCACTAGCGGCCTGACCCGCGTCTTGCTCCGGTGCCGCAGAAGGAGGACTCTCATCAGTATCCTGAGCCTCTTCTTCTTCCTGTTCCTCCTCTATCTCTTCCTTGCCCCCTTGGACGTCAAATGCATGTGGGTCCCACCCTCGGTCCCCCTGGAAGGGTCCCGTTTGGCCCCCGACTCCATTTTGAGTCGTTTCGAGCCCTCTCGGGTGTTTTCTGATGCATAGCCGCATCCACACATTGAGGGCTGGGATGGAGTGATTTATTGTCTAAACCCATCGATAGACGGTCTAGGAAAGGTTTGGGGTCACCTCGAGCGATCACGGAGGTACTTGATCTCGCAATCGATTTCGATGAACTTTGCCAATTGGCGAAACTGAGAATCCTACTTTTGTTTATAGATTTTTCTCACACCCAACTAAGTTAATTGGCGTCAGTGTATGACGTGTGACCATAACCCAGGTCCAGTTTAATCCAAATCATGCTCTGATACTAACTTGTAATGCCCTAAAAATTGAGGGTTGAGTAGCAACTCAACACCCGAGTTTCAAAACATCACTTATGCAACATAAATGCTTATGATTGAATGTTGTCCATGTTAGTGCATTAATCATGAGTGGGATTATACCAAAACAGTAATTCATACTCCAGATTAATTTATAAAATGCAAGCGGAAGACTGTCAGGGGAATATAACATATAGAAGTCAAAGATCATGTTCGGTTTCCAGAGTATGAATACATCACTGAGCTACCATATACATGTCATAGTACAAAAATCATAATGTCAAAAGAATAGTTCCACTAGTATGGTGAACCCTATAGCCCAGTCAATCTGAATGGCCTAGGCGAAACCATCAGAGAACTGCATATATGAGAACTCGTCCTGATCATCGTAGTAGTAAGGCATAGCCTCATGCGCCTCGCCAATACCTGCATCTAAGATAGGGTCTGGTGGGTGTCCAGAACACTGTCCCGTAACGTGGGAGTGAGTAGCTAACTCATTGGAACAATAAGGCATAGGTTAACATGTTATTAATTCAGTCAAGCAGGAATGATAAAGCAGTACAATCAAACACTCCTAAATACTGTGATTAATGTAAGGATGAGATATAATAATGATGCATGCCCTCACCAACATACTCCCTCATGCGACACCATCTTACGTTCGCGGCATGCTTTCATCCCTCGGTGCTCCACATCTTCTAGGCACATGCAATGCCATATGGACATGATTACTGAGTTGTTATTAGTCCTTTTCATATAGCAGTATTGGGAAACTAAGGTACCTCCCTTGTATCATTCCTAAACAATGATACATTCTAGGGTCATCAGTCCTAGATAATCTCATACGATGATGCGGTTCTAGGTCGCTGTAAAGGGCTGTCAGGGCTGTTACACGCACTCATTGCACCACTCCCCCATCACCTTATTAGTGTAGACCGATAGGTCAAATACAATGTCTCATACCACCATATTCGGCTCACGAGTCTGGGTTGCTCACTGGTCACTACGGGGAGGCTCGTGGCCCCAGCATAGGCCGACAGATCGACCACGGTGTCCCATACCACCATGCCCAGCTCATAAGTCTTAGCGGATCAAGGTACCAAGGTTAACAGGGATATCACTGATAAGTTCAGTATCCTAGGTTCAAGAAGTTATGTCGAATACAAGGTGAACATACAACGGTCAATCGGGTTACTTGATGAGCTCGACTAGTATGAGCGCACATCGTATCAATCGACATGAAATGCGTAAGCAAGGTACCAAGGTTAACAGGGATATCATTGATAAGTTCAGTATCCTAGGTTCAAGAAGTTATGTCGAATACAAGGTGAACATACAACGGTCAATCGGGTTACTTGATGAGCTCGACTAGTACGAGCGCACATCGTATCAATCGACATGAAATGCGTAAGTACTTCTTGTGGTCTAACCACTGCCGTCGACCAATGTATGACTCAGGTTCGTCAATCATGTCCTACATGAAAAATGAATCTCAGCCACGAACTCCAAACCTGTTACCGATTGCCTGGACCATAACATGGCCCCAAACTCATTCCATTTCCATGAGTAATCATATGAAACAGTTAAATTAGTAATGAACAAATAGTTCGATTCTTACAAGCATATGAGCATGTTGTGAAGTGTGACACAAACATGAGTTCACACACATTCATTCCATGAAGAAAGCAGACATCATAATGTAAACGTACATGGAGGAAATCATACACATAAGTAAGGTAGCTAAGATTTACATCTCAGCCCTCATACAAGCATAACTTGGTAACAACTAGCTTATTCAGTCAATTCTACACATAACATCATACATATAGTGTGTTGGCTACACATGTATTAGGCCAAATCCTTTCACTAGGGAGTTGCCCCGTATACCACGCACATATACCCACAACGGATTATCATGGCATGCATGAATTCGAGTTCCATATTCATTTGGAGATTTCTACAAACACTTGGGCTACACACTTAGTCACATATAACGTATATTTTTCGTGATGTGATTTTGGGCAAGTCCTTTCACTAAGGAGTTGTCGCACATGTATTAGACATATATTCAAGAAAAATAAACATGTTAAGCACAAATCAAAATTCCAAACATATTCAAACATTCCAACATATGCGTAGAATACACTATATTCTACATAGTTCATGTGAACACGTATAACGAAATAGATGACACATTTTGCATGCGTAATCACACCCTTGTCAGTTATAAATCATTAACTGACATTGAAAGCCTTGAAAACCATAACCTATACGTCCAAAGTCCGCGCCTTATGCCGGTAAACGCGTAACGAATTCAGTTTAGACACTGAGTCTTGTCAACGGTGGATAGGCAACCTACAATACGAATTAAGTTAGCTATCATGCTACTTGCATCGATGGAAACCCCAAAACAGGTTAGGGTTAGGTTTTCTTACCTAGGAATGAAGTCAGTATCACCGGAATAGCGATTAGATCGGGATGGTTAAGTACGTATGATGGCAAGGTAGAGTAACAGGAACTTTCTCCCACAACTCTCACATTATCTCTCTCTTTTCTCTCTTCTCTCTCCTAGGGTTTCTCTTAAATTCGTATGTGAGGAATGAGAGAGGGTTTGAGGTCCTTATATAGGCTAAAAACTTACCAAATTAGACCCAGGGCCAAGGTATACTTATGTTATAACCAAATCGGCCTTATTCCGATCTAACAGAGCATTTCTGGAGGTCCTGTTACTGTGTGGGGTTGGACTTAAGCTCATAGATGCTGGATCTTAATCACGTTAAGTTTTCAGTCCGGTCGGGTTCCCAGATCGACCGTGGCGGACCAGTTTCAGTTCAACGGTTATGGGAATTCGATCAGAGCTACAAGTACTATGACATGTAAGGGCCACCTATCCTGATCCGAGGATAAATTTGTGTCAAAATCCAATGGTCAGAACGTTTAGAAATAATGCGCAAGCGACACGTCTCAGATTTCTTAAAATTATATTTAATTTCTTAAAAATCTTCATTTTCTCACACTCTTCACTCCGGACTCAAGGAAATCATCCCAGAGCATCGTTTGGACGTGATTTTCGTGGTGCTTATCAAGTCCAACTACGCAGTCAATTTCTTCTAAGTTTATCACTATCAGACTTTTGACGTGCGGTCCAGGTCTGATACGAAGTTTCAAAGTTCTCCCGAGAGCAACTGGGTTTAGAGTTGGATTCTAGATTTCAGGGTATTATAGCGTTAATGATTCCACAAGTTTTGGGTCTTGTAGAACGTATTTAAAGTTAATAGTACTAATTTCACAGCTAGTCTAACTTAGCGCTAGTTAACTTATGTTTAATCTCTAAGGGAATTAATCCTAAGTGATTTCTGCTCGAGGTGATACTCGGGTCTTGGTACAGAATTTTTCGAGTCGTTACAGTTGATAAGCCACTGTTTGTAAAGAAACATAATGATCACATACTTATAGTACAAATATATATTAATGATATTATTTATGGTTCTACATGTTCTAACTTGACTACTGAGTTTGCAAAATTGATGAAGTCTAAGTTTAAAATGAGCATGGTTGGAGAAATGAGCTACTTTTTAGGTCTACAAGTGAAAAAACATGAGACCAAATTTTTATTTCTCAAACCAAGTATGCTCTAAACTTGGTGAAGAAGTTTAGTTTTGAGAGTGGTAGAAATTTTGATACTCTTATGAGTACAACTCTTAAGCTCTCTAAGGATGTAATAGGTAAAAGTGTAGATCATAGGTTATATCGTAGTATGATTGGTAGCTTATTATATTTAACTGCGAGCAAACCTAATATAACATTCAGCGTAGGAATCTATGCTAGATATTAATCAGATCCTAAGGAATCTCACCTGATTGCTGTCAAGCGAATTATGAGATATGTTGTAAGCTCAGCCAATCTTGACCTTTTGTATCCATATGATACTAATGTTCAATTATCTAGTTATACGGATGCTGACTAGGCTAGTAATATAGATGACCAAAAGTCTACTAGTGGTGGATGTTTTAATGTTGGGAACTGTTTAGTTTCATGGCATAGCAAGAAACAGAGTTTCGTACGCTATCTACAGCTGAGTCTGAATATATTGTAGCTGAAAATGCATGCACTCAACTTGTGTGGATGAAAAAAATGTTAAATGCCACACCCCAAATCCGGTGATGGACAACTTCCATGATGCCCCAAATCTGACACTCGACTTCCATACACCAAGTCTCGAGTTTGGCGTAGCATAAGGAAGATTTTCGACTGAATTTATATATATATATATATATATATATATATATATATATATATATATATATATATATATATATATATATATATATATATATATATATATATATACATACACACACAGACACATAATAATACCTGACCATAAAGATCCATGATCAAAATACCAAGCAACACTCTCCATTATAAATCCTGATGGTTATAAGTACAATGTTTTACAAAAGGTACATAACGTCAACATTACCAAATCGAAAAATAGATACAATGCATCGAGAAAGCTAAGTCTTTCAAGCTACTCCTGACTTGAAAATAAAAAAATATATATGAAGCTTAGGCAAAAAGACTAGTGAGTACACACATGTGTGCAGTGTGTCTTACATGCAAGCAAGATAAATATTCCACGAAGAAATCATGTATGGTGAAAGGCGTGTAGTATGTAAGGTATGATGTCAATGCCAATGCAATACATATGCATCATAGCGATACTCTAAGTCAATGCTACCAGTATCACCAAGTCATATTTTTATTTCTCTTATACCACTGCCGTAACCATATTACATGCATCTGTAATCACGTCATCATCATTATATTATCATACCATATCATAACGGTATATCTCAAAAAAAATACCGTGGTCGACACCCATGCACCAGACACCAGTAATCGACCTCGCATACCTGCCCTGCGGTGGACTTTCACTAACTGTATATCATGGGAAACATCGTGGTCGATACCCATGCACCAGACACTAGTAATCGACCTCGCATACCTGTCGTGTTGTAGGCTTCCACCCGACATGCCAGTAGCAAACTTCATTCACGCTTCTCCTTGCCGGTGAGTCAAATCGATCCCTATTTGCACCTCAGCCCTTAAGCGGGTTGAACCCACCTCTTCTCAACCTAACCTCGTCAGTGGGAGTCAAATCCATGACCCATGTATCCACTCGGCCCGACGGTGAAGTATCCCTAGCTAGCATAGGGGTTTAGGGACTTTCAACCCAAGGGGCACATCATCCCCTACTATTTTCATACTTTTGGTGTCCCATTTATTTTCAGGAATAACCCAAGTCATCATTATAGATGTACATTTCATCGTTAAGATCTAACTCATGTTATATGACACGACTGTGATATTTTGATCATCATGTATGTCATGATTATGCATGAATTCAATAAATTATGATAAGTCATACGTTTAAGTGCATGTGGTATGCATACCTTTAAGAAAAAAATAACATATAATCATCATATGCCACTAACAACTATATCAATCCATGGTCATGTGACTAAATTGAAGAGGACATATCTTCCACATGAACAAATGTATTGAAGTACACTTGCACACACCATCGTTCCATGGTGCATGAGTATGATCAATATCAACATGGTTAAGAAGATGAATTTTGTATGCTAGAGAGTGGAACAACATTAATTAAGATATTAAATCACATGCTTCTATTAACTATAATCACTAACATCACTAGTATCATCCATAGCTATCATAATCACGAGTATTGTATTCAGAGTTACACCATATCCTTCGCAAGATAGACATTCCATTAGTAGCTTTGGCCTGACAACATTTTCTTCTATTGGGAGTACATGGTTATACCCTAACTGGGCCTTATGGTTAATGAGTGGTGGTGACGTAAAGTACATGCACTACGTGGTTATGAGATGAAAGGCATAATTATAATATATAGTAAATGAGCCATAAGATATATGGTGCTGGTGAAACTCATGTAATGTAGAGGGCTTCACCTTCAAATGGGTTGTTAGTAGGTTGGATTTATAAATAATTATCATAGTAGTTTTACAATGGTTTGGAAGGCATAGGTAAACCTCATAAGATACAGTGAGCCTTAAGTTGAATGACTTGGGTACATAATATACACATAAGAGTTAGTCACGGTTGGATGATGTGAATTTGTCTCATACAACGTAGTGGGTCCTACTTCCAAGTGGTATTGTAAGCAGATGGGTCCACACACAAACGTTATGGTGGGTCTCAACAAGTAGACAGTGTAGGTAACTCACATATATTAAGGTGGTACAATGAAGAATAGTTCAGTTGCACAAGGCACACATTAGCGTGCTCCATGATCAAATTGTTTGGTTGGTAAAATAATTGAAAGTGCAGATAAAATACATACATTGAGTGGGTTCATAAGTGTTCGAAAGTTATACATTCAATTAACACTATCTCATATCGTCTAACTTATTTAGGAATTAGATCTAGGTCATTTTAGAATCATGTTCTAGTATTAGCTAGCCTAATGGATAAATGGTGAAATATGCAATAATTATATCAAGGTAGGGTCCATAATCAATCTGACACACATCCTAAGTCCACATACTCAAGAGGTTATACCATTAACATGGTCCACATACTCTACTTGCCATAATAAAGGATTTAAAGTCACATGCTTACTTATTTTTACTACATAACTCATACATATATGGGCACCCACTTTATTAAGCACCCACATAGTCAGGTTGTCGATGTCATAATTTCACTTAGTTGAGTGGACATACAATTAGTATCATGGTCTAGTAACCGCATCCCAAAGCATCCAAGGCACAATCACAAGCATACCCACCATACCCGATCACACTATGTTACGCTAACTCTTGAATTATGACCGCTCAATACTTCTTATGGAGAATGACTCAAATTTAGTGTCACATGATTAAGAGGCCAAGAACTAGCTTCCATCACATCAAATATAGTTTAGTGGTCCCCACATCTACCTCACCTATGAGCATAATGAAAGGGTTATAATTATGTCGCATGATACAGAATTGAAGGCCACTCCATTACCAAGTTGTATAATCTAACCTATATCATAACTCTCATGACTAAGAAAATCTACATGTATAATCTGATTGTTCATGGTTTAGGTGACTAAGTGTAACATCCCGAAAATCGGGGGTCGAACATAAACTCCACTCCCGAGTTCCAGAACATCACTTATGCAAAATTTTAATGATGGATGAACGTTGTTCATATTAGTGCAGAAAACATGAGTGGGATTAGACCAAAACAACATATCATACTCCAGAGACAGTTAAGTTTCTCAAGTGGAAGACTATGATAAATATATAAAATGTATAATTGATTGTAAGTCTCCAGAGTGTGAACATGTTACCAGGTTAACTAAATACATGTATACTCCAAAAATGGAAAGAAAAGAATATACACGGGTGTTTAAATAAAAGGTAAAATATCAAGTGTATTGGCATCTAATCAGTAACCCTATAACCCCATCGATCAGAACCTGCATATTGGAGAAATCCTCCTCATCATCATAAAGTCCGGCTCTGCTTCACAAGCATCATCATCATCTAAAACTAAAATAGGGACTGGTTGGTGTGGCCAACACCGTCCCATAACGTGGGAGTGAGTGATCAACTCAGTGGAAACTATATACAGCAAAGGTTAACATGTTATCAATTCAATCAAGCAGTAATGATAAAGCAGTACAATCAAACATGTCATAGATACTCTTGTTAATGCAAGAATGATATGAGGTAATGATGCATGCCCTCACTACAAACTCCCTCATGCAACATCATCTAACGATCGCGGCATGAATCACTACCACTATGCTCTCACACCAACGCCAATGGCACATGCAGTGCGATGTCATGAGTATGATTACCAAGTTCTTATTACTCCTTTTCATACAGCAGGATTGGGAAGCTAAGGTACCTCCCTTATATCATTACCCAAATGGTGATCCATTCTTGGGTCGTCAGTCTGAGATAATCTCATACGATGTTACGGTTCTAGGTCGTTACAAGGGCTGCCAGGGCTGTTGTGCACAATCTTTACACCACTCCCCCATCACCAAATCAATACAGGCCTAATTATATCCCAAATACTGTAACAAGACTCGTCGCCCTTATGCACTATCAGGATATACTCGAGGTCATTACAGAGTACTCGTCACCAATCATTGTAGGCCGACAGCATGAATATAGTTTCCCATACCACCATAATCGGCTCACGAGTATAGGTGCTCACTGGTCACTACAAAGGGCTCGTCACCAATCAAAGCAGGCCGATAGCACGAATATAGTGTCCCATACCACCATAATCAGCTCAAGAGTCTTAGCGGATCGAGGTACCAAGGTTAGAGAGACTTTTCAATGGTAAGTTTGGTACCTTAGGTTCAAACAGTAGCGTCCAAACATGGTGAACAAACATCGGTCAATCAGGTTAGTTGATAAGCTCAACTAGGCCAAGTGCACGTTCAGTTGATCGACATGGAATGCATAAGCACTCCGTGTGGCCTAACCACTGTCGAACATCCCACGTACAACTCGGGTTCGTCGAACACATCCTGTGTGGCGAAACATCCTCAACTACCACTTGAAGAACAGTTACCGATTACCTGGACTATACAATAGCCCTATTCACATTCAATTACAACAATCTAGCAAGTGAGATACTCAAGGCAGTAATGGAGCAATGATTTAAATCTTACAATCAATTGAGCATGTTATGAAGTACAACATAAACATGAATCCATACTTGTGCATTTCTAAGTAAAAGCAATGAGTATGAAACAAAGTATATGGAGAAAATCATACACATCATTAGAGTGGCTAAGAATCCTATCTCAACACCCATTTAAAGAACAGTTTACAAGTATTTATTCATACAGACATATTTACAAACTCTTAGCATCCACGTTATATCATACATGGTATGTATTAGTTAGCATACATATTAGGGCAAGTCCTTTTGTTAAAGGAATGTCGCCTACTATACAACAATCACATAGCTACGATGGTTATTCATGGCGTACACTAACACAAGGTTTATACTCGTTTAGTCATTTTTACAAACACTTAGGCTACGCATTGTAACATACACGACGTATGTAACTATAACATGTATTAGGAAAATCCGTTCACCCAGAAGTTGATACACATGCATCTAGCATACCTAAACAGTAATTAATCATGGCAAGTACAAATCTGAATTTCACACGTATATGGTATTTTATACAAATATGAGGAATACAGTATATTTAACATAATTAATGTATAACTGAAAATTGAAACGGACAACACTTTGTACATGTGAAATAGCATCCTATGCAAGAATAAATCATTATCTAACATTGAAAGTGTTGAAAACCATAACCTAAACGTATATAGTCCGCACCTTAAACTAGAAAACGTATAACGAATGTGATTCAGACGATAAGTCTTTGTTAACGGCCAATAGGTTACCTAAGGCATGAAACAGGTTAGCTACAACATCACTTAAACTATTCTAAGCTTCAAAACAGGTTAGGGTTTGGGTTTTCTTACCTAGGAATGAAACCGAAGTCGCCGGAAAAGTGATTAAATCGTGATGGTTAAGCACGTAGGATAGCAGGGTAGGATAGCAGGAAGATCCTCCCACTTCTCTCACACTTTCTCTTTCTTTTCCCTCTGCTCTCTACTATGTTTTCCCAAATTCGTATGGGATGAGAGAGTGAGGGTTTAAGGTCCTTATATAGGCCCAAAACTCTCCAAATTAGACTCAGGGCCATGGTATACTTAGGTTATGTCCAAATACGGACTGTTCTGTCTCAACAAAGCACTTCTAGAGGTCCTGTTACTAAATGTGGTCGGAATTAAGCTCTCTAATTTTGGATCTAGGTCAAGCTAAGTTTTCAGTCCGGTCGGGTTTCCAGATCGACCGTGGCGGACCAGTTTCAGTTCAACAGTCACCAAAACTCGATCAGGGCCACAAGTACTATGACATGTAAGGGCCACCTATCTTGATTCGAGGGTGAATTTGGGTCAAAATCTAATGGTCAGAATGCTTAAAAATAATGCGCAAGTGAACCGTTTCAGATTACTTAAAAATATATTTAATTTTTTAAAAATCTTCACTTTCTTACTCTCTTCACTCCGAACTCAACGAAACAGTCCTAGGACATCGTTTGGTCTTAATTTTTGAGATGAAATTCAAGTCCAACTAGGCAGTCATAATGTTTTAAGTTCATCGCTATCGAACTTTCGACGTGCGGTCTAGGTCCGATACGAAGTTTCACGATGCTCCCAAGAGCAACTGGGTCTAGAGATTGATCATTAGTTTCTAGGTAACATATCGTTAGCAGTACTACTCATTTGGGTCTTTTATTTTTTATTTAAAGTGGTTCAAGTTAATTCTACTGAGTATTCAGTTTGGTACTTAACCTAATTCTAGCCTAATTATGGCAGAATACGGTCCTAGGGCCATTCTATGCCCCATTTTGGGCACTTCTAGCTATCATATTATTTTAATTATTTTTATAGTTGTTCATCATCAAGTTTAACCTATCTCCACCAAATTTCATAAGATTTCAAGTTGTAAAAAAATTCTAAAAATTTGAGAAGTAGCAGATGTCCAACAAGTGATTATCGGATAGTTGTTCACAACGACCTACTTTAAACTATATTAAATATTTTATTATATTTTTCACATATTTTTATATATAACTAGACGCATTTAGATTCAATATAGTTTTTGAATCACATAAATCTGAGTTATAACGAAGGAGATATGGTTTTTCAAAGTTTAACAAAATGTACAGAAAAAATACAGAAATCAGGCTGGCTGATCGCTACACAGACAAGATCGGCGAGGTCCTCGCTGGTGGTAAGAGGTCCTCACCCCCCGGGGATGCTGGAAACATGTGGGACCCACCTTGGATCTCCTTGAATTGAGTCGTTTGGGCCCATGAGTCCATTGAGGCATTTATCGAGTCTCATTTGCAAACTGGAATGAGTTACGCGATGTACAATATATGTTTTTGGGGTAGAAGAAGCTAATACATCCAAATAACCTACCTACATTATGAGATTCAAAGAATTCCATAGTCAAAATCCTATTTTATGCGTGTACGTATCATTTACTGTAAGTTTTAGTTTAAGTATAGTTCTTCACCTTGTAAACTTTAGGATTGTGTCTAATATGAAAGTACTTGGAGAAATTTGAAGAATGAAGTGGTGAAAGGTGAGATTTTGAAAGAAATGGGTTGAAAAGTGATTTCTAGACTTTAGAATTGATCTTTGAGAGTGATATGGTTGACCCATTGCCTAAGGACATCTAACTCCAGGTTGGCAAAAATTCGGGGTGTTACAAACTATCCCCCTTAAAAATAATTTCGTCTCCAAAATTGGTGAAGGGTAATGAGTAAAGATTCTACTATGCCTTTTGCCTAAACTATACTGATTTAAGTTTATATACATGGTGGGGTATATACATCTATACTAGTCTGGTGCATTTTTGTCTATCCTCCTTAAAATTTACTCTTTATCTCTTGCTATACCCTAATGGTTGGCTACAATTGATTTCTTTATCTATTTGAAGTCTTGATGATGATTCTCATCTACTTAATGTAAGATATATGTTTCAATGGTTGACCAGTACGGAGAGACGGTTGTAGTGGGTTTGATCCCGATACGTCGAATGTTCGCCTGGCCAGGGTAGATAACGTTATATCCCTTCCTAATCATGGTGGATCCTGGTCTTCTACCCTGTCAAGAAGCCAGGATTGAGAATTAGGTCAAACCGTGAGTGTTTCGCATTTGTACATTTCAGTACCTCCGTAGTCTGATCACTCTAAAAGCTTAGGGAATGCCTATCACTGAAAGGTTCAAAATTCCTATTTATAAGGTTGAGCTTTGGGTCTTGATCATCCTATCGAGGAGAGTCCTTGTTTGAATCTATGTCCAAGGTAAGGATTAATAAACACTTTAATAGATCATCCTAAGGGATTTCTAATCATATAGAGTCGGCTAAGGCTTCTATTATGTTCGTATTTAACGAGTAGGTTTATGGATACACTGACCTTTGCTCGCTCCCACTGTTAGGCTTATGATTTAATATGAATGGGTTCAAGACTTAAGCCCTAATTGTCTCCCTCTAAAGACTTCAGTATTGATATTCTAAGGAAGGTTCAAATCCCATATACTAACCTAACCTTACGTATAACCTAAATCACTTTCTTTGATCCTGGGCCAATGGGGAAAGGGCCAACCACGCTTCTGCTGTGCAGTTCTAATTCAACTGTTGTATTAGCTGACCTTACTAGATTGGGCTTATAAGGTTCTACTCCCCTTAAAAATTATTTCTACTCTCAAAGCTCAAGATTCTATGTCTCGATCCGTATGTCAGAAAGTGGTGTAATTTAGGACTTATCCTTGACATGAAATGAGAAACAACTTCTCAGTACATTAGTCTTCCTTTCATTGACCATGTATACTATGGCATTGGCACCTATGGTTATAGAAATGAGCCTAGTCTCTATTACAGTTGATTTCAGGGATAGGTGTAAGTTGGTGGCAAGATATCTAATTCTCTACTGGCTACTCTACTGGCTATATGTCCTTAACATTTCCCAAGGGTAAAGAAATAACTTTTGGTTATAGGTAGTCGGGCCAGCACGGAAGGAAAGTTGTGTAGTAGGTCTGAGCCAGAAACATAGACTTTCTACCTAGTCTCTGACAGAAAATTTGTCATATAAGTCCTTAATCCTAGTCGATGCCGATCTTCTACTTGATCAGAGCATTGGATTTATTGGTAACTACCAGGATTAAGAATTTAGTTCAAACCGCGAATACATCGCTTATATAGAGTTCCTTTACTCCGCGTTCCCGATTGCAATAAATCCTTAGGAGGGCACTTCTAAGGGGTGTGCTGGTTTATCCTAGAGTTCAATTCGAGGGATATATAAGTTTTCTCTAAGCGTAACTAGTTCTAAGTCAAGCAAGCTTCCTAAGAGTTAATAAAGGAGCCTATAAGTATCAAGGGAATCCAACAAAAGAACGAGGTCTCACTCTAACTAAATCAAGATAACTAACTATGTCGATATTCCAATTACCTTAGCAAAATCAGTCTTTTACATTCCTTAGCATAATCAGTAGCCTAGTCTTAATAAATTTAATGACACCCAAGCACTTCACATATGTCTATACTAGCTAAGGAGGTCCTAGGGTTTACATTTTTAATTTACTAGCTTTCCTATACTGTCAGATCTTTCTAAATCTAAGAATACCCACTCTAGGTCCAAAACTCTAAGGGCCTGTTTGGCTAGTGGTATAAGGCCGTATTAAAAGGATTGCGTCGCTAATCCCACCTCGAGATTGGGAATGACATGTTTGGAAGAAGGGTGAGATCTGATTAAAAAAATTTATTTTTATAGGCTTTGGAAAATGAGCCTTGTGTTGGAGAGTGTGAGATGGGATTTCCAAATACCATGATGATGAAATTCCAAGTATAATTTGAAAGGAAATCCTGGGATTTATTGTTAATTGCATACATTCCAACCATAGCATTGGAAACCATGGGTTACACCCAAATCTAAGGATAATACCTTACACATGCATTTATTGTTACTTTTACAATTCTATCTGTCCTAATCTCACCTAATGCAGTTGGTTGAACGAGCCCTAAATGTCCCATCATTTGGAAGTGTACAGGTTATGAGACACAAAAATGTGAGTTTTGTGCCCATATGAGAGGGTATAATGAAGGTGAAAAGTTATAGAGAGTAGTTTTTAGGTAATGGTGGTTGATGGGTGTAAGATGTAGAAGAAGACGGAAGCTTGAATGAATAGAAGTAGAGATGTGAGATCATTTTACATGGTCTCGGTTACGTATGAGCTATACTATGACAGTTAATCTCGCTGGTCGACGAAACTTGGGATTCTAATGTGGTTTCTAGATTCCATCGCCCCCTTCCTAAGTTAGAGTGCGTCAGTGTGTGTTGTGTTACCATAACCCAGGTCCAGTTTAATCCAAATCATGCTCTGATACCATCTGTAACATTCTAAAAATTGGAGGTCGAGCATAAACTCCACTCCTGAGTTCCAGAACATCACTTATGTAAAATTTCAATGATGGATGGATGTTGTTCATATTAGTGCAGAAAATATGAGTGGGATTAGACCAAAATAGCATATCATACTCCAGAGACAGTTAAGTTTCTCAAGTGGAAGGTTGTGATAAATATATAAAATGTATAATTGATTGTAAGTCTCCAGAGTGTGAACATGTTACTAGGTTAACTAAATACATGTATACTCCAAAAATGGAAAGAAAAGAATTTATATGGGTGTTTAAATAAAAGGTAAAATACCAAGTGTATTGGCATCTAATCAGTAACCTTGTAACCCCATCGATCAGAACCTGCATATATGAGAAATCCTCCTCATCATTATAAAGTCTGGCTCTGCTTCACAAGCATCACCATCATCTAAAACTAAAACAGGGATTGGTTGGTGTGGCCAACACCGTCCCGTAACATGGGAGTGAGTGATCAACTCAGTGGAAACTACATACAGCAAAGGTTAACATGTTATCAATTCAATCAAGCAATAATGATAAAGTAGTACAATCAAACATGTCCTTGATACTCTTGTTAATGCAAGAATGATATGAGGTAATGATGCATGCCCTCACCACAAACTCCCACATGCGACATCATCTAATGATCGCGGCATGAATCACTACCATTGTGCTCTCACACCAACGCAAATGGCACATGCAGTGCGATGTCATGAGTATGATTACCAAGTTCTTATTACTCATTTTCATACAGCAGGATTAGGAAGCTAAGGTACCTCCCTTGTATCATTACCTAAACGGTGATCCATTCTCAGGTCGTCAGTCCGAGATAATCTCATACGATGTTACGGTTCTAGGTCCATGCACGGGCTGTCAGGGCTGTTGCGCACAATCTTTACACCACTCCCCCATCACCAAATCAATATAGGCCTAATTATATCCCAAATACTACAACAAGACTTGTCACCCTTATGCACTATCAGGATATACTCAAGGTCACTACAGAGGGCTCGTCACCAATCAATGTAGCCCGACAGCACGAATATAGTGTCCCATACCACCATAATCAGCTCATGAGTATAGGTGGTGCTCACTAGTCACTATAAAGGGATCGTCACCAATCAGAGTAGGCCGACATCACGAATATAGTATCCCATACCACCATAATCGGCTCATGAGTCTTTGCGGATTGAGGTACCAAGGTTAGAGGAGCTTTCCAATGGTAAATTTAGTACCTTAGGTTTAAACAGTAGCGTCCAAACATGGTGAACAAACATCGGTCAATCGGGTTAGTTGATAAGCTCAACTAGGCCAATCGCACGTTGAGTTGATCGACATGGAATGTATAAGCACTCTGTGTGGCCTAACCACTGTCGAACATCCCACGTATAACTTGGGTTCGTCGAACACATCCTGTATGGTGAAACATCCTCAACTACCACTTGAAGAACGGTTACCGATTACCTGGACTATACAATAGCCCCATTCACATTCAATTACAATGATCTAGCATATGAGATACTCAAGGCAGTAATGGAGCAATGATTCAAATATTACAATCAATTGAGCATGTTATGAAGTACAACATAAACATGAAAACATACTTATGCATTTCTAAGTAAAAGCAATGAGTATGAAACAAAGTATATGGAGAAAATCATACACATCATTAGAGTGGCTAAGAATCCTATCTCAACACCCATTTAAAGAACAGTTTACAAGTATTTATTCATACAGACATATTTACAAACTCTTAGCATCCACATTATATCATACATGGTATGTATTAGTTAGCATACGTATTAGGGCAAGTCCTTTTGTTAAAGGAATGTCACCTACACAACAATCACATAGCTACGATGGTTATTCATGGCGTACACTAACGCAAGGTTTATACTCGTTTAGTCATTTTTACAAACACTTAGGCTACGCATTGTAACATACACGACGTATGTAACTATAACATGTATTAGGAAAATTCGTTCACCCAGAAGTTGATACACATGCATCTAGCATACCTAGACAGTAATTAATCATGGCAAGCACAAATCCGAATTTCATACGTATATGGTATTTTCTACAAATACGAGGAATACAAAAATACGACTGCCTGACCGCTATACGGACGGGTAAGGGCCACCTATCCTGATCCGAGGGTGAATTTGGGTCAAAATTTAATGGTCAGAATGCTTAAAAATAACGCGCAAGTGAACCGTTCCAGATTACCTAAAAATATATTTAATTTTCTAAAAAACTTTGCTTTCTTACTCTCTTCACTCCGGACTCAAGGAAATAGTCTCAGGACATCGTTTGGGCTTAATTTTTGAGATGAAAGTCAAGTCCAACTAGGCGGTCATAATGGTTTAAGTTCATCGCTATCGGACTTTCGACGTGCGGTTCATGTCCTATACGAAATTTCACGATGCTCCCAAGAGCAACTGGGTTTAGAGATTGATCCTAGGTTTCTAGGTAACATAGCATTAGCAGTCCTACTCATTTTGGGTCTTGTAGTTCATATTTAAAATGGTTCAAGTTAATTCTACTGAGTATTCAGTTTGGTACTTAACCTAATTCTAGCCTAATTATGGCAGAATACAGTCCTAGGGCCATTCTATGCCCCATTTTGGACACCTCTAGTTATCATATTATTTTAATTATTTTTCTAGTGGTTAATCATCAATTTTACCCTATCTCTACCAAATTTCATAAGATTTCAATCTGTAAAACAATTCTAAAAATTTTAGAAGTAGCAGCTTTCCAACAAGTGATTATTAGATAGTTACTCACAACGACCTACTTTAAACTATATTAAATATTTTATTATATTTTTCACATATTTTTATGTAAAACTAGACTCATTTATCTTCAATATAATTTTTAAATTACCTAAATTGGAGTTATAACAAAGGAGATATGGTTTTTCAAAGTTTGATAAAATGTGCAGAAAAAATACAGAAATAAGACTGCCTGACCGCTATACGGACGAGATTGGCGAGGACTTGCCAAATCAGCGAGGTCCTCGCCCGCCACTGACCAAATTGGCATGGGATCGCCCCAAGGCCGAGGTCCTCACCCCCCGGGGATGTCGTAAACATGTGGGACCCACCTTGGATCTCCCCGAATTGAGCCGTTTAGGCCCATGAGTCCATCGAGATGTTAACGAGTCTCATTTTCAAACTGGAATGAGTTACATGATGTACAATATATATTTTTTGGGTAGAAGAAGCTAATACATCCAAATAACATATATACATCATGAGATTCAAATAATTCCATAGTCAAAATCCTATTTTATGCGTGTACGTACCATTTACGGTAATTTTTAGTTTAAGTATAGTTCTTCACCTTTTAAACTTTAGGATTGTTTCTAATATGAAAGTACTTAGAGAAATTTAAAGAATGAAGTGGTGAAAGGTAAGATTTTGAAGGAAATGGGTTGAAAAGCGATTTCTAGACTTTAGAATTGATCTTTGAGAGTGATATGGTTGACCTATTACCTAAGGATGTCTAACTCCAGGTTGGAAAAAATTCGTGGTGTTACGCTAAGGCTATGCCGATGAGCATGTGGTCATGTCATTGGGTGGTCACCAATGCCACGTGATTTCATGTAGTTGGTTGGCCTTGTTGCATTTCGCAATCATACGGTTAGACGACTACATATACTCCATAATTGCATATGATTAGGTGGCCGTACATATGTCACATGCCCACATGATTAAGGAGCCAAACACATATATCACATCCTCACACCACTAGAGTCTACATATTTGTTATAATTGAACAAATTTATGAGTTTAAACACATGTCATATGATCCTACTACTTAGGGCCGCACTCTAACTAAAGTGTCAAGCGGTGAAGGGCTATGCACTCATTATATAATTAGGTAATCTAGGGCAGCAACACAATACAACCTATAGCACATGCCAAGTGGTAATAAACTATACACACAACACAATTTCTCATGATTCAAGATAACATGACTTTAACAAATGGAAATCACAAACTCCTGTTGATGAGGGCCAATGGTTGGCCCAAATAAGGCTACCACTGATGGGCCCACATGACATTCACTGAAAATGGGCCTTAACATTCTTAGGCCCACGCATCAATGGAATTTACAATGGGTTCTATGTGGTGGAGCTCATGAGGCTTTCCCATGAGGTTAAGTTGTATGTGACCCACTTAAGACTTAGGTCTGCTTTGATTTTAGTCCAAATCCTAAAATGATATGAGGAAGTGGATGGTCCACATGGATTAAATAGATACACCATGGTGTTTTTAGGTTGGATTTAATGGTTAGGCATTAATTCTCAGAGCCTTGTATTGTATGGTCCATTTCAGGTCAGATTGACTGATCTTTGGGACAATGGCCTAAAGGGGACCCGGTACATGGGTTGGATGGATTGAAGATCTAATACATCATTAGGATGGCTCATAATAAATTTTCAGTGATGAGAGTTTAATTTGCATTATTTCAGAACGTACAGTTGTCTAATCATTGGATGGGCCTGATTCTTGGTAACATACCATCAAGAGGGTTGATAAAAGAGATAAACGGTGAGATATACATTATGCCATGTCCATGGTGGATTAAGTGGCATAACACCTACATCAAAATGGGCCATACCACACACAAGTTGAGAGGGTTACCCTCCGTTAAATATTCATAATCATTTGTTGGGCCCACAGAGATGTGGTTCATAAATCCAACCCATCCATTATGTGTGTCCCACTTAGTTAAGGGTTCAAACCAAGTTTCGGATGCATCAAAATTTTAAGTGGAGCTCGGCAAGTGTTTTTATATGCTTGAGCTCTGAGTTTTACAAACAGTTCAAGGAGATCAAAGTTACATGGGTCCCAAAGTGATGTATTCATTATATCTACACTGTTTATCTATAATTAGAGATTATTTTAGAGAATTATCCAAAAATAGATCATAACCAAAGATTATCTGGACGTCACCACAAATAGCAGTGAAGATAATGATTTCACCATTAAACAATTCACAGAGCCCACCATAACATTTATTTTCCATCCAATCTGTTCATAAGGTCACAAAGACCTGATTTAAGAGGAAAAAAAAATTTCATATTGGTCTAAAACTTCTATGACCTAAGAAGGTTTTCAATGGTAAATGTTCAATCCTCTGCTGCTCTTTGTAGTGTGGACCACCTAATTGTTAGATCAATCTTATTTTTCTTCTCAAGCCTTAAGACAACTCGCCAAATGGATGGATAGTTTGGATATATGGCATACCTCATGAACAGAACAAACCCACAAATCTTACTAATAGCTTCAAAATTTATTTATTATTTTTTTAATGGTGTGGGCCACCTGAGTTCCGTGTACGGCTGATTTTTTGTGGTGACCCATTTTTAAAGGGGACCCATCAAATGTACGGTTTAGATGGTCGACATGCATCATAGTGGGGCCAGTGGTGGGGCCCACCGTCCCTGCCAAATGTAAGCAGCAGGACGTTGATAGCGAGTAGCATCTAGCACTTATTGGTTATTTTTTTAAAATATGTGGTTTTTCCTAGGTGGGGCCCACATCAAGAAAATCTAATCCATCTGTTGCATTCTCTGGCTCGTGACAGATCAAACGAGTCTAGTATTCAGCCTGTTTTGGCGTATAGAAAAATCACAGTGGGCCTTAATAGTTTAATACTATTAAAATAGTCTTTTTGATGGTGTAGCCTGTAAGGCCTGTATCCTAGTCCGTACTATTCTGTCAACTCTCGCAATCCTTTCCCATGAATTTTGGTGACCTGCGACCTATAATCGACATTTGTGCATAACCCTAAGTCATATTGCATAAATCCAAGTGGGCTTAATCTGAGACTTATACCATTACGACCGCATCATCACCGTGGTTCCAATGCCGCGTCTTACATACCAATCCGATACCCAGGCCAGGAGATGTGGGCCCGCATTCGGTTTGAGAAAACACTACGCGTTTGTAATCCCAAGAGAATTTCTACAACATGTCTCATCAATCAATTAATCAATCAATCACCTCATGTTAAGCATAAGAGCAACTCATGCTTTCTTTCTCAACAAGTCAATCAATCTACCCCAAAAGTTAATAAATCTCTCACCTCACCCATCACCCACCTCACATCCATCACTCACCTCACATCCATCGATCACATACATCACCTCTCTTACAACCATCCCTTCTCTCTCTCTTTCTCAACACTTTTTCCAAGTAAGAAAATGGTGGACGTCCAAGCTCTTCCATGCAGAGAAAAGTGAGTTGTGTCTCCGACTTCCCATCCTAAAATCCTTCATCATAGCCATTCACTTCTCATCACCCTCCATCAAAGTGAGAAACAAGGAGATCAACATTCCACCGGACCAAGAAGATCAAATGGTGGGTGTTTTCATAGGCCTACATTTAATGCTTTGATGATGGGCCAAGTGAGGCCTACCGATTGATGGTATGGATCTCACTTTAGACCCTAGGTGTGACCAATGGCCCACCTTGATTCTCATGATCATTCCATGATGGGGCCATTCGCCATGGATCTCATCATGATGTTTATCTTCCTTGCATAAATAGGATCATCTAGACCTTCTATTTTGGTGGAGAAGGAATCTCCACCGTTAACTTGTGATTTAGTGAGCCCACATGTTTTGGGACCCGATGTATGATTAAATGCAAGGAAAGGCTTATAGTGGCGGAGCCCTCCATCACACGTGTCCCTCTCTCTTTCTCTCTCTCTCTCTCTCTCTCTCTCTCTCTCTCTCTCTCTCTCTCTCCCCCCCCCCCCTCTCTTTTACATTTTTGTATGATGGTATGGCTATGTGGCCAACCCGGATGGACCCCACCTTGATGTATGTCTTATCCACACCATCCAACTTTTTAGTGGCCCACTTAAGCAACATGTCTGTAGGTGAGGCCCACCTTAGAAATGTGTTGTATGCAACCATCTAGTGTTCAGGGACACTGGATGTGGCCAGGCCGTGAAGTGTGAACTGTCAGCATGGTGCACTGACATGTAAACCCCAAAAATATCAGTTTGATTCTAAAAGTTATGGTGGGCTATTCATGTAGGCCCCACCTTGATGCATGGCTATAATCCATGCCATCCATCATATTTCCCAAGTCATTTTAGGCGTTGAGCCAAAAAATGAAGCCAATACAATTTTCTGGCGGGCCATAGCGTCAAAAACAGTGGCTTTTACCATTGAAATCCACCTTAATGTTTCTACCCGTTAAAACACATTACATATTAGGCTTGTTTGGTCCGTCTTGAGTCCTGAAATCTAGTGGTTGGATAGGATTCACCTGATGCGGGCCCCACTTAGGAAAAACCTCAAGATTTCGTTTTAAAAAAATTAATAAATAAAATATATGTAGCAAGACTCTGCTGCTGCCAGAGGGCACCCAGGCAGCACCTGCTGCACTACTGATTGAAGAACAAGCAGGGATACACGGTCCCAGCCGTGGGCCCCACCATGATGTGTGTTGATCATCAACACCATGCATTTGTTGGGTCCCCTCCGACCAGTGGGCCACCCCAAAAATCAGCCGTGTGTGAGACTCAGGTGGCCTACACGGCAGGAGACAAAGGGATTGAATGCCCACCATTGAAACCCTTTTGGGTGTCACGAAAGTTTTGTATTATTATGAAATTTATTTTTCCTTTTCATCCAGGTCCGTGTGACCTTATCAACAGTTGGATGACAAATAAACATTATGGTGGGCCCCACGTGGGACCCAATGATGTATGTGTTCTATCCACACCATCCACACCACTGGATGGTGGGACCCACCATGATGCATCTGTTTCATCTATGTTGTCCAACCAATTGACGTGGACCCCCCACCTGCCATGTGTGTTGGGGCCAACCATGATATGTGTTTTATATTCGCACCGTCCAGTCCACTAGACGGTGGGGACCACCATGATGTATGGGCTTTCTCACGTCATCTACTAGTTTTTAGGCCCACTTGCTATATGCAGGGCCCTCCTGATTTATATAAGTCCCATGAGTGAGGCCCGTCGTTATGGCCCACCTTCATATATGTATTTTATATACACGCCGTCCATTTGGACGGTGCTGTATGGACCGACCATGACGTATGTGCTTTGTAGCAACGCCGTCCATCTATTTGGTGGGATGGTGGGCCCCTTGATGCATGCGTTCTATACCCAGCCATCCATTTGTTTTGTCATAGGATGGGTAGGGCCCACATTGAAATGTGTTGTATATTCACACCGTCCATCCATGTGGCCCCCACGTGATGTGCGTGTTTGATCCAAGTGGCCCGATGTGATATATATTTGGCCCATATGATGAGGCTCATTGTGATGTCTTTTCGGCCCATTTGGTAAGGTCCATTAAGATGTATTTATGGCACATATGTTGTGGCCCATTGTGATGTTTATTGGCCCATTGATGCGGCCCACTTGATGTATAGGAGGTCCATTGGTGCAGCCCGTGGACGCGGTCCACTTGATGTATATGACGCCCATTGATGTGGCCCACTTGATGTATAGGAGATTAGTGCGGCTCGTGGACATGGTCCACTTGATGTATATGAGGCCCACTGGTGCGACCCATGTGATATGGTCGACTCGATATATATAAGGCCCATTGGTGTGGCCTATTGTGTTGTATTTTGGCCTGTGCGAGAGGCCCATTATGTTGTATTTGTGACCTAGTTGATAAGGCCCGTTGTGATGTATTTGTACCTAGTTAATAAGGCCCATTGTAATGTAATTGTGGCCCGCATGGCTAGGCCCAATATGGTGTATATATGGCCCAATGTGATGAATGTGCACTGATGTAATGTGTGATTTTACTATAATGTATGTAATGATGTTTATGGCGAGCCATGTCTTGGGAGCAATGATGGTTTGACGTCCACATTATAGTAATAATGTTGGTTAAATGTCTGCATTATAACTCTCCCTAGGGCCCATCGATAGGCCCATACTTGTTGTGTGTAGATCATCTAAGCCCATCTTCGTTGTGAGGACAGTTCATCACCTTATAACATGCTTAGTATAATTTCATGACTCATGCCTATAAGCGTCACATGTATGCTTGTTATGAGTAGTGACTAATCATAGCATATGCCATTGGGTAGACTATTTATGGGACTCACTAATAGGAGTTACCCACATGAGCACACAGTACGTGCAAGATTGCTATATGACTGGATGGTGTGACTCATGCGTCTCGCATATGTGTGATATGATCATTGTACGCCATAGCACATCAGGACTGTGGCCCCACAGGCATGTCATGGATAGCTAGATGAGACACCAAAAATGTTTGGTTCAAGCATCTGTGTACTTAAGATTTCTGTGGACGAAAGTCCCTAAACCTCTGAGGCCAGGAGATGCCCCAACGTCTAGACCGAGTGGATACATGAGTGCTCAAGTACAGAATACTAGTAGGTCGCATCTCCCACTGTGTCATGGTCAGTTGGGAGAGGGTGTGGCCTTATCTACCCGAGTGAGGGGGCTATAGCTAGGCTGAGTATGACCTGCTCGTAAATGGGTCCACTATCGATGAGACGGGTAGGTATTGGCGGATAATGGAGTCTCTTCCACTCACTAGGCTATGCGGCTAGGGAGGCGGTAGTCGGTGTGGAGTGTAATAGACTCCGGTAATTTTTCAGAGAGGAACCATACTAATATGTGGACTTGATATGAGGACTAACATAATATTATGACACCCCGTCACTGTTGCACATGTGGGCGGGCGCACGTAGGTAAACGCTGATGTGAGCAGGTGTGATATGGGTGGGACTAAGGCTTGGGCGAGCTACCAGTGGTTGGCAGGCTACTGTGTTGGCAAGCTATTGAGAAGGAGTTGTATACTCATTCATTCATCCATTCACTATCCACTCGGGCTGGTGGTGTACAACTATTTATTATGTGTACCTTCGCAATGGCCAAGATTTTGGTTGAGGTGCATAACTAACATGAGATCAGGAGTTTACCACATTGTGTTTGACCGTCCAAATTTGGGTATGAAAATAGTTTGGAAAGAATTCCCTTGTGATGGACCCCATAGCCTGCGATACTTCGTACTATTATCCAGACTTCCCTCCAGCTTGGTCATTTCATTCGCATCGCATATTTTATTTCATTCGTGGTATATGAAATTTTGGATTACTACGTTTCTGCACTTATATGGCTTAGACAGACGTGGCAGGATCTGCATATTGCATCGCATCTGCAGTATATGATATTTAGCTCATTATGATCTACACTGTGTACTCTGATATTATGTGACTCATGGACTTACCAGTATATTTCCACTTGCTCTGATATCATATGATTTATGATCTTTTTAGTATTTTCGCTTATCCCGATGATGTATGATTTATGGGCTTTATTGTATACATGACACTTACTTTACACACACTTTCACCACCCTATAAGCTTTCTATAAGCTTATGCATGATAGATGCATGCAGGTGGTGTTAGGTCACAGCAACATTGAACTTAGAGCATGCAGCGGACTTTCGCAGCTTTGATTTGATACATATGCATTTCCCTTTCAGCACTGTATTCAAATGAATATATTAGTGGATATGTGATGATGATGTTACCTTTGTGATTTGGGTAAACTTGCAGTTATGCTTCTTACGAGATAAATGTATATTGGAAAATCCTCCTTGTAGGATCCTAAGATCAGAACCTGACATATTGATGTTGGGAGCTGAGAATGGGGTACCATGGAGGCTGTCGACACCGGATTCAGTGATCAGGAATTTTGTGAGACCGGTTTCCAAGTTTGGGGCATGACAGAAGATGGTATCAGAGTATAACTTGGGAATATCTGAAGATAAAATCACATATCTGTTGATAGCAACCCTTCACTATACGATTGTTGAGAACTTAGAATGATTAGATGCCTGAGTTTGAATAACTTAGAGATTTTTGGATACAGCTCCCTACCGTTGAGATTGTGAGGCTGTATAGTATTTCAGTTTCGATCATTTCTGACCAGGATCCGAGGTCCAGTTAGATCATCGTAGTATTGATGAGGCATTTTGGGAGCAAAAGGCTGAGATTCACAGGCGTTGTCCCCATTCTTAGGTGTTTGATTATGCTGACATGTTGTGTTCGGATAGGATTTTCCTCCCTTGGTGAGCTTTGTATTGGTTGTGTTGTAGCGTAAATTTTGAGAAAGAAATTTTTATTAGGTGAGAAGAGTTATAAAGCCCGTATCCTAGTCCATACTGTTTCATTAACTCTCACGATCCTTCCAGATGAATTCTGGTGACCCGGGACCTATAATTGATGTTTACGTATGACCCTAAGTCGTATCCTGTAAATCTGAGTCGGTTTAATCTGAGATTTGTAGCATTGCGACCGCACCGTTGCAGTAGTTCCAACGCAGCATCTTGCATACCGATCCGATACCTAGGCCACGAGATGTGGGCCCGAGTTCCATTTGAGAAAACACCGTGCATTTATAATCCCAAGAGAATCTCTACAATATGTCCCATCAATCAATTAATTAATTAATCACCTCTTGTTAAGTACAAGAGCAACCCATGCTTTCTTTCTCCACAAGTCAAGCAATCTACCCCAAAAGTCAAAAAATCCTCACCTCACATCCATCACTCACACACATCACCTCTCTTACAACCATCCCTTTTCTCTCTCTTTCTCATTACTTTTTCCAAGCAAGAAAATGGTGGACGTCCAAGCTCTTCCATGGACAAAAAAGTGAGTTGTGTGGCCCACTTCCTATCCCAAAATCCTTCATCCTAGCCATTCACTTCTCATCACCCTCCATCAAAGTGAGACACAAGGAGATCGACATTCCATCGGACCAAGAAAATCAAATGGTGGGTGTTTCCATGGGCTTAAATTTAATGTTTTGATGATGGGCCAAGTGGGGCCTACCGATTGATGGTATGGATCTCGCTTTCGACCCTAAGTATGGCCGATGGCCCACCTTAATTCTCATGATCATTCTATGATGGGGCCATTCTCCATGGATCCCATCATGATGTTTATCTTCCTTGAATAAATAGGGTCATCTAAACCTTCCATTTTTGTGGAGAAGGAATCTCCACTGTTGACTTGTGATTTAGTGGGCCCACATGTATTGAGACCCACTTGATGTATGATTGAATGTAAGGGAGGGCTCATAGTGGTGGAGCCCTCCATCACATGTCTCTCTCTCTCTCTCTCTCTCTCTCTCTCTCTCTCTCTCTCTATCCTTCTCTTTTTCATTTTTGTATGATGATGTGGCTGTGTGGCCAACCCAAATAGACCCCACCTTAATGTATGTCTTATCCACACCATCCAACTTTTTGGTAGCCCACCTAAGCAACATGTCTGTAGGTGGGGCCCACCTTATAAATGTGTCAGATGCAACCATGCAGCATCCTGGGACGCTGGATGTGGCCATGACTGAAGTGTGAACTGTCAGTGTGGTGCACTAAGGTGCAAACCACAAAAATATCAGTTTGATCCTAAAAGTTATGGTGGGCTATGCATGTAGGCCTCACCTTGATGCATGGCTTTAATCCATGCCATCCATCCTATTTCCCAAGTCATTTTAGGCGTTGAGCTGAAAATGAAGCCAATCCAATTTTCTGGTGGGTCATAGCGTGGAAAATAATGACTTTTACCGTTGAAATCCACCTTGATGTTTCTACCCGCCAAAACACATTGCATATTGGGCTTGTTTAGTCCGTCTTGAGTCCCGGAATCTAGTGGTTGGATTGGATTCACTTAATACGGGCCCCACCTAAGAAAAAACTCAAGATTTTATTTTTAAAAAATAATAATAAATAAAATATATGTAGTAGGACGCTGCTAATGCCAGAGGGCGCGTGGGCAGTGCCTACTGCGCTACTGACGGACGGACAGGCAGGGACCCACGGTCCCAGTCATGAGCCCCACCATGATGCTTATTGATCATCAACACTGTGCATTTGTTGGGTCCCCTTTGACCAGTGGGCCACCCCAAAAATCAGCCATATGTGGGACTCAGGTGGCCCACACAGCAGGAGACAGTAGGATTGAATGCCTGCCATCGAAACCCTTTTGGGTATCACGAAAGTTATGGATTATTATGAATTTATTTTTCCTTTTCATCGAGGTTTGTGTGACCTTATCAACAATTGGATAACAAATAAACGTTATGGTGGGCCCCATGTGGGCCCCACGTGGGACCCAATGATGTATGTGTCTATCCACACCGTCGACACCACTGGACGGTGGAACCCATCATGATGTATGTGTTTCGTCTATACTGTCCAACCGGTTGATGTGGACCCCAACCTGCCATGTGTGTTGGGGCCAACCATGATATATGTGCTTTATATTCACACCGTCCAAGCCACTGAACGGTGGGGACCACCATGATATATGGGCTTTCCCACACCATCTACCCATTTTTAGGTCCACCTGTTGCATGCAAGGCCCACCTGATGTATATAAGTCCCATGAGCGAGGCCCGTCATTACGACCCACCTTAATATATGTATTTTATATACACATCGTCCATTTGGACGGTGCTGTATGGACTAACCATGACGTATGTGCTTTGCAGCAACGCTGTCCATCTGTTTTGTGGGACAGTGGGCACCTTGATGCATGCGTTCTATATCCAGTCATCCATTTATTTTGTCGTAGGACGGGTAGGGCCCACCTTGAGATGTGTTGTATATTCACACCGTCCATCCACATGGCCCCCACGTGATGTACGTGTTTGATCCAAGTGGCCCGATGTGATATATATTTGGCCCATATGATGAGGCCCATTATAATGTATTTTCGGTGCATTTGGTAAGGCTCATTAAGATGTATTTTTTGCCCATATGTCGTGGCCCATTATGATGTGTATTGGCCCATTGATGCACCCACTTAATGTATATAAGGCCCATTGATGCGGCCAACTTGATGTTTTGGAAGCCCATTGGTGCAGCTCATGGACGCGGTCCACTTGATGTATATGAGGCCCACTGGTGCGACCCATGTGATATGACCAAGTCGATATATATAAGGCCCATTAGTGCGGCCTATTGTGATGTATTTTGGCCTATGCGAGAGACCCATTATGTTGTATTTGTGGCCTAGTTAATAAGGCCCGTTGTGATGTATTTGTCACCTTGTTAATAAGTCTCATGTGATGTAATTGTGGCCCGCATGGATAGGCCCGATGTGGTGTATATGTGGCCCAATGCGATGAATGTGCACCGATGTAATGTGTGATTTGACTATAATGCACGTAATGATGTTTATGGCAAGCCATGCCTTGGGAGAAATGATGGTTTGACGTCCACATTGTAATAATAATGTTGGTTAAATGTCCGCATTATAACTCTCCTTAGGGCCCATGAATAGGCACATACTTGTTGTGTGTAGGTTATCCAAGCCCATCTTCATTGTGAGGATAGTTCATCACCTTATAACATGCTTAGTATAATTCCATGACTCATGCCCATATGCATCATATGCATGTTTGATATGAGTAGTGACTGATCATAGCAAACGCCATTAGGCAGACTATTTATGGGACTCACTGATAGGAGTTACCCACATGAGCGCACAGTACGTGAAAGATTGCTACATGACTGGACAGTGTGACTCATGCATCTCGTATATGTGTGACATGATCATTGTAAGCCCTAGTAACATCAGAGTTGTGGCCTCCACATACATGTCGTGGATGGTTGGATGGGACACCGAAAATATTTGGTTCAAGCATCTGGGCACTTAGGATGTCCGTGGGTGAAAGTCCCTAAACCTCCGAGGCCAGGAGACACCCTGACATCTAGACCGAGTGGATACATGAGTGCCCGAGTGCCGAATGCCAGTAGGCCGTATCTCCCACTATGTCATGGTCGGTTGGGAGGGGGTGTGGCCTTATTCGCCCGAGTGAGGGGACTATAAGCTAGGCTGAGTATGACCAGTTCGTAAATGGGTCCGCTATTGATGAGCCGGGTAGGTATTGACAGACTGCTGGCTAGGCCGATAGTGAGGTTTCTTCCATTCACTGGCTGTGCGACTAGGGAGCGGCAGTCAACGTGGAGTGTAATAGACCCTGATGATTTCCTAAAGAGGATCCATACTGAAATGTGGACTTGATATGAGGACTGACATAATATTATGACACCCTGTCACTGTTGCACATGTGGACGGGTGGACATGGGTGGATGCTGATGTGGGCGGGTGTGATGTGGGTAGGGCTAAGGCCTGGGCGAGCTACCTGTGGTTGGCAGGCTACTGAGTAGGAGTTGCATACTTATTCATTCATCCATTCACTTTTCACTTGGTCTGGTGGTGCTTAACTATTTCTTACGTGTACCTTCACAATGGCCAAGATTTTGGTTGGGGCACGTGACTAACCTGAGATCAGGTGTTTACCACATTGTGTTTGACTATCCAAATTTGAGTATGGGACTGGTTTGGATAGAATTCTCTTGTGATGGACCCCATAGCCTGCGATACTTCTTACTATCATCCCGACTTCACTCTAGCTTGGCCATTTCATTCGCATCGCATATTCCATTCCATCCACGGCATATGACATTTTGGATTGCTATGTTTCTGTACTTATATGGCTTGGACGGACTTGGCAAGATCAACATATTGCATTACATCAGCAGTATATGATATTTGGCTCATTATGATCTGCATTCGTACTCTGATATTATGTGACTCATGGACTTACCAGTATATTTTCGCTTACTCTGATATCATATGATTCATGATCTTGTCAGTATTTCCACTTATCCCAATGATGCATGATTTATGAGCTTTATTGTATACGTGGCACTTACTTTACACACACTTTCACCACCCTCTAAGCTTTCTATAAGCTTATGCGTGATAGATACATGCAAGTGGTGTTAGGTCGCAATAGCGTTGAACTTGGAGCATGCAGCGGACTTCTGGAGCTTTGATTTGATACATATGTATTTTCCTTTTAGCACTGTATTCAAATTAATATATTAGTGGATATGTGATGATGATGTTGCCGTTGTGAATTGAGTAGACTTATAATTATCCTTCTTACGAGATAAATGTACGTTGAAAAATCCTCCTTATAGGATCCCAAGATCGTAACCTAGCGTATGGACGTTGGGAGATGAGAATGAGGTACTACGGAGGTTGTCGGCACCGGATTCGGCAATCAAAAATTTTGTGAGCCCGGTTTCTGAATTTGGGGCGTGACATGGCCTATTGGAGATTTGAATCGGCTTTAATTTTCTGCTCAACACCTAAAATGATTTGGAAAATAGGATGAACTGTGTGGATCAGATACTTACATCCTGGGGGGGTTTGTCGTGGGCCCCACACTCCTCCCTTTAATCAAGAAGCTGGGACACTACATGCTGCAACGTCCTCTGGACGCTAATAGCAGCAACTTCTCTCTTCTTTTTATATTTTTTTGCTTATTTATATGGTATTGTGTGAACGTGTGCGCATGGGTGTGTGTGGCTAGCCCAATGGGCCACACTTTGTATGGTTTAGATGGCATAAAACATTATAATGGGCCCACTATCAATAGGTCCACATGAGGTCTATAAAATTTAATTTCATGTCTTCTCTTATGCATCCACACCATTAATCATATCATTATCATCAACACCATCTCTACCATACATAAACAAAAAAGAAAACAAAATGAGAATGAGTGAGGAGGGTGTACTCACCTTGATGAATTAGGTGGATGGTTGAGATAGATGGAAGGGATGGGATTGATTGCCCACTAAGAGCACTCCTCTCTCTCTCTATTTGTGTAGAAAAATGGTGAAATGCTAAGGGATAAAGGACTATTTGTAAAGAAATTGTTTAAAAGTGGTTAGATTCAATTAATCTGATCTTGGTTAGCTTATACTAGGATTATGACAATTAATTCATGATTTGTAATTAATGGTGGATTAAAGGGACATGGGATGGCATGGTGTGATGATGTCATGCATAGGGTATGGTATGGAGAAGAGTTGACCTTGTATGCACATGAGAGAGGGGAGGTATGGGTGTGTGACATCACACACATGGGTAAAGATTCTCTCACACATGTGTGGCATGTGCATGTGTGCACGACATGTGTTATGTACATGTGTGGAATGGAATACATGGCGTCATGCGCACATGATACACTAACAATTCTTCACAGTGCATCTCACTAACGGAATGTCGTACAGATGCACGGGTGGTACCTACGTAATCACGGTGATAGGACAGTCAATATGAAATCAGTTTCGAAGCCTTCGATTTCCATCTAGGTGGGTGTACACTATGTACGGCTAGTCCAGGTTCAGCCAAGGGTGTCGATCATCGTGTACATAAGCATAGAGAATGGTACAGAATGGATGGGGTCTTACATTAAATGACTATGCATTTGCACAAGATAATATGGTACTATATTACGATAACTCTAGCGCAATCAATATCTCTAAGAATCCCATCCAGCACTCACGAACCAAACATATTGACATTAGATATCATTACATTTGTGAATTAGTGGAAGATAAAATTATTTCATTGGATTATGTTCAAACTAAAAATCAACTTGCGGACATTTTCATTAAACCACTTGATAGAAACAGTTTCTCTAAATTAAAACTGGATATCAGTTTGTGTAATTTGATTTGAGATTATTGTGTCTGTTTGTACTATATATTGTATATTTTTATTTTTACAAAATTTTGAATTTAAAAAATTAATAAAATTGAGAATTTTTTAGTCTGCATGACCAGTCGAGTACACACTCGACCAGTCGTGGCACGACCAGTCGAGTATGTACTCGACCAGTTGAGATGCGCGGGTAGGGTGCTTTTATTGTGAGAAAAATAACTTGTTCTTCACTTTCTTCATCTTCCCCAATAGCCCCTTCTCCGACCGGTTGAACCCACTTCTGAATACAACTTCGTTAGTACGTCATTTTCATTTTTCTTTCGGATTTAGGTTCCTTGCATCTCTATTTTCTTGATTCTAAATTTTATTTCAAGTTTTCTAGTAGTTTACTTGCTTTTTTTTATAGATAAAATCTGATTTGTGTGAAACCCTTAAATCCTTCTTGCATTCTATTTTTGCTTCTTGCAATGGAAAGTAGAACTAAGAAGAAAACTAATCGTGGTCCTTCTTCTTCCCGTTCCACACCTATTGTGGTGTGTACTCTTCGACCGCCCGAAAAGGACCCACAATATGTGTGGGACATCCGTCTCCGCAACATCATTATTGAATGAACCAACAATTCCAATCATTTAGTTTAGTTCAATATCATTCCCCTCCTTGAGGTTGTAGGATGGGATAATATACTGAATTAGGGCGGACCCACATATCGGTCCATTGCACAAGCCATGAGTGATGTTTCTATTGAAAATTTATCCTTCACTATTACGTTTAGAGAAGGAACATTTCCAGTAGATCGTCATTTGATCTCTAGCTTGATGGATATACCAATTAATGATGAAGGGATTCCAATATCCACATTGGCTGAGAGATTGAATGAATCAGAAAAACTGATTTTAACCAGAAATTTATGCAACATGAACTCGAAATGGAATTTTGGGATTGCGCTCCATGCTAATCAGATGTTACTTAGATACATAGTACTTCATGGTATCTTTATTTCTAATGTTTACCCTAGTTCCGGTAACAAGGCTGAATTAACTTCTTTCATGGTGCGCATTCTTCATTCTATTGTTTCTGGTATTCGAGTGTGTCTTTCTTCTTTATTTTGTTATATTATAATCCAAATTCGTTTACATCCGGGCATAGTGATATTCCTTTCGCTTATTTGATGACCACCCTTGCTACTCATTATCACATGGTCATGCCATCTGGAGAAGCTCCTATTTCCCTTCTTCCATTCAACAATTCCAATATCAACAAGATGAAATTAAAGTTGGCTCCTGGTCAAGTTGACAGGGATGCTAGAGGAGCTAGTGAAGAAGTTGGAGAGGAAGAGACACTACCCACCGATGATGTGACTATGAATGATCTATTTGATGAGTTAGAATCTAATTTGAGGCTGATCCTGATTTTCGGCCTTCTAATTTTGATGAGAGACTTAAAACCTTAGAAGATAAGGTGGATGGTCTTCATGTATCCCATGAAACACAATTCAAATATATGCATAAATACCTTCATCACATAAACAAGGGATTACATTAAATTGATCCATCTATTCCTGCTTCGTCTTTTGGTTCTGATTAGTCTTTTTAGTTATATTGTGAATGTACTAAATCTTAATCTTTACTTTTACTTGGGTGATACTTGGACATGTTTTTAAGTAGGGCATCTATGGACATGTTTATGCTTGATGATGATATATACCGGTTGATTCTTGGACATGATGTTATTCTACTAATATTAACTCTCTTCGGCCTTTTCAGCCACTACGTTATCTACTCCCTTTTTATCTTTTATTTCCAAATCAAATTCTTTGAGTAGGAAGATCCATCTAATCAGGTGGGCTTAACATCATTCTTAGAAAGATGATGCAAGCGCCGCATATCTGTCTAAATGACGATCTTGTATCCAATCAAGTAGGACCTAAATTTTTCCAAAGGGAACACTATGGCTAAGAGGTCCTTATCCGTAGTCGATTAGTTCACTTAGGCAGGATTTAGAGTTCTACTTGCGTAATGAATAATGTAGGGCTCCATTTCTTTTCTCTGGCCTAAAAATGCCCCAAGAGCATAGTCAGACGCATCGCACATAAGTTCAAAAGGAAGGCTCCAATCGGGTGGCTGCATGATAAGTACAATGGTGAACATACCCTTAAGCTTAGTGAAAGGTTCCTAGCATTGCTCAGTCTACTCGTATGTTGCATCCTTTTGAAGTAAATTACATAAAGGATGAGAGAGATGACTAAAGTCTTTTATGAATCTCCTATACAAGCCAGTGTGTTTTAAGAAGGATCACACATCTTGTATGTTCTTGGGTGGAGGTAAGTTAGAGATAAGATCAATTGTAGCCTTGTTTACCTCAATTCCCTTGGACGGGATGATATGTCCAAGGATAATTCCCTTACGAACCATGAAATGACACTTCTCCGAATTGAGTACCAAATTCTTTTCTTCACATCTTTTCAGCACACATTTAAGATTCGCTGAGTAGTCACTGAAAGATGAACTGAAGACAGAGAAATCGTCCATGAAAAACTCTAGATATTGTCCCACCTAGTCAGAAAAAATACCTTCATGCATTGCTGAAAAGTGGAGGGGGCTTTACATAGTCTGAATGACATCCTTTGGTAAGCAAAGGTGCTAAAAGGGCATGTGAATGTGGTCTTTTCCTAATCTTCAGGAGCTATCTCTATCTAGTTGTAGCCCGAATAGTAGTTAAAGAAACAATAATACAAGTGACCAGCTAGCCTTTCCAAGATTTGATCAATGAAGGGCAAAGGGAAGTGATCCTTCCTTGTGACGGTATTCATGCACATCCTCCAACTAGTAGTAACTCTAGTTGGTACAAGTTCAGTGTTGGCATTAACTACGATGGTGATTCCGGACTTCTTAGGAACCACCTGAGTTGGACTCACCCATTGGCTATTGGATATACGGTATATGATACCCACATCCATCAGCTTAAGAACCTCGGCCTTAACCACTTCCTTCATGTTTGGATTTAGTCTACGTTGTGGTTGCAATGTGGTGAGTACAAACTAAAGGGTCAATTCCCTTGAGGTCCGCAATCACCCATACAAGGGCTCCCTTATGCTTAATGAGAGTAGATATGAGCATACTCTCTTGTTCTTGCTCAAGATAGGATAAAATCACCACTGGGTATGTCTCATCTTGACCTAAATAGACGTATTTCAAATTTGAGGGCAACGGTTTTAGGTCAAGCTTTGACACCTTGAGGCTAGACGTAGACGCACTACTTAGGTTTAGGGCAATTCTTCAAATTGTGGCCTCCACTAGTTAACTTCAAGTATCGGCACGGTATCGAGCATGACACCTATCTCCCTAATTATACCATCATCTAAATCATGGGAGTGGGCTAAGAACATCTCTAGAGGGTCAGAGGAATAGGTTAAAAGTGTTTTATTTTCCACGAAAGAGTCAATCATGTTAATGTCGTGAAAATCGTCATCATCCCCTAACCATTTGCCTATGTTGAAAAAGATATTCAACTCCAATATTATATTCCTAAAAGACATACTCATGACTCCATTCCTGTAATTAATGATTGCATCTGAAGTGGTAAGGAGTGGGCGACCAAGAATGACAGGAATTTCATTGCTTATGTTATTGATGGGTTCCGTATCCAGGATGATAAAATCTACCGGGTAGTATAACATGGACCAACACAACCTCAATTATCCCTCTCAATACATGAATTGAGTGATCAAAAAGTTGTAATGTGATTAGGGTGGGTTTCAATTCACCCAAATCTAACTGTTTTTAGACCGAGTAGGGAATCAGATTTATGCTTACTCCTAAGTTAAGAAGTACGTTCTCAATTTGATAGTTCCTAATTACTCAAGGTATGGTTGGGCTATCGGGATCCTTGAATTTATGTGGAACATCTTGTTTCTAGATGACACTCACTTTCTCAGTTAAGAAGATTTTCTTTTGAATATTTTTTCATCTTTTAGTCATAGACAAGTTTTTCAGAAATTTGGCATATGAAGGTATCTTTTTAACTGCATCCAGTAGAGAAATATTGACCTTCACTTATTTCAACACCTCTAGAATGTTTTGAGAGTTAGAGAGAGGTTTTAGTGCAATCAAATGTTAGGGGAATGGGGCAACCGGCTTGCCTTGAAGTTTCAGTTCTGATTCTTATGGAGCAATGCTAGGTCTATCATTGTTATCCTCTTTCGGGTCCTTAGGCTTTTCAGCCCTAATCAGAATGGTTTTGTCAATGGTCTTCCCACTCCTAAGAGTGGTGATAAATTTAACTTGCTCCATTTGGTTTGAAGAGCTCAGGTCGCTAACTTCATATTGTGGTTTTAGATTGGGAAGTGGTTGAGCTAGAAGGCTCCCATTATTTTCAATCGTATCCCTTGTGTCAAGCCCTTATATAACTTTTATAAGGTCTTGCAAGGCTTGTAGTATCCCCTGATTGAAAAGCTCTCGGTTTTGAAGATGCTTTAGAACTGGATCCTCTTGAGGTTTCTCTTAATTTGGAATTTAGTTGAAGAAACCTTGAGGGGTAGCCGTTTGTCTATTCCTTTAACTAGGATTGTATATATTGGAATTTGGTCCATTGAAAGGTCTTTGATAATTATTTATGGCATAAGATTGCTCATTCAACACCTCTTGAGAGGCAGGTATTGTCGAACAAGTTTCAGTTGTGTGAATGTTATAAGCACAAATACTGCAAACAGTTTCATTAATTAATTCCATGGCCTCAACTTTTCTCATGAGATTAGACACTTTAGCATTAATATCATCTTCCTCTTTTAGAAGGTATAATCCATCCCTTTCCTTTAATTGAGTAAGCCTAGAAGTGGCACTTGATTTTGGGTAAGTGTCCCATGATTGTGCGTTTTCAGCAAGTCTGTCCAAATAATCCCACACATCATTAACGTTTTTATTCATGAATTCCTCATTGTACATTGTCTCAACTAATTGGAGCATGAAAGATGTTAGTCCATCATAGAAAAAGTGTGTAATGCGCCACGTTTCAAAACCGTGTTGTGGGCATAAACTGACAAGATCCTTGAACCTCTCCCAACATTGGAAGAATATTTCATCCTCCTTTTGGGCAAAGTTCATGATTGACTTTCTAAGGGTGTTTGTCTTATGATATGAAAAAATTTTCTTTATGAACTCCCTTATCATGTCATTCCATGTGTTAATAGATCAGGGACGTAGTGAAGGCAACCATGTCTTAGCTTTCTCTTTCAAAGAAAAGGGAAAGAGTTTCAATCTGACCGTATCCTCAGACACATTAGGAAAATATAAAGTGACTATAATCTCGTGAAACTCTTTCAAGTGCAGATATGGACTTTTAGATTCAAGTCCATAAAATTTTGGAAGGAGTTGGATCACCCTTGGCTTAATATCCATGTCTCGTATTTTCTAGAAAAACCATGCATGAGGGTGTAATAACCCCCACTGGTTATAAATAATCTCGCAAAGTATGAGGCAGAGGTGCTTGATACACCTCATTCTCATCCTGGACTTCCTCAGCCTTAAGTTGAAGTTGTTGATTTACCAGTTGATTTGTAGCCATAACTTTAATTAAACTCTGAGGATCTCTAGTGGTGTTTAATGCTATGATGGATAGATGACCCCTCAACTAATCCTCTTTCACTTAAAAGATGTCGAGTGTTATCAAGGATCCACTTGGGCATGAAACACTTTCAGCCCTCAATTTATATTCTAACCTAAACCTAAAAGAGAAAGGAAACAGAAATCTTAGAAATAGAAAGAGAGAGAATTAGAAAGAAGTTACCAAATTAGAAGTTTCTATGTTATGATCCTACAAAAAAAAAGGAAAGTGAATTAGTTTCTAAAAAAAAAAAACCTAGTTTCTAAAAACGAAGAAGGAAAATTTCTAAAAACAAATTAAGAAAGTTTCTAAATCTAGAAATAGAAAGAAAAGTTAGTTTTTTAAAATAAATTAGAAATAACCCTAATCTTATCTTATTTAATCTTATCTTACCTTATCCTATCCTATCTTATCTTATCTTATATTATCGTATCGTATCCTATCTTATCTTATTTAATATTATCTTATCCTATCATATCCTATCATATCCTATCTTATCTTATCTTATCTTATCTTATTTTAGAATTAGAAAATAAATTATTTTCTAAAAACAGAAAAGGAAAGTTTCTAAAAAAAACTGATTAGGAAAGTTCTAAACCTATAATTAGAAAGTTTCTAAAAGAAGAAAACAAACCCTAAAAATAGAAAATAGAAAAACCCTGATCTCAACCTAATTCTAAAACTAGTTAATCTTAGAAAAACGCAACCATAGTCCCTGGCAACGGCGCCTAAAACTTGTTTATAACCCCAAGTGTAGGGTTGCGATGTAGTAATAATCTCTGTGAGACGGAGGTTAAATCCACAAGGACTAATCTCGTGTATTTTCTGAAAGTGAACTAGAAGAAGATGAAAACCTAAGTCTGGAAGTATAGAGAGTAATTGTGAGAGATTTAATGAACAACTTAAGAAATTCAAAGGTGGGAAACTAGGGTTTCTAAGGATCCACTTGTAGAGATCAAGGAGATCTATGCTTGATTCACTGACGCAACTGGAATCAGAGTCCCATCTTATCCAATTGGAAGATATCTCAGTAAAATCAAATCTAAACTTCCTTTGACATAATTCTTAATGGATGAGAGGTGTGAGAACTGAAAGTGATTCCATCACAAAACCATGCCCATGAGATAAGGCAAACAACAGGATTTACCAATCCCACAACCAATCATAAGAGAATCATGAAGATTAGAAGGATTCCATCACCCAACCATGCCCATGGGACGATGGTGAAAAATGAGATTTCCTAATTTCACAATCTTAATATATGAAAAGAACATACTCAAAGTTATCGTAAATCTATTATAATTTAAGTCACAACAAACCATTAAAAATTGAAAGTATTTCTTATAATCAAATTAGAATCAAAGATAGTTCAACTTAAACATGAATCAAAGTAATAGAAAATATCCCATCACGCTACAAGCTTCACTTCTTAGCCCAATCGAAAAGGTTTAGCCAACTATAGACATGATTGAACTAGAATCTCTTAAGAAAAGTATAAAAACAACTAAAGGGAAGAAAAACTTTTGGCGATGGCCTTCTCCATGCTTTTTCTCCACTCCACAAATCCTAGAAGATACTTAGGAACATTCTAGGGAGTCCTATTTATAGTTGTGGAACTCTAAATTTTGCACCTAGTTGAAAAACTCTAAAAATCGCCTCAAATTTACATAGTTTCCAAAAATAGGCTTCACTCTGCGCAATTTCACAGAATGACCTAGAGTTTTAGAATATACTTATTCAGGACACTTTCAGGAATATGTTTGTTTTCAGGACAATTTTAGGATTCCTAACATACTCAAAGTTATCGTAAATCTATTACAATTTAAGTCACAACAAACTATTAAAAATTGAAATTATTTCTTATAATCAAATTAGAATCAAAGATAGTTCAACTTAAACGTAAATCAAAGTAATAGAAAATATCCCATCACGCTACAAGCTTCACCTCTTAGCCCTATCTAAAAGGTTTAGCCAACCATAGACATGATTGAACTAGAATCTCTTAAGAAAAGTATAAAAACAACTAAAGGGAAGAAGAACTTTTGGCGATGGCTTCTCCATGCTTTTGCTCCACTCCACAAATCCTAAAAGATACTTAGGAACATTCTAGGGAGTCCTATTTATAGTTGTGGAACTCTAAATTTTGTACCTAGTTAAAAAACTCTAAAAATCACCTCAAATTTACATAGTTTCCCAAAATAGGCTTCACTCCGGACAATTTCACAGAATGACCTAGAGTTTTAGAATATACTTATTCAGGACACTTTCAGGAATATGTTTATTTTTAGGACAATTTCTGGATTCCTTTTCTTCACTTCAAATATTTGATTCTCTTCATTCCTCACTTATTTTTCTTGGATTTTAGAATGTGAATTCTTCAATCTTGGCCTTCTAAGATCTATCCCTTGCTGTGGTGATTCTTGAGCATTAAGTCCATGCTTTTAGCACCCTTTTTAATCCAAGCTCTTAAATTCACCTTGCAACATAAACATGAGTAAAATAAAACATTAAACATTATCATGTTCATAAAACCAAGTAATAAATGGGGTTCAATATGCAATATTTGACCCTCAACGATTAGCGGTATAGTATCAACTTCTCATCTTTAGTTTTCCAATCGCCATGATTTAATAAATGATATGCTACGAATCTTCGAATATTTATAGCTTCTTTACGCCTAAGATTATGGCTTCCCTTAGACCAGCAATGCAAGCTTCGTACTCTACCATGTTATTATTGCATTTGAATGTGATTTGCCTTGTGATAGGAATAGGGACATCATCGAGAGAGTAGAGAATTGTTGAAATTTCTCTTCCTTTAGAGTTTGTTGCACCATTGAAGAAGAGAATCTACTCATCCACCTTGATGTCCTCTTTTCCCTCAATGAAGAGGAGATCCTCATCTAGGAAGAAGGTCTTCAAAGGTTAGTAATCTGGTAATGAGTGGGTAGCTAGATGATCGGCAAGTGCTTACCCCTTAATTACTTTTTGAGTGACATAGGTGATGTCAAACTCAAATAGAAGCAACTAGCACTTTGTTATCCTTCCCATCAGTGTCGGCTTCTCAAATAAATACTTGAGCATGTCCATACGAGTAAGGAGAAGGATATGATAGCTAATCATGTATTGACTAAGTCATTGAGTTTCCCAGGCTAGGGCGAGTCATGTCTTCTTAAGCACTAAATACCAAGTGTTGTAGTCAATGAACCTGTAACTTTTGTTCCTTCCTATTTCATTGTGTTAACTAAGAACATAGTCGATGGCATCTACGACTACTAAGATGTATAATAGAAGAGGTTGCCCAGGTGATGGCGACACTAGAACTGGGGGATTCAGCAGGTATTTCTTAATTTTGTCAAAGGCAGCTTACCAATCTTCATTTCATTCTTTTGGTAAGTTTTTCTATAAGAACTTGAATATTGGCTCACAATTGGGAGTGAATTGTACGATGAAGTGACTAATGTACTGGATCCTGTGGAGGAAGCCTCAAATTTTTTTCGGTCCTTGGAGGAGGCATTTTGATGATAGCCATTTTCTTTATGTTCGTCAACCCTAATGCCCTCCTTGGTGACTATGAAGCCGAGAAGTTTGCATCTGGTTACACCAAAGAAACATTTTTTAGGGTTGAGATGGAGCTTGTATTTTTGTAACCTGTTGAAAAGATTCTTCAGGTCTTCAATGTGTCATTCAATTGTATGAGACATGATGATCATGTCATCTACATAGATTCCATTTCCTTGTTCATTATATCATAAAACAAGGCCTTCATTACTCATTGATATGTAGCTCTTGCGTTCTTCAAACCAAATGGCACAACCCTATAATAGAAGCTTCCCCATGGCATGATGAATGAAGTCTTCTTATGGTCTTCTACAACCATCTTGATCTTATTGTAGCCTAAGAATCTGTCCATGAATGAGAAGATCTTATACCCCATACTGTTGTTGACTAAAGTGTCAATATGTGGCAGGGGAAAGTCATCATTAGGACTGACTTTGTTGAGGTCTCAAAAGCCGATGCACATCTTAACCTTGCCATTCTTCTTTGGTACTGGAACAACATCAGTGAGCCATCGGGGTGGCTAAAGACTATCAAGAATCCCATATTATATGATTTAATGACTTCTTCTTAAAATTTTAGTGCCCATTTTGGCTTCATTCTTCTCAGCTTCTGTTTAACTAGTTTCATTTTAAGCTTAATCGATAAATGATGCACTACAAGCTTTTCATCAAGTCCAGGCATGTCTTCGTATAAGAATTCAAAGTTGGATCAAGGAGTCTACCATTTTCTTCTTGTACTCTGGAGACAGTAACTTCTTGATGTGTACTTCTTGAGGAATTTCAAGAGTCCTTAGGTTTACAATCTTAAAGTCATATGCCACGACATTAGCCTTAGTTTTAAACTTTTTGAGATCTAGTTCGAAAGTCGTGTCATCATCTTCCCCATCTTGGGCTTTGTCCAGACCTATGAGTTTGAAGTCTAACTCCTTAAAATCATGTGTTGACCTCAAACTCATGCGGCTTCATAGAAAAACTAGGCATCTTATTACATGCAAGTTTTGACAGATTTTTTAATTTTTTTATGTTTTTATAAAGCTATAATATTTAATGTTTTGGGATTTTAAAATTTTTAAAAATTTTTAGATCCAAGGGATCCAAAACAAGTCAACATTGCAAACTATGATTGAGGCTAAACTAAATCTGGATGCTAATTGCTACTTATATTGGCACTTTTTTAGACTTGTGCCCTTAGATGGCTCATTGGCCGATTTAACTGTCAGGGGGAGCGAAGTCCAACTAAGATCCCTAACCCTTTTGATTGAAGTTGATGAGATGGGTGGAGGATCATGGCCTTGCCCAATGAAAATTACCCCTATTAGGTCAGGGTTGGAATCAAGGTCAGGGTTGTACTTTGTTCCTCCTGGATCACTTAACACAAGTTGGAGCTCTTTTAACTACTTAGCTTATATTGGTATATGGATATCAAACCAAACTAGGGTTGGCCATGTCCCCTTCATGGTTTAATAAATGGGCTCCTTCTTCTCATGGTTTGTTGTGTGGTGTTGTTGCCCTTGGTTGTGTGCTGCTGATGTGGACATGTTGCGTCATGGATGGAAGGCTAAGTGGGCAAGTCACGCTCCTAGTTGGTTAGTGTTGAGACTCATATATTGCATATTTAACCTTTCAATTACATTAGTTTTCCTGACATTTAATTATATACATTTTTGTCATGCGAGGTGATTCAAAAGCTTATGATAAATATGTGCTTAAAAGGATGGATTTAGAGCTCAAAAGAAGATAATGAAGAATTAGAGATTTGGAAGTCATTAATGAAGAATTCACATGCTAAAGATCTAAGAAAATCATGTGAGGAATGAAGAGAATCGAATGTTTGAAGTGAAGAAAAGGAATCCTGAAAATTGGCCTGAAAAAATATATTCTGGAATTCTGAGTCTAAAATAGAAAAGTCCTAAAACAGACTTCGGTCTGGCCGAAATTCAATTTTGATCTGACTAAAATTGAGAAAAATAGTCCAACGAGAAATAAAAATTTCAGCCTTAATTTGGTCTGACCAAAGCCAACTTCGGTTCGAATTAAATTGCGCAAAATTGTCCAACAAGAAAGTGAGATTTTCAGCCTTAATTCGGCCCAACCGAAGCATAACTTTTTGCATAAATTTAAGGCGGTTTCAAAGTCAGTTCAAGAAAATACTATAAATATGGGTCTCTTAATAATTTTTAAGTACGAATTAAGGTTGGAAGAGTGGAGCATGGTGTTGGAGAACTTTGAGGAGTCCTTCCTTCTTCCCCAATCTTTTTGCAATGGGGAGCATGTCCCCTTGACTGGTTCAAGTGGGCAAGTTGTGCCCCTAGTTAATTGGCGACGTGGTGTAGAGGGGCATTATGGCATTCTCATAGTCCTTCAAATGTTACACCTATCTTGTATTGAGGGTCAAATATTGCATATTGGATCCCATTTATTACTTGGTTTTATGAACATGATAATGCTTAATATTCTATTTTAGTCATGTTTGTGTTGCATGGTGAATTTAAGAGCTTAGATTGAAAAGGATGCCAAAAGCATGTATTTAACACTCAAGAATCACCAAAGTCAAGGATGGAACTTATGGGATCGAGAATGAAGAATTCACATGCTAAAGATCTAAGAAAACTAAGTGAGGGATGTAAGGCCCGTATCCTAGTTTGTACCATTCCTTAGACTCCTGCGACTCTCCCTGTCGAATTTTAGCAACCCGTGACTTGTAATCGGCGTTTACGCATGACCTTAAGTCGCATCCTGTAGATCTGAGTCAACTCGACTCGAGACTTGTACCATTTTGACTACGCCGTCGCCGTGGTTCCAACGCCATAGCTTGCGTATCGATGTGATACCTAGGCCAGGAGTTATGGGCCTGGGCATATTTCGAGGAAACGCCGCGCATTGCAAATCCTAAAAGAATCTCTACCCAATCCATCACATCAATCAACCAAGTACTAGTTAAGTACACAACCCATTCCTCTCTTACACAAGCCATCCCCAAAGTCAACCCTCATGTCACTCACACCATCCCTTTTCGTCTCATCATAACCTCTCTCCCTCTCATTCTCTGTACCATTCCAAGCAACTAAGGGGTTGACATCCAAGCTCTTCCAAGAGAGCCAAGTGTGGTCCACTTTCTACCCCCCTCATCTCTCATCCTAACTCTTCAATCTCCATCATCCTCCATTAAAGTTGAAGCCAAGGAGCTTAGCATTCCAAGGAGACTAGAAGATTAGCAATTGGTGAGTGTTTTGTAAGATTAAATTTCAATTTTTATGATGGACTGAGTTGGGCCTACCAATTGATGGTATGGATCCTATTTGAGATCCATCTTGATGTATGTATTGTAATCCTAGGAGGGCTTATAGTGGTGAAGCCCTCCATCACACAATTCTCTCTCTCTCTCTCTCTCTCTCTCTCTCCTTGTTGCGGCCCACTTAATGAGTGGATTAGATCCACATCATTCGTCAGTGGCAGCCAGCTCGTTGTCCACCTTACTGCCCAATTGGGGGGCCTTGTTTGAAGGGAAAACACAAATATCTGTTTGATCCATAACGTATGGCCGTCTAGCACGTGGGACCACCTGATGTTAGTGTTTTATCCACCATCCCACGTGAGGCCCACCTTGATGACGTGTTGCATCCAGTACGTGGGACCCACCGGTTATGGAAGCAGATTGGCTGGTGTACCTTACAGTAGCAATATAACTACTGTATTGACCTCAACAAGTTATATGGGTCTAATCATGAGTTATGTGTTATATCCAAACCGTATATCCTCACAGTCCACTGATTGGGACAGTGGGTCCCACCGTGAGGTATGTGTTCATCCAGGTCGTCCATCCATGGGGCCTACCTCCGGCACATGTGGAATCTACACCTTCCAGCAAGGATGGTGGGATTCGCCATGACGTGATTGTTCTATCCACGTTGTCCAAATTTTGGACGTGGACCCCCATAAGGCATGTGTTTCATCCAGCTGTGCATCTGTGGACGGTGATGTGTGTCCCTCATCCACATCGTCAATTAGTCTGGACAGTGGAAACCACCGTGACACATGGGCTTGATCCTCACCATCCATCAAACTTCCAGGCCATGGGCCTGGGAATGAGGCAGATTCAAATCTCAGGTGGAGCGCACCATCCAGTACGTGGACCCAACCTTGATCTATGTATTTTATCCCCACCATCTATCTATGGATAGTGGAAACTCACGTACTTCATGTATTATATCTAGACCGTCCATATCATGGGTCTGCCATGATGTAAGTTTTTTATCCACCATGTTCATCCATGGTCCACCATGATATCCACACCATCCAGACAGTGGGCCCTAGATGGTGATGTATGTGTTGTATATGTGTTGTCTACACCGTCCAGCATGGGATGGTGCTGAACGCACCATGATGTACGTGCTTCATCTACCTCGTCCATCCTCAGCCCACCGTGATGTACGTGCTGTCCACGTGGGCCCACCATGTTGTACGTGCTTCATCCACAGTCGTCCATTCCACTGGACATGGACCCCACCATACCATATGTGTTTCATATCCACGCCGACTGTCCATTTCGCTGGATGTGTAGGGTCCACCTGCTGAACACGCAGGACACACCTGCTGTATATGTAGGCCCACTTGGTGTTTGTGGGGCCCATTGTGGCCATGTATATGAGGTCCATGGGTGAGGCCCAATATGATGTGTATGAGGTGGTTATGTAGGACCCATTGTGATGTATCTATGGCCCATGTATGGGGCCCATTGTAATGTACTTACGACTAGTGTATGTGGTCCATTGTGATGTATTTACGGCCCGTGTATGGGGCCCATTATGTGTATATGAGGCCCAGATATGAGACCCATTGTGATGTATATGTGGCCCATGTAATGAGGCCCATTGTGATGTAAATGCGGCCCATGTAATGAGGCCCATTGTGATCTATATGCAGCCCAGATATGAGGCCCATTGTGATATATATGCGGCCTGTGTTTAAGGCCCAATGTGATGTATATGTGGCCCATGTAATGTGTAACACCCTGAAAATCGGGGGTCGTGTATAAACTCAACTCCCGAGTTCCAGACCGTCACTTATGCAACAAAAATGATTATGATTCAATGTTGTCTGATTTAAAGCATTCACATAAATAAAAGTATACCAAAACTGCAATTCATACTTCAGATCCAGTGATAAAAGCAAGCGGAAGACTAAACAATATATATATCACTGTATGGAAAAACAAAGTAATTCTCATCTGTCTCTAAAGTATGAATACATCTCTGAGTCTCATATACATATACATGAACAAAAGTAAATGTCCAAAATAGTCCCACTGAAGTCCCATCGATCCAGGTCGTCTACGCGAAGCCATCGTGATACTGCATGTACGAGAACTCGTCCTGGTCCTCGTCGAAGTCTGGCTCCACCTCCTGGATCTCAGCCTCACCTGCATCTACAACAGGGTCTGGTGGGTGTTGCAAACACCATCCCGTAACGTGGGAGTGAGTGAGTGATCAACTTAGTGGAATCATAGAGCAAGGATTACCATGTTCACAATTCAATCATGCGATAATAGTAAAGCAGTAAATCAGACAATCCTAATACTGTTGTTAATGCAAGATGACATGACGTGATGTATGCCCTCACCGACGATCTCCCTCATACGGAAACATCTTACGACCGCGGCATGCCACACTCCCTAGAGTGCTCCACATCTTCCAGGCACATGCAATGCTATGGTGATATGATTTCCAAGTTATTATTAGTCCATTCAAACAGCAGGATTCGGAAACTAAGGTACTTCCCTTGTATTAATCCCAACACAGATCCTGTCTAAGGTCGTCACTCCTAGTAATCTCATACGATGTATATTTCGTAGGTCACTGCAAGGGCTGTCAGGGCTGTTGCTCGTACTCGTTGCACCGCTCTCCCATCACCTTATCAATACAGGCCCACTGTACTCTACTGCAACGGAAGGGTCGTCGCCTCCCGTGGACTCAGAATACGCTCACGGTCACTACAAAGGACTCGTCGCCTGATCAGTGTAGGCCGACAGCTAGAATATAGTATCCCATACCACCATAATCTGCTCACGAGTCTAGGTGCTCATTAGTCACTACGGGGAGGTTTGTGGCCCCAGCGTAGGCCGACAGCTCGACCACGGTGTCCCATACCACCATGCCCGGCTCATGAGTTTTCGTGGATCAAGGTACCATGGTTAACAGGGTTTACAATGGTAAGTTCAGTACCCTAGGTTCAAGCAGTTATGACTCATACAAGGTGAACATACATCGGCCAGTCGGGTTACTTGACGGGCTCGACTAGCGCGATCGCAACTCAAGTGGAACGACATGAAGTGTGTAAAACACTTCGCGTGGCCTAACCACTGCTGCCAACTCCAAACACGAATCGCGTTCATCGACGCGTCGTTCGTGGCTATGACCAGTCAGCCACGAATTCGCTCGGTTACCGACTGCCTGGACTAAGTCTAGTCCCAAGAACTTATGGAATCACGTCATCAATATATGTAAAAGTATTGGAATTGAAATACAATCATGTGAGCATGTTAACACATGTTATAACATTCAACTTAAGAAAATCTTCAAGCACATATATTCCATGTATGTAATGAAATCATGCATTTAGTCAACATGTAGAAAATCATTTAGGTCAGCATATGAATTGAGAAATCAATCTCAAACTATCACATAACATCATTTAATTCATCTTCAAGCACATATATTCCATGCATGTAATGAAATCATGCATTTAGTCAACATGTAGAAAATCATTTAGGTCAGCATATTAATTGAGAAATCAATCTCAAACTATCACATAACATCATTTAATTCAATACATACTAATACAAGCATTTATACAAACACATACACTACACACTTAAGTCAACATATAGTATGTCGACCCAAAGTGCGCGATTAGGCGAATCTCTTCGCCAAAATAATTATGCACGTATTCCTAACTTCCTAATGCGACAACAAACCATGTCAATCACATCAGCAAAATATGAATGTAAACAGTACTTCCTACAAATGACTAAAATGCCCTAAATCTCATATTCTTCGTTAGTTTACGAAACGGGAAACGGAGAGCATTTTGTACATGTCAAACGGCATTGCCGTCAATAATCTACTATTAAACGACGTTGAAAGTGTTGGGAACCGTCAATCAAAGCGTCTAAAATCCTCACCTTATGTCTTGTAGACTCGTAAATTGAAACGGAGCGTATATGCTTCGTCAACGGCGAATAGGGAACCTAATACACGAGATCCATAAGCTACATCGCTATGGAAACAAAGGAGACTCAAATCAGCAACTATTTAGGGTATTTGCTTACCTAGAATCATGGTGTAATCGCCGGAAAAGCGGTAGAGGTGTGTTGCTTAAGCACGTGCAACACGTAGCACAAGTGGCAGGAAGAACCTTCCCACTCTCTCACAATCTCTCACCTTTTTCTCTCTCCCAAGTTAGGGTTTCTCTCAAATTCGGATGGGAGAGAGGAGTGAGGGTTTCAACCCCTTTTATAGCCTAAAACATGCCCAAAATAGGCTTGGGAACAATGTTTACTTGGTGCCTAACCAAATCGGGGCCATTTCGGTCCAAAAGGGCATTTCTGAAGGTCCCCTGGCCAAATGCGGTCAGACTTAAGCTCATGCATACTGGATCTAGCACACATCCAGTTTTCAGACCGGTAGGGTTCCCAGATCGCACGTGGCAGTCCAGTTTCAGTTTAACGGTCATCGCACCAAGATCAGGCCTATAAGTCTCGTGATATGTAATAGATATTTTTCCTGATCCAAGCGTGTAATTTGGCTGTATTCTGACGGTCAGAATGCTTAATACTGATGCGTCAAATCATGTGCCAAATTTGAATTTCAAATTCCAATTCTAACCCTATTCTCACTCTCTTCACTCCAGGCTCAATGAAATAGCCTCTGAATGTCAGTTGGACTTGATTTTCGAAATGATTGCCAAGCCCAGTTAAGTGGTCATAACGGTCTAAGATGGTAGGTATCGGACTTTCGACGCGCGGTCTAGATCTAATACAAAGTTTCAAGGAGGTCCCGAGAATAAACCGGCTTAGAGTTTGATTCGAGGCTTTAGAGCATTATAGCACCATTGGTTCCACTCGCTTTGGGCCTTGTAGAACATATTTAAAGTGATCAGGGACCATTTTCCAGCTATTCTAACGTTGCGCTAGCTAACCTAGTCATATTTTCTAAAGGAATGAATTCTACGCAATTTCGGGTCGAGTTGGTACTCGAGCCCAAGTACGGATTTTTCACGAGCGTTACATAATGAGGCCCAAGTGATGTATATGTGGCCCTTCTATACGGCCCAAGTGATGTATATGTGGCCCTTCTATACGGCCCAAGTGATGTATACGAGGCCCTTATATGAGGCCCAATTGTGATGAGTGATTCCACCATGATGTATATGTTATATTCACACTATTCATCAATTAATCTAAGGCCGTGGGCCCCATTCCCTTGAGAGGCCCACCCTGATTTATGGGCTATTTGCTCACCATGAGGCTGCCTTATGAGGCCCATGACATCATGTATGTAACACATACATCATGATGGGTCTCATAAGGCAGCCCCGTAGAGAGTTAAATTTAAATCCCAAGTGGACCACATAATAGGAGACAATAGTGGTTAAATGTCCACCATTGAAATCCTCCCTAGGGCCCGTTGTTAAGCCCATTATCTTGGGAGAAATGATAGTTAAATGTCTACATTGTAATCTCCCTAAGGCCCATTGTTAGGCCCATTCTCATCTCCTCTTATTAGGCTTATCCCAAATCGTTGGGCCTTCATTGATTATACCCGTCTCACCCTACCGGGCTAACCTAAACTATTGGTTCCTCATTGATGCTAGTGATACCCATCTTCCCTTGATTAGGCTATCCCAATCCGTTGGGCCCCAATTTGATGATGGTGTTTTCCACTATACCTTGTAGGATTATCCAAACCTTGGAACCCACCTTGTATTCATACCAGGCCTTCCATATGAGATGTGGCCCACCTAGATACATGTGAATACTTAAAGTTTAGTGTTTATACCCAAGGCTCACTTAGATGTTGAGTGGACTGCCCAACCCATTTGGAAGGACACATTGTAAGTATTGTATTATATATTTAGCACCCTTAATTGTTAAATTTTATTGTGACAAACCACTTTGGATTGATGGACCTGTAAAGTGATGGAAAGTTCACCTTCAAGTTGAAGTGATGGAAATTTCCCCTTCAAGTGAAGATGTGATACATTCAAGTCATGGAGTATTACTTCAAGTTCAAATACGGCCTCAAATTCAAGATCAAGTTATAGTGCAAGCTCAAGTGCAAGTTCAAGACCTAGTTCATGTGGTATTTCAAGTCTTTATGTTAGCTTAAAGGCACTACATGTTTAAGATCAAGTTCAATGTAATAGCCCACGCCCACACTGTATGATATTGTCTGCTCTGGGCACAGCCCACACGGTTTTGTTCTCAGAGTTACCCCCAAAAGGCCCATACAGTATAGGGTGACAACTCCACATATAACCACCATTACTTCAAACAACTCTTTTGATGTGGGATAAGTTACACTATAGTCAACTGTAACAGTAGTTCGCCCAGCGCGGTAGCTCACTCAGGCCCTCAAGCCCTACCCACATCGTGCCTGCACACATTGAAGCAGTGACCAGGGTGTCACATTATCCCCCATCGAGAGCAGAGTCATCCTCAGCTCTGATACCATTTGTAACAGTCCACGCCCACACTGTATGATATTGTTCGCTCTGGGCACAGCCCGCATGGTTTTGTTCTCGGGGTTTCCCCCAAAAGGCATCATACAATATAGGGTGACAACTCCACATATAATCACCATTACTTCAGACAACTCTTCCGATGTGGGGCAAGTTACGCTATTGTCAACTGTAACAGTAGCTCGCCCAGCAAGGTAGCTCACCCAGGCCCTCAAGCCCTGCCCACATTGAAGTAGTGACCGGGGCGTCACATTCAAGAACTTCAAATGTTCAAGATTAAGTTCAAGAATTTCAAGTGTACAAGATTATGTTTCAAGAACTTCAAGAACAAGATCAATTGGAAGAAACTAAAGTTACATGGTTCAATGTTCAACTTTCAGGTATATATGAACCTAAAAAGACCTTAGGATTAAGTCATTCATATTGCATATTCTATATGGGTTAATATACTTATTATACGCTTTGGTTTAACTAGTCTTAGCATATGTTTGAGTAGTCCAGGCTCTAGCTTGACCAGTCTAGGGTTTGTCTCGACCAGTCCAGGAAATAACTTGAAATTTTAAAATTTTCTGGTAGGTTCACGACCAATCGAGCACCCTTCTCGACCAGTCGTAAGAACAATGTTCGGCCAATTGAATAAGGCTCAACTCAAACTACAACAACCATTTTGAGCTCCACTCAACCAGTTAAGGGTCGATTTTATCCGATCGTGCCAAACTTTTTGAAATTTAGTTGTTCTCAGGACCAGTCAAGGGAGACCTTAGACCAGTCGAAGGAACAATTTTTCTGTCTATAAATAAAGGTATTTTTTCAATGTTTTTCATTCATTCCAAGCTAAATCAAGCCTCCATTCTGAAAGTTAAGTCCCCATGATTGTGAAGCTATTATATGGTAATTTAAGATTCTTTTATAGCTTTTTTTATTTATAATTTCTTGATCTCTTGCTACTTCAATCTGATTTTATAAAAGGGAATTCTGATCTATCCCTTTTGAGATCCAAGAAATTGAATCAAAGTAGCCCAAGGTTGAATTAATTTAAAATTCATTTAGACCTAAAACCCTTCCATTTGTGTGATTGAACATTGAACATCTTCATCTTCAAAGAAGTGGTTCTACTAGGCTACATCGAAGAAGAATCTTCAGATAAATATTTTATACGTTCTGTATTTGGTTTGTGAGATTAGCCAAAAAAATCTCTATTTTTGGTTTTGATTGAGATCATCCAAAAAATCTTAACATGGGATTTTTAATTGTGTAAGCCCAATTGAAAAACACAACTGTAAAGGTTTTAAGGTGAACCTTAGAAAACCATCTTTCTTAGTGAAAGCCAATATCATGTGGGTTGTGGTTATTAGGAGTAGAGTAGGTGTGGTTGTTTGCGAATAGTTGGTGTACACATCGAAGCACTATAATTCTTAGAGTTGTGGTGGATGTTGTATGTGATGTATATGTGTTGAATGCCTATATCTCTTTCATGTACATGAGGTGAATGTTTTAATAGTTAGATTTCTTTCTATTGCTTCTTGCTTTGGTTTGAGTTTTTGCTCCTTATTGAGTTCAAGAAATCAGGTTGTCCTACCATAGACCATAGGGTTTTTGGTGTAAGGTTGTCCTTTGAACAAGGTTTGTATCAACTTCTCAATACTATTGCAATTGAGATCGTTATTTATTTCAGCTATCTATTTTTATATTCTATATTTTATTTTTATTTGGCATAGTCCTATTCACCCCCTGGGACTAAGTGCTCACCCTTTTCAAGTGGTATTTGAGAATAATAGCACATTTCCTTGGATTTATTTCCTAAGTTAATTGATCTAGAGCTTTCGATATGTCAAATTTTGATAGCTTATCTATTACTTGGCCACCACCGTTTGATGGCTCCAACTATGCTTATTGGAAAGCCAGGATGAGGATCTTTTTGAAATCCATTGATGAAAGTGTGTGGCAAGCAACGGTTACTAAATGGAAACCACCAATGACTAAAGTTCTAGGCAGTGATGGAACTAAGTCCATACAAGTATCGCGTTATTATTTATGGACCACACCTCAGAAAAATGAGAGCAGTGTAAATGCAAAGGATTTAAATGTAATCACTTGTGCACTATTACCTGATGAGTTCAAAAGAATTATATCTTGTGATACTGCTAAACAAGCTTGGGATATCCTTGAAATGACACGAGAGGGAACAACTATAGTAAAAAAGTCTAAAGTTCAAATCCTCACCACCAGGTTTAAGGAAATTCGTATGGAAGAAAATGAATCATTCAGAAATTTTACATGAAACTAAATGATATAGTTAACTCTATGTGGGGTCTTGGAGATAGTATCCTAAAAAGTAAAGTTTGTACAAAAATACTGAATCACTTCCTGGGAGATTCAATTCCAAGGTGACTGTCATTCAGGAACTTGAAGACATAGACCAAATGAAGGTTGAGGAACTTTTTGGTTCACTTCAAACTTATAAGTTGAATTTCAAAGCTCCAAAAGATAAGTTTATATCTCTTAAATCATCCAAATCTATTCCTTAAGATAGTAATGCTAATTCTGATTGTGAAAACTCAGAGGATGATATGGTTTTACTCGCTAAGAAGTTTTTTAAGATTTTTAAAAGTAAGAAGAGAGTTGATTTTCAAAAACCGTCTGAGAAGAAAAAGGAAAAATCTAAAAACTGAAAATATCTAAAAGATAGTCAGTGCTTCAACTGCCATGAATATGGGCATTTAGTAAATAAGTGCCCTAAAAGGGACAAGCCAAAGAGAAAAGGAATGTTATCCACACGGGATGAATCGTCCAGCTCTGAAGTCCCTTCATAGTCGGATGAATCAGAACTAGTATCATCGAATGAAGTCAAGGCTTTAATGACTCTAGCCAGAGTAACTTCCACAGATAGTTGCGATTCGACCGAATATGGAAATATGAGGAGTGATCCTGAAAATGATAATAAAGATGATATTCAGGATGCCTATAATCCCCTATACAGGGAGAGTTGTAAGATTACTGTTAAGCTAAAACTTCAAAAAGAGAAATTTCTGAAATTAAAAGAGGATTTTGAAAATCCTATTTTAGAATAGTCAAATATTTTTTATTATTTTGAAAAAGAAAAATGTGACTTGAATTTCAAAACATCTAAACTTGAAAATTGAGATTAGAAAATGAGAAACTAAAACTTGAAGTTTCTTCCCTCTTGAGTTCAAAGGATACATGGAGGTATGCCCAGGGAGACCCTAAACTTGAAAAGTTATTATCCTCATCTAGAAAATGTGGAGACAGATCAGATTTGGGCTATGATAAACACATGCCTCTGAAAACTAAGAGTGTATCTCCTACATTTGTTAAAGGAGAATCATCTAACTCAAAAGGAAAGGGCTTGAATCAAAATAACTTTAAAAATCTAAAAACTTTTCAAGCTCCTAAAGTTAATGCTAATAATGTCAGCTTTAGAAAATAAAATTATAATTGTTTCGACCAGAAACGAAATGCATTTAATTTGGGAGAATTTCTCATTTAACATCAATAAATATAGAAAAAAGAGAATATTTATCAATTTCATTTATTCTAAGTTTATTAACATCCTCTTGATCCTTTGATTCCAAGATAGGATCTCTTAATAAAGAGAAAAAAAATATACGTTAAATGTAACACCCTGAAAATCGGGGGTCGGGTAGAAACCCAACTCCCGAGTTCCAGAACGTCACTTATGTAACATAGATAATGATAAATGCATGTTGTCTGTAGAATGGCATTAAAAAAGATTGAGACTAAGCCAAAATAGCATATCATACTCCAGAGACAGTTAAATTAGCAAGCAAAAGACTGTGATAAATACATAAAATATATAAGTAATTGTAAGTCTCCAGAGTGTGAACATGTTACCAGGTTAATTAAATACATGTATACTTCAAAAATGAAAAAAAATATATATACATGAGTGCTCCAAAAATATAAAATGACAAGTGTTAAGGCATCTACTCAACCTCCCTGTAATCCCGTCGATCAGAACACGCATAAAGGAGGGATCCTCCTCATCATCATCAAGTCCGGCTCCGCTTCACAAGAAGCGCTAGCATCTGAAACTAAAATACGGACTGGTGGGTGTCCGGAACACCATCCCATAATGTGGGAATGAGTAATCAACTCAGTGGAATCATAGAGAAAAGATTAGCATGTTGTGAAATCAATCACGCGATAATAGTAAAGCAAACAATCAAACATTCCTATATACTGTTGTTAATGCATGCATGAAATGACATGATGGATGCCCTCACCGACATACACCCTCATGCGGCACCATCTGCGTACGCGGCAGGATTTCTTCCCGTAGTGCTCCACATCTTCCAGGCACATGCAGTGTGATATGAATAATGATTACCGAGTTGTTATTAGTCCTTTTCATACAACAGGATTGGGAAACTAAGGTACCTTCCTTATATCAATCCCAACACAGATCCTGTCTAGGGTCGTCACTCCTAGTAATCTCAAACGATGTTATATTTGTAGGTCGCTGCAAGAGATGTCAGGGCTGTTGCTCACACTTGTTGCACCGCTCCCCCATCACCTTATCATTACAGGCCTATTTATATCCTTAAGACTGCATCAGGACTCGTCGCCCCCATGCGGTGTCAGGATAAACTCAAGGTTACTACAAAGGGCTGTTGCTCGCACTCGTTGCTCCACTCCCCCATCACCTTATCAATGTAGGCCGACACCAAGAATATAGTGTCCCATACCACCATAATCTGCTCAGAGTAGGGTGCTCACTGGTCACTACGGGAAGGTTTGTGGCCCCAGCATAGGCCGACAGCTCGACCACGGTGTCCCATACCACCATGCCCGACTCATGAGTCTTTATGGATCAAGGTACCATGGTTAACAGGGTTTTCAATGGTAAGGTCAGTACCCTAGGTTCAAGTAGTTATGACTCATACATGGTGAACATACAATGGCCAGTCGGGTTACTTGACGGGCTCGACTAGTACGAGCGCATCTCAAGCTGAGTGACATGAAGTGCATAAAACACTTCGTGTAGCCTAACCACTGCCGCCAACCCAAAACACGACTCGCGTTCATCGACGCGTCTTTCTTTGCAATTAGAAACCAACTACGAATTCAATCCATTACCGACTGCCTGGACTAGGTCATAGCCCCAAGCATTTGTATGTCAACATCAGTAAGAATATGTGAGTAACAGAAAAGAATATAAACAATACAAGCATGTTGACACATGTTATATCATACTATGTAAGTAAATCAACCAACACATGCATTCCATATATGTATAATGAAATCGATTCATATAGCCAACATGTGGAAACCATATACATCAGCATATTAATTGAGAATTCAATCTCAAAACTAATTCACAACACCATTTACTCAATACCTACTAATACAAATATTTATACAAACACTTAGTGTACACACTTTAGTCTACATAGCGTATGTCGACTCAAAGTGCGCATTAGGGCGAATCTCTTCGCCAAACAGATCATGCACGCATTCCTAATATCATAACACGACAAATAGCCATGACAAAACTCAAGCGCGATCTTGTATATGAGTCGGCCAAAGGGAAGTGACTCAGACGTTCTTCTCGATTTCGCTATGAGGACGATTTGTAGCAATACAAAGGTGGCTATGCACACATTCTCTCCCTGGCCTACCAGATACAGGAAATCGACCATGAGACGCATACATTCACTGCGGTTGGTCGACCTAGGATACACATTGAACGTGCAAATGTGGTGCAACAGGCGAAAATCATCCGACATGTGGGATGCTAAGAGGCTCTTATTACGCTGTCACGGAACCAAACCACCACATAGCAACCTGGTGCGGCGATTTCACTCACGAACACTCTTCAGATTCTTAGCACTTGGATGTACTTCACCAAGAGGCACCTTCAGAAGTCGGGCTATCAATCGAACATCGATCGTGGCTTCCCGATCTCTATCAAAGGAAATCCTGAACTGTAATGGCTCCAACGTAGGAGCCCGAATATGAGCATAGAAGGCACGAACAGTGCTCACGTTTGCACGAGACTGGGCTTCAAAGAGCAGACTCCAGTTGGCAGCTTCGATGCGCTCAAATAACAGAAACTCACCAAAGAGCCGCTCCTCCACATACACCTCAAACAGAACCTTACGATCAGTATACGTGCCATGGGCCAAGTCCCCCAACAATGCATGCCCTATGTGCGCATGGGGATCCAAATCACGCTTCGTATGTACCTCTCTGCCAACACTTGGACTAGCGGCGGCCCTTGAGCTAGCGCTGCCACCTCTCGGCTTCCTCGATCGTGAAGGGCGACTAGGCCCATCTTTGTCTGCGGCGGTCTTCTTCTTTCTCATGAGAGAGGATGGTGGAGAAAGAGAAAAAGGCCAAAATAGCCTCAACGATAGCCATGGAAAATGGAGGAAATGGGGAGATAGGGCTTCCCTAATGGATTGAATCGAATCTAGGCCCTGTTGAGGGGTGAATCAAGTTCCCAAAGGCTGGATTTACAAAGAGAAAGGAGCAAGATAAGATGGAATGGAGGTCCACACAATTTTTAGCCTTCAATGGAGGTTGGGAGAGCTTTCACGGATGAAAATGAAGAGAGAAGGGAGCTCCATTGGCTATGGATGAAGGAGTGGGGTCGGCTGTGACCGAAAATGAGAATGAATATGGTTTAGGGACGGGATTTGAGAGAGAGGCAGCAAAGAACTTGAAAATGGAGAGCTTGGGAGGGCTGTTTGTGAAGGAGGTAGGCCCTTGGGGCATTTTTAAGGGACGTCCCACGTGTAGGGGGGTTACCCTAGCCACAAAAGGGCGTCGGCCCGAAGTTTAGCCCGAGTGAGGCCCACCGTACGGCCAGCCCTCGCCGGTCAAACTGTAAACCAGCGATGCCGGCCACATGGGGCATGGTCCCCCCGTCCTCTAGTCCCCAAATATATGTGGGTCCCACCCTGGTTCATTATATTTTAGCCTGGATAGGCCCATGACTCCGTTTGGGGCATTTCGGGGCCAGTTTGTAAACTAGAATGAATTTATGCATTATGTAGCATATGATTTTGGGGTAGGAGAGGCTAATCCATCCAACTAACTCATTTATTATAAGATATTCCATAATTAGAATGGCTAAAAGTCTAATTCTTACATATATTTACTATTTATAGTAAACTTTTTGTTTAAGTATGATTCACTATCCTTCACACATTAGGATTTATGTGTAGTAAGAAAGGACTTAGAAAAATTTGAAGAATGGGGTGGTGAAAGGAAAGATTCTGAAGGAATTGGATGAAAAGGGGTTTTAAGCCTTGAGATTGAGTGTAAGGGTTGTGGTTTCCCCATAACCCAAGGACATGCATTTTTGAGTTTGGAATTTTTCAAGGAACGTCTCAAACCCGTCGACTAATGACCTAGAAGCGACTTAGGTCGCTTCACGCGACCGAAGATATGTTATGGACTCAATCGCCGTATAGTCTCACCTGTCGACGAAACTTGAGATTCTAATGTGGTTTCTAAATTTCCAACGCCCCCTTCCTAAGTCAGAGTGCGTCAGTGTACATTGTGTTACCATAACCCAGGTCCAGTTTAATCCAAATCATGCTCTGATTCCATCTGTAACACCCTGAAAATCGGGAGTCGGGTAGAAACTCAACTCCCGAGTTTCAGAACGTCACTTATGCAACATAGATAATAATAAATGCATGTTGTCTGTAGAATGGCATTAAAAAATATTGAGACTAAGCCAAAACAGCATATCATACTCCAGAGATAGTTAAATTAGCAAGCGGAAGACTGTGATAAA